>CM050164.1:21728634-22096191 GCA_027410445.1 Discoglossus pictus
CAGACACTGAACGTTGAGTATGGTAGATAAGCCTAGCGAAGGCATTCATTATGGTTTGGAGTGGAGACAGATGGGTGATCTGGAGGCCGGCAAGGAGTGAGCTGCAGTAGTCAAGGCGAGATATGATGAGAGAATGTATTAGAATTTAAGTTGTATCTTGTGTAAGGTAGTGACGTATTTTGGAGATGTTTTTTTTAGATAGAGACAAGATTTAGTTGATAATTGTATATGAGAAATGAAGGCGAGGGCTGGATCCAATAAAACCCCAAGAGGTGGGCGTAATGATGGCATTGTCGACAGTGAGAGATATCTGAGGAATGAAAACAGTAGTAGAGGATGCAAAAATTACGAGCTCAGTCTTTCACAGGTCGTGTTTGAGTTGATGGGTAGACATCCAGGAGCATATACTTGAGAGGCATTTGGAAATGTGTGCTAGAAGAGAGGCGGATAGATCTAGTGCTAAATTTGAGTGTTGTCTTTGTAGAGATGATACCGAAACCAAAAGGATTTTATTAGGGTGCCAAGGGAGGATGCATAGATGGAGAAGAGGAGGGGGCCTAGGACTTAACCATGGGGTATGGCAACAGAAGGTGAGGTGAAGGCAAATGTTATTTATTACTATATAAAATGCAAAATATATGGGTAGTGTTCTAGCAATGCCCTGGTTATTTCAAAACAAAAATTGTAAACAAAATATTTATATTTACACCTAGCGCCACAAACTCAAAATATGGCCTAATGTTGGAATCATTTTCTCTACAGCATGCTAGGTAACTATTTTTTACAAAGGATGGTGCTTAACACTGGAAAATCTTTTCTGATTGAACAAAAGTGATTTTAATAATGATTTTCACACATACAATAACATTACTTTGATTTTCAAGCTAGGGTTCAATTCAGTGTATTAACTACAGGCCGGCTTAGATTTACTTAGGTATACAATAATGGCAAGATGTTAGCAAGACTTTTTTTCATGGTGAGAAGATGGTGAGGAAAACATTGATGTAATGACTGAGGGCCTCATTCAATTTGGGGCTGTAACTCGATCCCAAGTAGCCAATTTCTTGCGATTGATTTGTGTGCTCCCGTTGTTCTACTTTTACTCTGCAATTCAATTGGCCGGGCCCGCAAGTTAGGCGCAGGTCGCGAGAATCGGAAACCATTCTATCGGCAGTAGCATTTGTGGGCTTAAAAATTGATAGTCTATTGTATCGGAGCACTTTAAAAGCAAATATAAAATCAAAACAGCACTGTAAATAATAGGGAACACAATGGGTGACAGAATGAAAAGCACAACGTTCTCAAGCTCACACATCGCCAAACTATAATACTTTTTTTCATATTTAATTTCCGTCCAAAGTCCTACGGGCTTGAATGACCTCCAAGCCCGTAACCCGTTATACAAGCCCGAAGGACTTCAATGAAATATGGAGGCTGGATTCCAAAGTCCTACGGGCTTGGGGGTTGAAGTGCTGGATTGATTTTATATGTGAATTTAAAGTGCTCTGGTCCCAGTAACCTGTGGTTCAAATTTTGCCATTTGCGGGATTGATAGAAGGGGAAATCAGAGCAATTGAATAGCGATTTGTGAAGGTCAAAGACTTGGAAGGAAGTAACTTGCGATTTTAAGAATCGCAATGGATCGCAGCTCTCAGTAAGTAACCAGATCGGAGCCCGCCAACGAAAAGCATTTGAATAGCTAACTAACTTGCGATCTCCACTTGCGAGCCCGGATCTCAAAATCGTAGCAATTGAATGAGGCCTTAAGTGAGCAATCCCACCTGTTCTTGTTACTAACTCTCATAATTCTCCCTACCCTTTTTTCTATAATAATTATTTATTATGTAGACATATTTTCAGTTTACTCAGCTCCAGCAAGGCTTCTGCATGCACTAACTCTGCAGGTTATAATGATGACACTGCCAGTAGTGATAATAACAATTAATATGTTGTATTAAAATGCAAATCACAAGTCTATTATTTTTCCCCTGCATTCATAACCTGTAAGGACTGTGATTATTACAGAAGCACCTTGCCAACATACAATAATTGTATTCAGACATGTATTAAATATACAAAATATTATTCCAAGTTAACTTGAAACTTCTATTATAATGCAAATCACAGGCCTGATATCAATTGCAGATGGAAAATATACTGTATATTATATATATTTATTATAAAAGTAGTAGGGAGGTCCTTCCCTTCCTAGCTATCTTAAAGTAATGAGGGATTTGTTGCGGTAATCTATCCCATTTATACAATGGAAAGAGTATAACCAAACATCAAAACCTATGCAATAAAATATGCAGTAAATTTGGTATCTATATTAAAAAATATTTTAATGCTTGAAATCATATTATAAAGACCGCATAAACAGTAAAATAGTTACATTGTTTTGTTATATTAATGTCTTCTATTTAAAGGCACATATACTATATCTAACACTTTCCCACAAAACGAACATGATTTTTGCAGAAATTAGTGGATTTCCCATTTTTTTTGCAAACACTGCAAAATAAAAATATTAATAGTATATTTCTAGTCATGCAAAATAACAAGTAACATAAAATTTTTTTTTTTATAAATACTGGTACTAAAATAAGCTTGACAATACATTCATTATATTGCAAAAGTACAGATACAACACAGTAACCAGTTTCGCTATATTCTTCTGTTTTCAGTTCAGCCTTGTGTGACCCTGAAGATAAACAGTGATGGATCTCCTGAGTGTCAGGCTCTCAGTGGGAATCCAGCTGCAAAAATATCCTGGATCCCAGAATCAGAAGATCCAATCACTACAAATAACATAAAGGAACAAGACAAGACTTGGACAGTTATCAGCACATACACTCCAAGGAACATAACTGACGTCACATGTGTGGTTTCACACCCAACCTTTGCACATCCACAAAACAGATCTATTGCACTAACCACCACTGGTATGAGTAAGTAACTATTAGAATAAATAAGAAAACAAATATATATACTGCATCCATTCATATACTGACTAACAGATTTAATAAAGCAAACTCAAAGGTGTGACTGTCCAGTATGATATATTACTTTTGTTGATGTCTTATTTATTCTAAAAAACGTCCTTATAAAATGATGCTGTGTATTCATTATTTTTGGCAACATAACCTGCAACCTGGGAACTATAGCATACATTTTGAATACATTTACAAATATTTTTTATAATTAAAATGGTAATGGATAGCATGGTGGTCAGGGTTGCTTCCAAACCACTGGTGTTGCTAGAGGGTGAATTTAGTTATATCTCCATAAAATAACTATTGTTTCTTAAATAGACTACTAATAGGGATGAATAGCAACTGATTTATAAATTCTCCTGCAGTCACAAACCTATTGGCAGTCTACCTAAGAGGGATTCATTTATTGGCTGGTCCCTTCCCTTGACACACTGTTAAAGTTGATGGTGGTTTCTAAGATGTGAATAACTTACTTCCATATTGCAATTCCTTGCTAACATGCAGATAACATAATAAATATATATACTATTGGGTTAATATATACTCTCAATGTGTTCTACTTCTCTTACTGGATTAAGGAACAACTTTGTATAGCCTTTTTTTCATGCCAGTTGTCTATTACACTGATGCAGATATGTATATGGAGAGTACGGTTTTAATGCATCTGTAGTTGAAGGTTTTGATTTGCTGACACTACTGTCATTGCTCTAGAACCCGAAAGCGGTTAAAGTGCATCATCTATTAAGAAGCAACTCTGGTTACTCATTACACCAACTAACTCCTGGTACCTTTCCAGTGTGACAATTCTTCCAAAAATAACCAGATTGCGTGAATAGTTGACTACTTCCTTGGTTACTACTAAATCTATATTATGGTAACGTCTTGTGTTAAGATGTTAGGTAGAAAAGTGTAAATGGGCTTGGTTAGCGCTAAATATCCTTTCCGAGCCCAGAATGGAGGAGGAAAAAAATAGGAAAATAAATGTTCTTACTTGGTGGTGAGAAAACATTAGGGAAGAAATCATACCTCCCTTTTCAACCACTGGAGTCATGAGCAGCAACAAGTGCCGCCACAGAAGGAGGCAAGAATTGAGAAACTGTCCATGGGAGTAAAAGTCCAAAAACATCTGGGGGGAATAATTCAACTCCACTCTCAGGACAAGAAGCAGGGACAGATCTACCCCTGCTCTTGGGGAGCATTGCGGCAGTGCCCCTCAAAAAGTTTTCTATTATATATATGTATATATATATATATATATATATATATCACATATATAGTTGTGAGCAATACGGGTTGTTGCTAAAGCTTGCGGGCAAAGCAAGGGCCGCAGTTGCTGGCAAGGAGCACCAAAGGCGCTCCTTACGCTGGTCGAGATGAGCGCCATAGGCGCTCATCCCTTCCGCCCCCGTAGAACTTAGGCAGGGAGCGCCAAAGGCTCTCACTGCACTGGTGAAGATGAGCAACGTAGGCGCTCATCCGTACGACCCCACTCAACTTAGGCAGTGGGCGCCGAAGGCAGAACTAAATCTCAATTACACCATTCACAATGCGAGACCCGTAGCAGTTTGAAAAAAAAAACACGTGGAAAAATTATGGCCCGTAACACTTGCAAAAAGGAAAGCAGCATTTAGAAAAAAAAAAAGACAAGGTCAAAAAATACGAAGTAAACGGCCGAACCGCGCACGTACAAAAACAACAATAACACCACCAAAATTAACAAAAATATAAAAAACACCACTCACAGCATGAGGGGGCAGGCACGACATCTGGGCCAGTCCATCACCTTTACCTTCAGCTTCTTTAGTAAGGCAGTGGTCGTCTTGGAGGTGTGTTTAGGGTCGTTATCATGTTGGAATACTGCCCTGTGGCTTAGTCTCCGAAGGGAGGGGATCATGCTCTGCTTCACTGGCATTTATGGTTCCCTCAATGAACTGTAGCTCCCATGTGCTGGCAGCACTCATGCAGGGCGTATTCCAACATGATAACGACCCCAAACACACCTCCAAGACGACCACTGCCTTGCTAAAGAAACTTAAGGTAAAAGTAATGGACTGGCCAAGCATGTCTCCATACCTAAACCCTATTGAACATCTGTGGGGCATCCTCAAACAGAAGGTGGGGAGTGCAAAGTCTCTAACATTCACCAGTTCCATGATGTCATCATGGAGGTGTCGAAGAGGACTGCAGTGGCAGCATGTGAAGCTCTGGTGGACTCCATGCCCATGAGAGTTAAGGCAGTGCTGGAAAATAATTGTGGCCACACAAAATATTGACACTTGGGGCCCAATTTGGACATTTCCACTTAGGGGTGTACTCACTTTTGTTGCCAACGGTTTAGACATTAATGGCTGTGTGTTGAGTTATTTTGAGGGGACAGCATATTTACACTGTTATACAGGCTGTACACTTACTACTTTACATTGTAGCAGAGGGTCATGTCTTCAGTGTTGTCACATTAAAAGATATAATAAAATATGTACAAAAATGTGAGGGGTGTACTCTCTTTTGTACTGTATGTAAGAGCTTGTTATAAATGAGATACTTTAGCACACTGTAGTTTTAACATTTATCAAGGAACTCTGGTTTTGTTTTTAATTTGTAAAATGTTTTATTAGTGTTTGTTCAAGAGTACACAGACCTAAACGTCTGCAATCTTGTAAAGATGAGCACCTATAAAATTAATTATATTATTTGCTTTTTTATTTTCAGAATGTTTACATTTAATTTACAAAGAGTGACAGTAGGATGTTGTAAAGGAAAAATGTCCTCTATAGCTGAAACATATTTTCATGCCCCACTTAGCATTCCACCCTTAAAAATCACCAGCAACTTAACTGGTCTTCTGTCTTTCCTCTGTAACTAGGTCAGAAGCCCATGTACCTATAATTCCTTCCAAATAAAGGGTAAAGTCATTTTGCATTCTTAAGAGACACTGGTCGTTTAAGATCATATGGAATATATATATATTTAAATTACTGTCTTACATTGTGTATGATGTATAATCATTTTATATATGATTAAAGTCATAATTGTTTCACTTAAAAATTATATTTTTGTATAATTTTCCTTTAGATACAAACATTAATTTGTGGGTTGGGGCATCCATTGCCATCATCTTCATAGCTGTGCTGATCTCTGCCTTCATTTTCTACTGGAGGAGAAAAAAGCTCAGGTATTTAACCCAAAATATATTTTTGAACAAATTGCTTTTGTAATTTCCATTTTGTCTACCTGACTTAGGCCTCCATTCCATTGCTCATGTAGGTACTTGCAAACCCAGTAAAGGCAGAAAAGTTGCCTTTGAGGGCTAGATGCATCATATTTGATGCTATCAACAAGCTAATAGTTTGAGGGTTTGATAATTTGAGGGGTTAATATCGCTATGCTCATGGGCCAGGACATCCCTCCGATACCCTTCAATACTTGGGATGAGCCTTGGGATGTCTTGGGATCCCTGTTCCTACACGCTACCTAATATTAATCAGAGGATCACCCTCCCTACCCCTATGCGCCAGGGGATCCTCTAGGGTCCCCATTCCTGATGGCTATGAGCCCAGGAATTCCATGGGGATTCCCCAACTAAAGTATAGTTGGCACCCAATATTAACCCCTATACCACTGGGGTTCTTATGGACACCCAGGGCACCTAACAATAATCCCTATAACATGAGGTCTCAACAGACCCCCATTGTATACTATGCTATAACCATGAAAGTCCTCATGGACCCCTATGGCACCTTCATTTAATCTCTATACCACTACTGCTGAAAATAAAAGCAAAACAAAACCTGTAAGGGGGCAAAAAATATATTACCTATCACTTGACACCATCCAATGATGATCAGCAAAGCCCTTGCCCTCACTCTTCAGCCCTAAATAAGTGGGCAGTTCCATGTTGATTGAAGAATCGGTCCTCTTCTATCTTGATTGAAGGCCTTAGTCTTCATCTTTGGCCCATGGAAATAATAATTCATGAGAAGGAGTTTGTATAGAAGGATAAGGATAAGGTAGACTGTTTGCTATGGAGACTACTTAGATTCAGACTTGGAGTCTCTTGTGAGCAGGCTGCGAGTACATGTTAGGGCTAGGGAGTGCTGGGCAAACACCCTGGGTGTGAGTCAATAAGTTTTACAGGATTACTTTTTCCGGTACCAAAGAGTAGCTCTGGTAATTAGCTTTTCAAAACACTGGTAGATGCAAGTAACCCTATAGAGAATTCTTACCAGAGCCATGGATGTCAATCTTAATTCAGATTATGACACCACAAACACATAAACAAAAGATCATTCAATAATAGAGTTTAACAACATCTGTACAATCCAATGCAATGAAAAAGGTCTGTGAATTTGAGAAAGATCAGTATACATCATCTTTGTCTAAGTGTATCCAAAATATACACTGCATGTCTTGCAATTTCTGACATTTTCTCCTCAGTATTGAGTTTTATGCTTGATCGTATTATATAAGTACTTACCTGAGTTTCCAAGAGGGTACATACAGTAAGCAGTGGCTGCATGGCATTAAGTGGATATTTTGATACAGCAGTTAGCAATGTACCATACATTTCCACTGTGTATGCAGCATACGGTGGAGGAACTGAAAGCACATGCTAAATGCAAGCCCTAATAGGCTTTGAGGCTTGAAGTACCGCTCAATCACTAAGGCTATTGATGTGATGGAAAGGCCATTAATTCAGACCATCTCTCCAATGTATAGTCCATGATACGTGTTCTTCCAGCAGTCCTGGCTCTTAAAGTTCCCCATTCAGTCACTAGTTAAACCAATCTTGTCTAAAATAAAATACAATATACCGTTCAATTTAATGATGATACACATATTTTAAACATGACTGTAAATGCAATGGTTAGTCTTTGGGTTCTAGATTGAAGGTTCACTAAACAACCTGAATTAACTTTAACCTTACCACTCACAACATTTTCTGTAACCTCCTGTCTGTATTAACGTACTCCAACAGTCTCCCATAGTTGACATTATATGCATGCTCACTCTTGAGCCGGCAGCACTTGCCGAGATCCTCTATTGATTTTTGCTCCACTTAAATTTTTATGTGGATAATATAGTCTCAGGCAAAGTACTTAGGAGGGCAGTGTAGCCTAATATTTGGACCTAGGGCCCGATTCAATTGCCCAATCCGTACATCTATGCACACTTAAAATCACTCTTAATATTGCTACATATTCGGCAAATATTACCTTTTGGCACTAATGAATTCTTAAGTCAATAGAATGCATATAAACATTTATTTTAAAAAAACACCCAAAGCCAAATTTATGAGTTCAAGGCATTTGCAAGTAGCTAATAGAATATGACCCCTTGTGTCTACAGGGCTAGAGAGCAAGTAGTGGGTTCTTCCCTTGTTTAGTACCGCTACATCAGTCTTTATAAGGCTCATCAGAAGCAGAAACAGTTTTAGTCCCTGATCATGTAGATACAAATTAATGTACTCTTACTCCGTATCTTAATAATCCACATGAATACCCTGAACAATAAAAGTAGATGCCAGTAGTTTGTAAAAAAAAGTGTATATTATTCCTCCTTGGTACTGCGACTAGAACAGAATACCAGACATGTCTCAACTTTTTCACCTATACTGTTCAAATCTCAGTATTTTGTCTAACAAGCTGAGGCCTATTATCTGTTTTGATTATGATATTTTAAGCTCATTGTAATTAACTTGCTGCCCTGTGAAATTTGTGTACCTAACTTATCACTATCTGGGGTATAGAACTTAATAATTTACCCATGGGTGCCAATCCTAAGACTCACAAAAAGGAAAACATTTGCTTTTTACATTGTCATTTGTTGTGAATGATTGAGAATATCACTTAGCTTGGATATATTTTACTGTGACGTCCACATCTCTTTAATGTTGCTGCATTGATGTCAGAATCAGTGGGTTCAAACACCTGTTTTGTTTTATATCAAAATACTTTTTTTTTATTGTCGTTTTCTTTTTCTTCTTTTTCTTTTTCTTCTTTTATTTTGTCATTAATAAAAGTTAAGTTTTAATAGACTTATCTTTTTTTGAGATGTTCTTTCTTTCCAAATGAATACAAGTTAAATCTCAACAAAAGCACAGTCCATCCATTTTTCCTGTCTGAAATCATCAATTAATCGTAACTCTGGGAGTGTAAATCTGCTTGATTTAAAGGTGTTTCTTACCTTTTGAACCCCATACAAATTGATTCCTGACACTACTAGTGGACTTCAGTTAGAGCATGTCTTTCTAATCTACTTTTGTCACTGAATTATTTCATTGTTATTTCACAAATAATTCAAAGGTATATTAGTATATTATATTAGATATAGAATAAAATCCCTGTTATCCGGCACTCAACTAACCGGGACTCTTAAGCAACCGGCACCTGCACAAAATACCCATTTGCAATAAAATCACAATTATCTGGCATTATCCGGCGCTATCTGGCAGTTCTAAACTATTTCTATTTGTTTTTTTATGGGCCCAATTAAGTTGCTAATGCCTTTTTTAATGCATTTTGAGGTGTTTTGAGGGGTTTAAGGGTCGTTTAGACCCTTTTTTTTCGTGACTCCTGATTAACCAGAAACTACACTTACCCGGCAATAGGGAGTTCCCGCTGGTGCCGGATAACAGGGAGTATCCTGTATTAGCATTATAAATTATACAACTTTTATAAGGTAATTTTAAAATAAAAAGTAGGATCTCAGCACCAATTAATATAATTTATGTTTGTTATTTGGCTCCCCCATGGGCAAAGTGATTCCTTTCCCTCTTTTTGTCTGGAAAAGTTCATGTTAGTCTTAGCCTTAAATACAGCAGATTTCTTAGTAGCTAGAACTAGAGTCTGTTGCAAGTAAATGACATATCATCAATGTTCTCACTAGAAGTTCCAATGTACTTCAATGTAGATTACTGGTGAGAATGTGTTTAAGTATATTTTTATATTTAAAATGTAAAAAAAGATTAAGCGTGGGATTTACCGTGTCAGTCTTGTATATGAGCAGTCCAGGGAACATGAACTTTTGTACTTTTGACATTATTGAGATGTACTATAATTGTTCAGCTTATTGAATTACTTGAAATATCTACAATCAAATAATAGGTTTATAAGTTCAAAAAAAGCCATAAATAGCACTAATATACAGTTTATGATAATTATAAATGTCTCTTTACCTGGACTTTTATCAGAACTGGTGTCAAAAGAACAGCGACTACACGAGTACAAGATAATACTGAGCAGGTATGTATCCATGAGCTATTTTACTGGTTATATAGTATTACTATAGTTTTCTTGTAGTTTCATAAGACGAGATTCAATACATAGAACATACATGGAATATTAATGCAATTCAAATTAAAATAAAAAGATCTCCAAAGATAAAGCTTAGATATGAAATAATTATGTATTGAAAAACAAAAGAAAGCTTATATTAAATTGTCCGATCAGCAGAAAATACCGTAATACAAGTAAAAGTGAATTCATAGACATGATAGTCTCAAAAGTTTAATTTACTAGCATATCTTTTTATCCTGATATTGGATAAAGTGCGTCCTGCCTAACACAAGCAATGAGGGAAGAGATAATTAAACATGTAAGGAACCGTAACCAATCTCTATATGCATATAATCTCATAACCATTGGTTATGTATGTGTGCAAGAAATCAAGGACCATCTTGTCTATGTTGTACCCATACCACAGTATTCCAGTACCCCCGAATACATATATTTTATACACATTTAATTGACATGAAAATGTTAGTTGTAATTTATTTTCAACATATAGATATATTTTGCATTAAACTAGACTATTGTGGCTTTCAAACATAATTATATTTCTCCTTTATAGAATAAAGAAGAGGTGGAGCCGTACGCCAGCTTCACTCAGAAAGTCAACATCATTTACAATACATCATCGGAGCTCGCATAATGAAAAACCCTGGATGAGACTCCATGGAATCAATATCTAATGGATCCTAATGTGAAATGATGAACTTTATAAACATTATTGAATGTAGAACATATAAAAGATTGTTTTAAAACTCTAACAACATATAATGTAATAATCATATTTGTACATACGGTTTATGTTATAGCTGTCAGTCATTGTATATAAATATATGAGTATATAATTTTTATTATACTTTATTTTTTAGCTAATCTGTGTATTATATATAGAGTTATACATAAGAATAAATTATTTACATAATCCATATAGCACATTTGGGTATATTTATGAAACAGGGTAAAAAGTGTGGATAAGCTGAGTTAAGCAGAATATAGTCTAATTAAAAAATAATATATGCACACTTTCTATGTTATCTGTGGCCCTATTTCTCAAACAGGCATAAGCTTCCCTATAGAAAACATAGGAAGACGGGATATTTAACTTCACTTTTTATCCACTATTTATCCCCAATTTGATAAACAAACTCCAAGGCCCTCATTCAATTGCGATTTGGCCAATTGAATAGGGTCCTACATAAGCACATAACATATATTTTTTAAAGAAGTTTTTAGTTGGTGAAAACCTTGCTTTTGGATAGATGCGTACTAACTAAAAACTTCTTTAAAACATATATGTTATGTGCTTATTTAGGGCCCTATTCAATTGTCCAAATTGCAATTGAATGAGGGCCCATGTGTTTATACACACAATATTAAAAGAGTTTAGGACTCTGCTTCAAGAGCTTGTATTTGGGAGAAAAATCTAGTAATAGTAAATTGATGAAAAAATATTAATTTGTAAGAGTAGACAGTTTGTTTTAAGATGTTTCATGGGGAAGTTCTGTATTCTTGACTGATTTAATTAAAATTTGCACAATCATTTTATGTGTTTTGTAAAACTTCTTGTATGCTGCCAATTTATAAAGTGTCTGATTATGAATCAGACAATTTATGATTTTATGCTTTTAATTACTTTGCAAGCTGATGCTTTTGTCAGTTGAATACCCTTAAAATCCCTGCTAAGATTAGCATAATTCATTTTGGCCAATCAGGAGAAAGCAGATACATTTTTATCATACTCTGGGGTTACTGTGTTCCAAAGAAGCACTTCCTTTGAAAGGTCAAACTGCATACTTAGATACATTTCCTCCGGATACTTGCTAATGTAAGCTTCCTCTGGGTGTGGAAAGCTGGTATTTACTTTCCTGCCTAAAACTTTGTAAGTAAACAGAACTTTTCTATAGAACGCATATTTTTATGATAATCACTGCCTATTTCTTAACAAACATTTGAAACCCAGGAAACTTATATATACCTTTACGTTTAAATATGAAAACCCTTTTTTGTTTTCAGCTCATCAACAATATCAAATGAACGTTTGCATTATGCGTTCTTCTACTTCTGCTCTGGTACATGACTTTGTGGCCACAATATTCACTCGTTAAAAGGGGTCACAATATTGAGATTTGAGAATACAAAGTTACACAAAGGATTTAATACAGAATTAAACATTTGTTAATACCAAACGCTTTTATTTGAATTTTGAATATATTTTTTGATTTTCTGTGAGATTAATTTTGGATTGATTTTGAATGGCTATAAGTGGTTCTGAAATAGTGGCAGAACTAGTGAAGTGAGTCCCCAGTGCAAAACAATCCCCCATCTAAATATCATAATTATAAACTAAAACAACTCTCTCCTCCTCCTCTTATTCTTTATACCTTTCATTCGTCATCATTTATTACCTATTTTTTTATTTGTTTTTTTGTACTCTACACCTCCATTCTTTCTGCTCCATCTCTACCTTTTGAGTACACCTATAAATGATTACAAATTATATTTTGTGGATATAATTTTTAAAATGCACCATTAGCTGAAAGGTGCAGCTGAACTGGTGCCAAAAATCAGACTAGTCCCTATAAGTATAACATTGTTCCCACCAGACAGTTAAATTACTGATGTTCATATCTTGAAATTTCCAAAAGCAAATTTAAGTGTGTGAACAAAATATATATCTCACAAACTGTTACTCAAAGTTACATAAAGATTATTAATGAAAACAGAGCTTAGCATATGCAAAATGCACCGTATATACTCGAGTATAAGCAGAGTTTTTCAGACCTTTTTTTTAAGGCTGAAAAGGGCCCCCTCGGCTTATACTCGAGTATCTACCCCTGTGTCTCTCTTTCCCCCCGTGTCTCTCTTTAACCCCCTGTGGCTCTCTTTAACCCCCGTGGCTCTTTACCTCCCGCCCCCATCCTCATCCTCAACCCCCCATCCACAACGCCCCCATCCGCATCCTCAACCGCTCCCATCGCCAACCCCTCATCCCAGAAGGCACACAAGAGGGGGACACAGAGGGCACAAGAGGGACACAGGGGGCAGCACATTTCCCACCCTCGGCTTACACTCGAGTCACTAAGTTTTCCCAGTATTTTGTGGTAAAATAGGTGCCTCGGCTTATACTCCCGTCAGCTTATACTCGAGTATATACGGTATGTTACAGATATTAGTCATATCACAAAAGAAAGAAGCACCATGCTATGCATATATAAATAGTCAATGGCCACTCATTATTGCGTATACATGCAAATTATAATAAAGATGCCAAATATGTATAAAGCCGTTATAAGTTTACTAAATTACACACTTGTGTATATATATAAGTGTGTAATAATAAGTGACCAATTCGGAATATAAGCAGACTGAAACAAAGTAAGTGGCTGATTTATCAGTTCAATGCCAATATTAAACTATATGTATTACTTTAGCTCTAGGATGATATTATATTTCCCATTTTCTATACATCTTTTTTTACAACCTAAATATAAATCATGCCGTCTACTGCTCTGGAATCCACCATTTTGATTTCAGCAGATCAACTTCCTGTTGTGAAAGAAGACTGTAAATGCATAGAACTGCTTATTGGCACAATGGGAATTTCACCAGTGCTCAAAACTGTTTAAAAGGAACCTCAGTAGTTTCTCAGGACACCACCTTGAGACAGTATTTACTACAGACAAGAAAATAAAGTTTGAGCTTACATTAAGAATAATTGAATATAAAAGATTTACTTTCTAAAAATATTTAGCCCATTATCATATTCATTATTTAAAACTAGCGAATTGCCCGTCAAAAAATGACAGCAATCAAATTGTAAGTGAGCTAATGCTGTTTGGTGTATTATAAAATAACTAATAGATTAATAAAGCAATATACTTTACCTATTTTGAAGTAATATATGCAGGAAGCATTCTGTTGAGGAGCTGGCAATCTGTTTTGATCTTGCTGCAGCATTAGTGGTGTAGAGCTGCTGTGTATGAATGTGTGCAGTGTAATAGTGTGCGTGCGCGAGACAAAACCGTTAGCGTAGCTGTGAACTTCCGCATTGTATAAGTTATTGTTCTAAAATGGCGGCTAATGTGTGGTATGCGGCTGTGGCTGATTTAGCAGCCTTCGTTTTAAATGTCGTCCGACTTTTTCAGAATATCCGTAGCTGTTTGGTGGTGTTTTGCGTGTTTAGAGTCCTGTAGCCTCGTTTTCGTTTTGTTCGGTGGCCATTTTTCTCTCGCTTAGGTGATTTTCGGGTGTTTAAACTCCGAAATTTGTACTTAAATCGAAGTGTTACTTTATTTGCAGAGGTCCTGGGTGCCCCCGCTTGCTGTGGGTAAGCTTTTTATATGTGTGTTGTGTGTATTTATTGTGTTTCTTATGTGTTTGGGGTCGCGCAGGTTGCGTCCTTGTTTTCGGATCTCTTACGTCTTTTTCAGCAATTCCGTAGGTGTTTGGTGGTGTTTTGCGTCTTTAGACTGCTGTAGCCTCATTTTTGTTTTTTTTCGGCGGCCATTTTTTCTCTTGCTTTGAGAATTTTTCAGTGTCTAAACTCTTTTATTTTGAGTTAAATTGAGGTGTAACTTCAGTTTTTGAGGTCCTGGGTGCTCCCTCTTCCTGTAGGTAAGCTTTTTATGTATGTGTTGTGTGTATTTATTGTGTTTTTCATTTTTTCATGTGCGTGGGTTGCGGACGATTTTTGCGAGGTCGTAATTGGTCGTAACGTGTCTCATATTTTTTTGCGAGGTCCGCAGTTGCTGGCAAGGAGCCCCTTCGGCGCTCCATGCCAGCAACTGAGGCCATCGCTGCACGAGCCCGCAACCGTTAGCAACAACTCGCATGCTCACAACTATATATGTGATACCTTATAAAAAAAGTTTGTCTAAACAAAAAATGTGTATTGTTTACTATGGCAGTGAAGATACCACCTCCAAAGAGGGTTTAGTAAACTAATCAACGAACCCCCTCTAGTGGCCCATCAATGTGATCACATAATATGTAAAGTAAAGCAGTTAATAAAGATACAATTCTTATTATATCATTCAATTAGGCAGGTAATTAATGTTCTGTGTTTTTTGAGGAAATATTACAAGTAAAGATACACCGCTTGGATTGATTATATCCAAATCTGAAATATAGTACCTCTGTTTACTGCTATCACCCCCAATTTTGGGAGTGAAAAACATAAAATGAGGGACACAGAATAGGAATTAATGAAACAATGAAGGAGGAATATATACAAGAGTTGGAGTAGAATTCAGGACAGAATCATGTTACTGAGTTAAACAACTTTTCTCATAAAGCTAGATAAATGCTCTATATAACATGGCTAAATTAAAAAATAAAATAAATTGCTACCACACAATATTACAATTTCTTGGTATTTACTACGGTCAACAAGGTTTGAAGAAATGCAGCTAATACATTTGAAGTGGGCCCTACACTAATTAAAATTGAAAATGCCAAGCCACAAAGCGTATCCACCTTCTGTCAAAATTGCATTAGGGTAAAACAAATAATAGTGACAATGCAACTCAATCACACATAGTAAGAAACCAAAAGTAGTGAAAAATTAAACTGTGACCCTCAAGGGGTTCCTCCTATCTGGAAGGCTCTACCAGAATGCATCACTGCAAATCTAGCTGTATATTCTAAATAACATAGCTAAATTGCAAAAGAAAACACATTTAACAATTAATCAGCATATTGAACCTAAAAAAGTTTAACTTGATGGACTAAAAGTGTTTTTTCAACCTCAATTACTATGTAACTATTTAACCACTCAGTATTATATTCCTTTGACATTGTCTAATGTCAGTGAGGTTTGATAAATAAATGGTTAAGTGCACAACAAAGTTAGCTTGGGGTGAGCTCTGGGACTGGCCAGTCCCCATGTCCTTTTCACCAAGTTACATGGTTTTGTTAGGGGTAGGGGGGAACTAAACTATGCCTTCCTTTCAACTTTTCAGCTTATTTTTTAACTCATTATGTGCTGATAGCACACAATAATAATCACACAGGAACAGGGTAACAGCTAGAACCAATTTAAATCTTTATTTTGTGTATTTTCAATAATAATGACCAGGAAAAGAGATCATTTTTCAATTACATTATATTACAGATACATTATATTACAGATACTCCCCTTGTCTATGACAGTAAATACAAAAGAGTAATACATGTTGTGATTTAGAAAATTTGAATAACTACATTGTCAAGGCATAATTAAAGGAGACTTGCCACATGTAGCCACATTAAATTTGAAGCTCGTATGTGGAACGTGAGACCTGCAACGGCTGTGAGCTTAAAAAGTTGCAGATTTACGGTGCTATTAAATTAGAACATGCTGTGAGTTACGGGCTTGAGAGGCAAACCCATAAATTATTTTTCGATCGTTGGATGTGTGGCCGTGAACGGGACCAATTAGTCTAACTCGTAGTTAGAAGTTGCGATGGAGCCAATGGGAACAGAGATGGTCATAATTACGTAAGTGAAAAATGGAGGTGGGATTTCAAAGTCCTACGGGGTTCAATTACGAGTTAGGATCGGACCTACATTCCAGTTATAATGCAATATTTATAAAGCCGTAAATATGATATTCTATCACATGCGAGTTACAGTATATGTATTAACAAATTGAATGCCGGGATCGATATAACACAAAAATTTAACTTGAAATCAAATATTTGGTTGGTCGATTTGCAACCTTTTGAATGTTGTGCCATTAATTCTAAGACCTAACATCACTTTAACTTTGAATAAAAGAACAGTAGTGTGTGTATATGTGCATTTACAATGCTACGGATTGGCCTTTACCCCCCTTGCGGGTCCTCTCTTGCACTCGTTGGCTTCTTGGCTCCATTTTCGAATTACGAGTTTGAACAGCAGTGATGTTGATGCAATTTAATAGCTAAATTGTAAACGTTGCGGTTACGTTCCACGTCTTATTGGCTTTTTTCGGCCTATTTCGCACCTAACCCGCAAGTCTTCTGCGTGTAGCGTTAAGAGGCCAATTTAATAGCCTTAAGTCTTGCGAGCTACGTTACGAGCTATGATTTTACACATAGAGGGAATTTAATGGTGCTGATAGTTTGACCATACAGATGACAACAAAAGAAAGCTTGACTAAGACAGCTGAGCGAGACCTAATATCAGGAAGGTACAATCAGGAAATCAGCAGAGGAAGATCCAGAGGGAGTCAAAGAGAAAGAAAGAAATGGAAATAACTAATTTAATTGATAGATCTGCAATCCAATTGCTTCTGGAGTTATGATATCCTTGATATCTTCAACAGCTTGCATGATTTCCCAATATTTAGAAAGAATAGAACACATTTCATGCCATATTATTTCATAATTCCCTTTATATATCTTCAATTTGTAACCATCATCTTTTTTTCTTTTTTCTTTGGGTTGAACAGATCTGTTCTCGTATATCCACTGGCTTTTAGAAAAACTTTTCTTCAAAACGTTTTTCAGATAATTTTATTTTTGAATCCTGTCCATAAGTCATCAAATCTACCCTTGAAATCATGGGCGTATGAGCCCAAAAAATCTGGGGGGATAATTATATTTATATATATGTGGATTAGTAGATGCCAGATAAATGTAATTTCTGGTTGCTTAAGAGTCACTATTAAAAGAGGCCTAGATGAGCTGCACATAACATGCTCTGCTAAGTATATTTGGCAGTGAGGGCTGTTCTAGCAGCAGCAGCTTTCACTCCTCACTTACACATAAATACGTTCGGCTGGAGGGTGCAGTGCTGACCCCGGGGAATGTAACGCCAACACTGCCCTGGCTCAGTCACTCATGCCTGTCTGCTTTCAGTTAACATTGAATTACAAAGACGTAAAGTGGATAACATCTAGGTGCATGCAAGCATTTTGTGGCATGACCACCTTGCTCTTGACATTTGTTGAGACCTGTAAATTTACATTTTTATTTAAAGAATAGTTTTCACCTTTTTTTCTGGTTGCTTGAGTGTTCTGGTTGCCTGAGTTCTGGTTAACTGAGAGTCTGCTGTATATAAATAATATATGACTTTATTCCAACTTATTTTGCATTTATAATATAAATTATCGGTCAAAACTTTCATGGGAAAGACATACTCCTCTAGTTGCCAAATCTGGCAATGCATGATTAAGTTTAATTTTGCTATTTTGTGTGTCCCCTATTTATTTAATCGGGGGGGGGGGGGGGATTTGTTCCCCCCCATCCCCCCAAGTTCCTACGCCTCTGCTTAAAATCACCATTGTCACGACAGTTTCTCCAAATTCTCAAATATTGACCTGTAGGAATACCTCTCTTCAGAGGTTTATGATGTCTATGATGCGAGTGTAGTAAACTGTTAGTAGCTATAGGCTTGCAGGATACTGAGGTACTAAGATTCCCTTTCATATATATACTTATTACCAGTTATTAAAATAAAGGTTCATGTTCATCAATCATCAAGGTGACTCAATCTTAAGTCATTATTGTTAATGATTTGTGTGAAATGACTAAACTTTACTGACCAAATCAGAATTATGCTATCCATGTATCTTCTCTATATTAGCATACATTCAGTAAAGTCCATCATAGACTCATCAACGCAGTAACAAATTAGAATGACCGCTGTTTAAAGAAGTATACTACTTACCTCCTTAACATCACTATTAACTTAGAGCAAGACTTTCAATTTTGATTCTCACACTTCTTTCTCTAAAACAACTTTTCATCCAGTAGTCTCCTCATTGAATGTGCCTACAACCATAGGTCCTTTCATCTTCTCTACTGATAAAAATCACAAGTACTACTACTAATAATTATAGTAATAACTAGTAACTTGCCCGTCATAAATGACAGTATCATATCTTAAGTTCAATTGTCTGTGCTGTCCTTCTTTGTGCTGTCTCTCTCTGTGTGCCCTCTCCCTCTCTCTATGAACCCTCTCCATCTCTGCGCCCTCGGTTTCTCTGTGCACCCTCTATCTCTCTCTGTGTGCCCTCTCTCTGCACCCTCTCTCTCTTTCTGCACTCTCTCTCTGTGCCCTCTCTTTGTGGGTGCATGCCTCTCTGTCCAATCTCTCTGTGCTCTCTGTCACTCTGTGTGCGTTCTCTCTGTGATCTGTGTGCTCTCTGTCTCTCCTCTCTCTCTCTCCTTTTCTACCTCTCTCTCACTCCATCTCTGTCTCCTTCCCTCTCTCTCTCCCTCCCTCTCTCTGCCTCCCTCCCTCCCTCAAATTCTCTATGACACACTCCCTCTCCTCTTTCTCTCTCTCCATACCTCTCTGCCTCCCTTTCTCTCTCTCTCTCTCCCACCCTTCTATCTCTCCCTCTCTATCCCTCCTTCTCTCTGCCTCCCTCCCGCCTCTCTCCCTCTCTCTCTTCCTCTCTGCCTTCCTCCCTCTCTCTCTGTATCCTCTGTTCCTCCCTACTCTCTCTCCCTCCTGTCCCTCCATCTCTCTGCCTCCCTCCCTCTCTCCCTCCTTTATCTCACTAACTCTCTGCCTGTTACATGCCCTCCCTCCACCTCTCCCTCCTCTCTCTATCTCCCTCTCTCTCTTTCTCTCACACTTCTTCCCTCTCTCTCTGCCTCTCACACTCCCACCCTACCTCTGTGCCTCCTCTCTCTGCCTCCCTTCCTCCCTCTCTGCCTCTCTCTCTCCCTCACTCTCCCTCTATCTCTAATTTTCTCTTTCCCTCTCTCTCTGTCTACCTCATCTCTCTCCCTCTCTCTGCCTCCCTTGCTCTCACTCTTCCTCCCTCACTCTCTCCCTTCCCTATCACAGCCTCCCTACATCCCTCTCTAACTCTCTCTCTCCCTCCCTCCCTCTCTTTCCCTCTCTCTCCCTACCCCTCTCTCTCCCTCCATCCTCGCTCTCTGCCTCCCTCCCTTCATCTATCTCTCCCTCACTCTTTGTTCCTAATTTGCCATTAACCGCAAGACAAAGGCTAAAAGGGATATCACTTCCAAAGCACTTGACATCACCTGACCTTTGTATGTTAAAACAAAGTGTTTACACCCTAGTTGGTAAGACTGATGGCTGAATCGGTTCCCTGGATCTCCTATAGAAGTCGACGGAGTCTTTTCTACTGCTTACTGTGAGTTAAAATCTAGCCAGGAACCTTACCCGGCACGGGACTGAGAGTGAACTGGGTATTGTGGTTGACTACTGGAAATGACTACTGGTCTCCCTTAATATGATACCAACACAAAATATTTTATTGGCCCAGTGTAATAAATATTGTACACTCAGTGTCAGAGCACCCTATGCTCAAAGACCTGGTGAAAATGGATCTTTGGGGCTCAGGGCATACATCCAGGTCTAGGGGAAAATCATCACAACACTACAAGTCAGCAAGTGATATTGAATTTCCAAACATTCTTATGGCCATTATTTTAGCCCATGGGTCAGGTGGCTACAAGATTAGTGTCGGTTGCCAGCTCCAGAAGACCATGAGTCCAATGGGTCATGACAGCTGTGGTATGTAGCGGGGGGGGGGGGGGGGGCAATTTTGTGTCTGTGGCAGAGGGGTGTAACAGGGGGTATGCATATTTTGTAAGTGATATGGAGGAATGTGTTGGGGTGGATAATAAGGGGATACTAAGGTATGTGTAATATTTTACTTGGAAATTAAATATAAAAAATTGTAAATAATGCCTTCCAACCTCTATACTACTCTCCTCATATTTTCCCCTCTTTCTTTCATTTAAATCCAAATCCTCTTTTCCTGTGCCGTGTGAGTTAGCTTGAGCAGCATTACACAGTCAAAATTTGAGGTGGAAACACTTGCCTTTATAGACACCATTTTGCAGTTTTAGTACAACAATCTATAACTTTAAACTGGTATTACTGTGTTTTTAGGCCCTGATTCACTAATTCATACTCATAATTGCTTAATTGGTTACATTAGATTTATACTTGAAATGACCAAGTACATCTACACATTAACTAAAATATTGAAACGGAAATGCTATCTACCTTAATTTACGTATTGATTGTTACAAAGTGCAGACCCTATAAAAACCTGAATATTTCCAAGCATACATGGAAGTCTTTCATCAATAAAAATAGGTTAATATTAATCTTTATTCTGAGGTGATTAACAGTTCTACATTTTGTTAGAACCCTGGTCTGCCATATTGGAAAAAAATATATTGTTGAGTTTAAACCATGGCTTGCTAAATCACTTACACTGGCCTTTTCGTGTGACATGTTCCATTTTGACAAATATGATTCCAATATCAGTTGAAGTCTAAAGATTACTCTTGAGCCCGTTGACTTTCCTTCCCTCTCTTATTAACATATTTTGTGTGTGTCAGTATCTAAATAATTTTGAAACAAACAAACCTGCTTCATGTTGTGGGAATTCAAGCTTCCTTTTTTTTAAGAACATACATAAAGCCCTCAACACTTGAAGGGACACTTTAATCCACTATAGGCACAGCCTTGGGTCACAGGTTAACACATTGGGTTTGCTGTACCTTGCTGATTACTTGGATTTCACCTTAGATGACAGCCCCTACTATTTTTATGCCAGCTACTAGCTCCAACCTTCTGGTTGTTAACAGGACACTCAACCCTGTTAATATCCCCTCACATTCTGCCTGTTTTCTTTACTTGTTTTGCCTGTTACCAACTCCTTGTCCCTGTAATAGATACTGACCATCACTTTACTAATATGTCTAGGGGTCATTTGTTATCTCTACCTCAGTCATATTGGTCCAACCACCACTGTAACAACTGCCATTGTTGCAAACTCCTAGTTTATAGGTATGTAGTAGGGCTTGGTTGTCAACAAGTACCATGCATTCAACAACCCTTAACCAGGCTAGACCCATTATTAAGGTGAATTTCGACTGCCATCCACTTTTCAGATTGCCAGTATTGTCTATGTATTTCTGCTCAAGCCTTGGTTCAGACATTAATAGTGACCTTAAAATAGATCATTGGTGCATAACACCCTATTATAGTACATACACATGATATGTTTATAATTACAAAAATATGCTGTATACAATAAATAAAACTGGTGCTATTTCTAGCATCAGATATTCTAAACTTTGTTATAGTATAAAGTAATCCTGGGTGATCCCATAAGAAATCTAAATAATGATTGCTGAGTTGAGAGCAATCCTCATATGCAGCACCTTAATGCCAGGGTTACTGAAGTACATGTATAGCATAAAATATAGTAAAAACAACCCTGCATATATCTACTCCTGTAAGGGAACTATAAAGTGTATAAATGGTGCAGCTGCAATAGGCTGTTACAGCTCAATGCAATGTTACTTGCAGTTAGATTTGCTTATCAGGGATAAACAGGTTGCCAATAGACCATTTCGCTTGTGGTACCAAGCTTCCTCAAGGGCTAGTGAATTTGCCGTTTGGTGGGCTTTTTATAGTCCTTCTACTTCTGGTATATGATGTCAATTCCGGTCTATGACGTCACTTCCGGTCCTTAAAGATGCGTAATACGCACACCACACACTTTTATATAAATGTTATAGATATTATCGCATGTACAGTATATTAACTAGTTATGTATGTTGACAACAATGTTATGTATTCATATTCTCTGTGAATACAACATTCATCAAAATACTCCAATTTGTCTCTCTTTATATTGTCTGCCTTCATTGTATTGCTAATAATTTTTCAGAATTTTTCAATAAATTCCTGCTCCATCTTCTACATTCCTCATTGATAATTACGCATATACTGGATCACATATATCCTCCTTATATCTTCAATACATAAGCAATTATCATGGCTATGGCCAAGATAAATGTCCTTAGGTTCCAGCTTCTGACCCAAGGTACACTCTTTCCTCTAATACTTGCATCTTCATGTCTGGTAAAAATAATGAGGAACGTATGTATTTGTGCTCCTGGATGCTCCTGGATGCTCTCTCCTTAGTCATATAATCTATGATACTCTTGGGCCCCTATTCAATTGAGCAATTGTTGGTTTCTGGAGCCTGTAATGTAGCCCGTAAACTAATTTGCTATTCAATTGGCGTTTTTAGCTACCTGCAAATGATTTGTGGGTTGCAGGCTGAAAATACGTGTGGTTCTCAAAATTGTAACTCCGACCCAGATAAGCCTTTGATCTTTTAAGCCCATAAATGTTATAATCGCATATCACTATTCAATTGCTACAATTCCTGAAGCCCACAAATGTTTTCACACCTGTAAATGGCAAATGTAGAAGAACGTCCTATGAGTACCAGATAGGACTCGCAAGGGGGTTAAACACCTTCTCTTAGCACTGTAAATGCAAATAAAAAATCAATTAAAAATTATATTTTTTACGTTTCATTTCGTGTGATAACAATCTCGGGTAATCAGGATGTTAATACATATGAGGCCACCCACATGGACTCGAACATTTTCTCATTTATTTTTATTCATTTTTACATTGCCGGATTGCGAGTCTGATTGCATATCAGACTACTAAACACTAATTGATTGATGTCTAACCTCCATGTTTTACTTACGTCATGATGACGGTCTCATTTACTATTGGCTGTTTTTAAATTGGTAGTTACGGCCTTACTTATTCGATCATGCTCTAAAATGCTACTTATAGGTTTATGGTTTACGGTTTAGGTTTCGGCTAGGTAATTGCAAACTTGCGGCCAGTATGAAGGCAACTGCGGGCTTGCAATTGAATAGGGGCCTTGATATACTATTTTCACCCAATAACACCCAACCATATTTAATTTCCTAAGCTCCTTCACAGCACCCCTAAGGGCTTAACAATGTTTTTAAAATAAGGATTAAGATAATCTTGAAGTTTTGACTTTTAATATGCCAACCACTATGACAAACTCTGTATGACAACCACATTAATATTTTTATAAATAAAATAAGATCCTTGTTTGTAAGTAAAATAATTTCTAAAAACACTGGAAAAGTTGCTACTGAGAAAAGATATTGGAGGCCTCAACTCAGGAATATCAATATCGGGGGAGGGTGATCTTCTTTAAAGGGCATTCAATTTGTAAGTAGAATTCTGTAGAATTCTGTAGAATCTGTAGAATTTGACCAATGTTTACGAAGGCTTTTTATTATTAACTATTATATGCAATTATGCTTTACTGGGAGGAAACAAAGATACAAATAAGTGATTAGTGGTTAATTCTCAATGATTTGAAATTAACAATAGACTAATATGGAAAAACATAAACACTAGGAGCACACTCAAAGGTTACAAACCAGGAAAGCAATTAAGCAATAGAGGTCAAATAGTTAAAGGCTCTCTCTAATCATGCAGCTTCGTTGACTTTTAAGGTGTAAAGATCCATTTTTGCTTCTCTGTGATTAAACAAGTTAATCTTTTTTGAGAAATCTTAACATTGTGAATTGTTGGTTTTCCACCATCTTTTACATGTTGTTTATTGGAAGGAAAAATCATATAAAATATTTAAGACTAATGCAAATATCAAATACAGCAATTTCAGTTATCTGGTTAAATGGACAAGGAATTCATCAATACTGCCCCATATCATCAAAAAAACACTAAAAAACAAGTTTAAATCCTTTTTGGATGTAACAAGTTGATGCATATTTCACTGTTTTATACATAACCAAACTAATCTTGAATTATAAACCTTAGCAGGTTCTACAAGGGTCAACGATAACAAGCACACAAAAATGTCAATACACTCTTGTTATGACCCATATATGAGGGGCACAGTACACCCATAATTCTCCTGCTTTAGTTTACAGGAGCAATCTGCAGTTTGTGACTTTATATTAATCTCAGCATCCAACAATTCAGATCAGGAGAGCATTCATGGGGAATTAGTTAGTGCAGACAGCAGACTGGCAATATTCTTACACAAGCACAAAAAGATTTCTCCACACTCCTTCCTAATTCCCCTCCTAGTAAGAGGGGGGTCTGAATTCTTAGTGTGACCAACTCACCCTGTCACTAGGCTATAAACTCTCCCATCCCCAGATTCAACAGAGACTTGGCGTTATCTGGTCAAGTCTCTTCATATCCCAGATCTGTGTTTTGCTGTTAAGTGAAGCATATCACTTTATCTCTATCTGAGGCTAAAGCTTGGATGCCTGGGAGCTCTGAGGGGCCATATAAATTCTTGCAAACCTTGGGTTGAATCCTTTGCTGTCCCACTAACACAATATGGCAGAAAGTGTATTTATGTTAGTTTACAGGTAAAATACCATTATTACAGTGCACATAACACCATATAGTAACCCTAACATTCATTATTGTGACCCACACTACACTACAAACAAAAACAACTTGTCACAGTCCTTACAACAAGTATCATGTCATTGTTGATAGCCTTTGATATTAGTAACCCAGTGTGTCAGAATTCAAAATAGCAGGGTTGCTTGTGGGGTTCAGGGGAGTCCCAAAATCAGTCATGACAACTGAATGTTGCAACCAAAAATGTATGATTATTCCTTTAAGTTCTTTGGACATACTGTCAGAACTTTTACTACGAATAAAATCCAGTCTTATACGGCTATTATAAAATAATAAGATTTTCCTATTATAACCTTTCTTTAATATCCAATTTATTGATATTTTATATGCTTTATACATTGATATATATATATATATATATATATATATATATATATATATATATATATATATATATATATATATTTGTGTTCGGAGCCTTCTCTCTGCTAGTATGTAGCTTTGAAGTATGGCATATTTTTGTTACGACATCCTAGCCTGATTAGAGGTCCGAGAGAGTATAAAGTGAAAGAAGGGAACATTGGGTGGGTATGAGGAACGGGAGCTGAGAGTGGTGCTCAGGTGGGGTTTATGTAGTGTGTGGGAGATTCGGCTCCTCCCACAAATACAGGTCAATTGCATTAACCTGTGCTTTGTGGTCGGAGCCTTCTCTCTGCTAGTAGGTAGCTTTGAGGTATGGCATATTTTTGTTACAACATCCTAGCCTGATTAGAGGGCCAAGGAGAGTGTAAAGTGAAAGAGAGAAGGGAAGGGTGGGTGGGTATGAGGAACGGGTGCTGAGAGTGGTGCGGAATGTTCAGATCGGTAAACAGAGAGAGTGACTTTTGAAGGCTGGTTGAATGATGCTTTTGGCGGAGTGGGCCTGATCGGCCATAGTTTTTGCTAGGAGAGTAAACAAGGGTTATATGATGAATGAGAGCGGAAGGAAGTGTTAGTGGATGGTTGGCCCTTGTGTGGCTAGAATTGAGGCACTAATTGCCTTGATATGACCTACACCGGGTTGGTAGGTTTGAAAGAAAAGGAAACATGATCACCGAATTAGGTTTGAAAGGAGGTGAGCGTCAAAGTGATATGAGGTGGTTGGTAACGAGCAGAAGAAATGCATGACTTGAAATAAGGACTAATGAATGGCAGTGTTAGTGGAGTTGGATGATGGAGCTGATCAACTAGAGTCGCTCGGAATGAAATGTCTTTAGTCTGGCGTTAAGGGGTAATGATATATGGAAAGGGGGCTTGGCTGCTGCGAGCGGTGAATATGATCCGGTCTGGTAGACCGAAGTTTTGGAATGGAAGAGTGTAAGGGTTATGCCAGGAGTGTGGTGATGACAGTGGCCTAGCGGCAAGATAGGTCAGCTGGGATGGACATGTGATGGCAGTAGGGGCTGTGGCGAGGGCATGATAGGTTAGTGGGACCTGACCATGCTGAAACGGCTATTGGATGCATGGAGGGCAAACGCTGAGGGTATGTCTGTTTATTGATATCCCTTGTTTGGTGCACTGAAGACTTTAACTCCACTTGCTTAAGGATCCGGCAAGCGGGGGAGCTAGTGAATGAATAATTAGTTGTTTACGGAAAGGTGATCTGGCTGTCCTAGCGGCGTATATAATAATGATGGTTAATTTCCCTAGTGTTATTATGACAAGCATTCATCTGTTCCAAATCTGAATGGAGTGCATGATAATGAAAGTGTAATGATGGCCCTGATATGTAATGTTCAGCAGGCTCTAATGACCCCCAAGAGGGATGAATATGACAGGAAAGGAAAGTAGGAATAAAACATGTAGGGAAGGCCAAAAAAATATGAAAAGAAAAAAGGGGCAAAAAGAGAACAGGTGGGGGCAAGAGCCACAGCGTAGGGAGGGAGCCATGGCCACCGGAGCAAAAGGAAAGGGGACCGCGGTGGGGGATCTTACCCCAGCCAAGGAGGGAACAGAAGAAAAGGAGAAGGAGAACTTAAAGGGGCATGAAAATAGGCGTTGCCGCAGCAATCCAGCAGTTCAGAGCCGGGATCAAACCCGTGGACAGGAAAGGAGCAGCACATGCGCCACCAGAGCCTACCAGCAGAGTGCGAGCGACCGGTAAAGCAGGGAAACAGAAGGACAGGAGAACGCCAAAGGATAGGGCGGAAGACGAGCCATGAAGGGGGGCATAACCGGGCCGAAAGGAGAAGCCCCAACTCGGGAGCGAACCTGCAGAGAAAAAAGGAGAGGTACGGACTGGGTAGCAGCAGCGGGCAATTGACGCGAGGAGGAGGCAAGAGCCTTGGAGGGGGCAGCGGCAGAGAGCCCAGGCACAGAGGGCAAGGAGACAGGGACAGGAGACCCAGCAGAGGGGGGTGGCAGGGCCTGGGTGGCAGACTAAGACGTGGAGCACAACAGAGGGAGCACGAACGGAGAGAGGGGACACAAACGGGGAGGGGGAGGGTGGCATGGGGGCGGGGGAAGCCAGGACAGCAGATGGCAGCCCGGCGCACAGACACGGAGGGCGCAACGGCGGAGAGCCCAGGCACGGAGGGCAAGGAGAGAGGAGGAAGCCCTGATGCGGGGAGGCAAGAGGTGGGAACGCAGGGAGAAAGAGAGAGAAGCACGTGGGCAGCAGGAGGGAAGGGACTTACCGGCACGTATGGGAGAAAGCGCAGGAACCACTAAAGTGCAGGGTAAACCAGAGCAAACAACTCTCAGCACATGGTCGTATGAGGAACGGGCGCTGAGAGTGATGCTCAGGTGGGGTTTATGTAGTGTGTGAGAGATCCGGCTCCTCCCACAACTACAGGTCAATTGCATAAATCTGTGCTATATACATACTTTTCCAATTTGGATAATATCTATGTAAATATGTGTTTTTCTGTTTCTCACTGAAGTAGGATTCTTAAGAGTCCTTTGTTCTGTAATAGACAAATTACAAAAGCAAATTCCTGAGCTAATTGGAAAGGTTCAACTTAAGGTCTATTTGTTCAAAAGTTTATTCCTTCAAATATTGATAGTTAAGGTCTAGACATTGTGGGGCTTTCTCAGATTAGGATGTCTACAGTGATACTTTCCCAAAGCATAAATTATTTCTTGGTATATGTAACTGACACCCATTATCACTGACCATTTCTTGTTTATAGTTTTGTAGGTCAGGGGTCATTATTTATTTTATTTTAATTCTTTGGTTGTAATACGAAGTTTCAAAAGCGCCATGTTGTGTTCCAAGAAATTAATTGACACACAAGTCTCTAGAAAAGAATATATTATAGTAACGGATCAACTATTTCTGACATCATTAGAATTTATGATTGGTTGCCAAATACATAGCCTGATTGGTATTTCATAGCCTGATTGGAATTCAATGCCAGCAACTGAGGCCCTCGCTTCCGCAAATGCGGGTCCTCGCAAAGCGAGGGGCCGCATTTGCGGTGGTGGAGCATCCCAACGTCTCCGCAAATGCGGGTTCTCGCAAAGCAGTTAGGGAATGAGGCAACCTTAATGTAACAAACACCCACACGCACTAAGAATCCCACTATAACGGCTAACCCGTGCGCAACTAAAAACAGTGAAAACACACCAAATACTCACACAAACTACATAAAAAGCTTACCCATAGCAAGGGGGGCACCCAGGACCTCTGAAAGTGAAGTTACACCTCCATTTAAGTCCAAATTCCCGAGTTCAGAAACACGAAAATCCCCTAAGCAAGAGAAAAAATGGCCGCCGAAAAAAAAGAAAACGAGGCTCACCTCGGAAACCTGCATTAACCTCAGAACCAAACTTAACGTAACAAACACCCACACGCACGAAAAATGGCAGAACTGCATCCACCTAAAAACATTCAAAACACACCAAATACTCACAAAAACAACATAAAAAGCTTACCCATAGCAAGGGGGGCACCCAGGACCTCTGAAAGTGAAGTTACACCTCAATTGAAGTCCAAATTCCCGAGTTCACACACATGAAAATCCCCTAAGCGAGAGAAAAAATGGCCGCCGAAAAAAATGAAAACGAGGCTCAAAGACCCAGGACCGCTCAGCCACCTACAAATTACCTAGAAGGGATCCGAGATAAGCTCGGAAACCCGGATTAACCTCAGGGGATCCGAGAAAAGCTCCGAGCCCTGCATTAACCCCACATTAACCGTCGCAGTGGGGGTCCCGATTGCACGCGATCGGGGACCCTCGCTGCAATCAAAATTCAAAATTTCTGCATTACAGGTCCTTAAAGGACCGTAAAGGTCCTTAAAGGACCGGTTGTAAAAGAAAAAAAATATACACTGTCACCCTGTCAATCAATACAGACCCCCAAAAAACCCTCATTAACCCTGTCACTCATGGGGGTCAACAGAGACCCCCATAAGCCCTTCATTAAGCCTGTCACTCATGGGGGTCAATACAGACCCCCATAAGCCCTTCATTAACCCTGTCACTCATGGGGATCAATACAGACCCCCATAAGCCTCTATTTAACCCCATCAGTCCCATAAGGGTATATTAACACCATTATGGGCCTGTTACAACACTACATTAACCACATAAGTGCCATGATGGTCCTCAAGGACCATCATGACACTAAGTATAAACACTATACTGCACTATACCACCCCCAATAAAACATTAAAGATCAACTAAACACCCTCCACACTAACCTATTAACATCTACACTACCTACCCCCTATTAACCCCCACCCCTCTAACTACAGAAAATAAAAAAGCCTAAAGTCACAAAAAAAGAAATCTACAATACATGAAATAAAAAACCTAACTCACAAAAAAATAAACTACATTACACAAAATAAAAAAACCTAAGTCACAAAAAATAAAAAAAGGAACATTACAGAAAAAAATGAAAAAAAAAATACACACTTGAAAAGGAAATACATATAATACAAATACATACAATACAAATACATACAATACAAATACATACAATTACAATACAATTACATACAATTACAATACAATACACCCCTATCTAATATACATCACACAATCTATCTAAAGAAATAGCATAATCTAATATACATGCTACCTATATAATAATACATTCCCAATCTATCTAAATAAATAACACAATTTAATATACAATACATCCTATGCTATCTATATAAAACGCATACCCCTAGCTAACATACAATATATGCTATCTATATATTAACTAATCTAAGTCTAAGCTAAAATAAAATAATTAAGTCCACTTACCTTTGCAGATGTCCATTGGGATCAGCCACCTGCGAAAAAAATTTTTACAAAAATTAGTGCAGCACGTTTACACTTCTGAAATAAACATTCTATACATTCTTTAAAACCTTCTCCGGCGCGGCACCTGTTAAAAAAAACACCACATTAATAGACATACATCAAAATAAAATAAACATAATCTACATTCTACTTACCTCCCCGCGATGTCTCCGGCCTCCTCCGGATCCTCTTCTGCCACGCCCCGTTAAAAAAAAAAATATATATATATATACTTACATCCGCACTCCCGGACATCCCCGACGCTAATGAGGCTCCAGGAGACTTTTCCGGAAGAAAACAAGCAATGGCACCTTCTGATTGGTTGAAAACGATGTCTATCAAATTCACCCAATCAGGAGGCGCCAATGTGTGAACCAATCACAAACGGATACACCTTAAAATACCACTCTGATTGGATAATGCACCTGTCAATCTTTATTTAAACCAATCACAAGGCGCATATGCCTTCAGCCAATCACAATGGAATACACCCCCACAGAGTGATTGGTTGGAGCCTCTGCGCATTCTGATTGGTTGCACTGACAATAGCCAATCACAATGGAATACACCCTCACGTACTGATTGGTGAAGGATTTGTGCATTCTCATTGGCTATTGTTAATATCAATCAATATTACAGCCAATGGGAAGGCGCAGATGTCTTCACCAATCAGTACGTGGTGGTATATTCCATTGTAATTGGCTGATGGAAATAAAGCCTTAGGATTGGTTCAAATAAAGATGGACAGGTGTGTTATCCAATCACCGTTGTATTTTGGGGTGTATACTTTTTTCATTGGTTCACAAATGGGGTCTTCTCATTGGCTGAATTTCATAGACAGCCTTTTCAGCCAATCAGAAGCCGCCATTGCCAATTTTATTCTGGAACACTCCATAGGAAGGTCATTAGCGTCGGAGACATCCGCCAGGGCGGATGTTTTTTGTTTTTTTTTCATGCGAGGAGGCCGGAGACATCGCGGAAAGGTAAGTATAATGTAGATTGTGTTTATTTAAATTTGGTTTATGTTTACTAATTAAATGTTTTTTTTTACAGGAGTATCGCCAGACAAGAGGCAAAGATGGACGACGGAACATGGAGGACGTGACATGCTGGGACGTGACACGCTGGAACGGGACTTGCTGGAAAGGTAAGAATAATATTTAGAATAATTACAATGTTTAGAATGTTTATGTATTTCATGTAAACGTGTTGTATTAATTTTTTGAATCTTTTTTACCGTAGGTTGCTGATCTGAAGAAACATCTCCAAGGTAAGTGGTCTTATCTATTTTATTGTAGCTTTCAATTAGGGTAGCTATATATAAATAGATAGCATGTTTTGTATATTAGATAGATAGGGGGATATATTATTAGATAGTATTGTATATTACATAGTGAGATGTATATTACATTATATAGTGGCATGTATATTAGATATTGGCATGTATATTAGATAGGGGTGTATTGTATTTTATTTAATTGTATTGTATTTTTTTTAATTGTATTGTATTGTATTTTATTTAATTGTATTGTATTGTATTATATGTATATATTATATGTATTTCATTTTCAGGTGTGTAATTGTTTTAAAAATTTTGAAGTGAGGGGGGGTTGTAATGTATTTTTTTATTTTCTGCAATGTTCCATTTTTAATTTTTTGTGACTTACCATATATACTTGAGTATAAGCCGACCCGAGTATAAGCCGAGGCACCCATTTTACCACAAAATACTGGGTAAAATCAATGACTCGAGTATAAGCCGAGGGTGGGAAATGTGCTGTTCCCTGTGTCCCTCTTGTGCCCTCTGTGTCCCCCTCTCTCTCCGTGTCTCTTCTCCCCTCTCCCTTCCCTGTGTCCCTTCTCCCCTCTCCCTTCCCTGTGTCTCTTCCAACCTCTCCCTTCCCTGTGTCTCTTCCCCCCTCCCTTATCACCCTCCTTAACCCCACTCCTCAACCTCCCTCCTCATCCTCAACCTCCCTCCTCATTCTCAACCTCCCTCCTCATCCTCAACCCCGCATCCTCAATCCCCCTCCTCATCCTCTCTCCTCAACCCCCATCCTCAAGCCCCATCCTCAACCTCAACCCCCCTCCTCAACCCCTCCTCCTCCTCCTCAACCTCCCTCCTCATCCTCAACCTCCCTCCTCAACCTCTTCCTCAACCTCCCTCCTCAACCCCTTCCTCAACCTCCCTCCTCAACCTCCCCATCCTCAACCTCCCTCCTCAACCCCCCCCATCCTCATCCTCAACCCCCTCCTCAACCCCCTCCTCAGCCTCACCCCTCCTTAACTTCAACCCTCCTCAGCCTCAACCTCCCCTCAACCCCAACCCCCACTCAACCCCAACCCCCCTCCTCAACCTCCCTCCTCAACCCCCATCCTCAACCCCCCCATCCTCATCCTCTCTCCTCAACCCCCCATCCTCAACCCCCCTCCTCAACCTCAACCTCCCTCCTCAACCTCCCTACTCATCCTCAACCCCCTCATCAACCTCCCTCCTCGACCCCCCTCCTCAACCCCTCCTTCTCATCCTCAACCTCCCTCCTCATCCTCAACCCCCTCCTCAACCTCCCTCCTAAATCCTACGCACTGCAAAATTTTGCAAAGTTACAATGCTATTACATTCGCCCTGCTGCGAGCAACGTATGAGCAACGCAGCAGGGCCGTACGTATCAACACTGCGATAATGTACATGAGGAGTGACAGCCTGCGAGATGATCTCGCAACCTCCCGCACCTCATCAATTAGTGCAGGGGTCAGAAACGGGACCTCCGCGGCAGTCCCCCACATAAGCCTTGATGGCACCTAAAATAAACCCTTTCTATGCGGGGGTCCCCATCGGGACCCCAGAAGTGTCCTCACATTAACACCTTGCTGCAGGTGTCCATAGGGACCCACGCAGCCCCCATACATTAACCCCTTGCAGCGTGGGTCCCTGATCTGCACCAATCAGGACCCCGCTGCATTTAAAAGTTTTAAATTCCGTGACTCTGTTGCATTTCATTTTTTTTATTTCCCGCCTTGCGGGTCCTTAATGGACCGTAAAGGTCCTGAAAGGACTCGCACTAAATAATATTAAGCCCAGGCAACTAAAATTAACCCTATAACTCATGGGGGTCAATACAGATCCCCATAAGCACAATAATTAACCCTATAATTCATGGGGGTCAATACAGACCCCTATAAGGCCTTAATTAACCCTATAACTCAGGGGTGTCAATACAGACCCCATAAGGCCTTAATTAACCCTATAACTCATGGACATCAATACAGACCCCCATAAGCCTCTATTTAACCCCATCAGTCCCATAAGGGTATATTATGACACTTATGGGGCTGTTAAAACCCTAACATTAACCACATAAGTGCCATGACGGTCCACAAGGACCATCATGACACTAACTACAAACACTACACTATAACCCCCAATAAACCATTAAATCTAAACTACCCCCCCTCTACACTAATATATTAACACTTACACTACCTACCTACACTACCTACCCCCTAATAAACCACCCCACCACTCTAATTACAAAAAAAACCTACCTTACAGAAAATAAAAAATCCTAAATCACCAAAATTTAAAAAAACCTACAGTACAGAAAATAAAAAACCTACCTTACAGAAAATAAAAAAACCTAAGTCACCAAAAATAAAAAACCTACAGTACAGAAAATAAAAAAACATAAGTCACCACAACAACAAAAAACCTACAGTACAGAAAATAAGAAAACCTACATTACAGAAAATAACAAAATACATTACAACCCCCCACTACAGAAAAAATAAATAAATTACACACCTGAAAAGGAAAGACAGACATATACAATACAATACATACATACAATACATTAATTACATTCAATACATTACATACAATACATTACATACAATGCATTACATATAATACAAATCAAATACACCCTTTCTATCTAACATACAATCTATTTAGTATAAAATAAATCCTATCTATATCAAATACATCCCCCTATCTATCTAATATACAATAAATCCTAACTACATACAGAAACCCTAATTCTAAGCTAAAATAAAATAATTAAGACCACTTACCTTTAAGATGTCCCTTCAGATCACTAACCTAGGGGTAAAACAAAACAAAATAATTAGTACAAAATATTAACATAAAATAAATAAACATTATATACATTCTAAATATTCTACTCACCTTTCCAGCATGTCCCATCATTCTTCAGTTCTTCTCCGGCGCGGCCCTGTTAAAAAAACACACAATACATTAATACAATATAAAGACACCAAATAAAATAAACATATAAACATATAAATATACATTCAACTTACCTCCCCGCTGGGCCCTGCAACCATCCGCGGTCTAAAAAAATAAAAATAAAAAAACTAACGGAGATCTACACTCGCAGACCTCCCGACGCTAATGAGCCTCCCGGAGCCTTTTCCGGGAGGAAATTGGAAATGGCGGCTTGTGATTGGCTGAAAAAGCTGTCTATCAATCTCAAACAATCAGAAGTCGTCAATGTGTGAGCCAATGAGAATGCGCAAATGTCTTCACCCAATCACTCCGTGGGGGTGTATCCCATAGTGATTGGCTGAAGGCATCTGCACCTTGCGATTGATTCCAATAAAGATTGACAGGTGCTTTAGCCAATCAGGGTAGGATTTTGGGGTGTATCCCATCCTGATTGGCTCACACATTGACGACTTCTGATTGGCTGAAATTGATAGACAGCTTTTTCAGCCAATCATAAGCCGCTATTGCCAGTTTCCATCCGGAAAATGCTCCGGGAGGCTCATTAGCGTCGGGGAGGTCTGCGAGTGCAGACCTCCGTTAGTTTTTTATTTTCATTTTTTTAGACCGCGGATGGTTGCAGGGCCCAGCCGGGGCTGAAGGGGAGGAGGCCGGGGACATCGCGGGGAGGTAAGTTGAATGTATATTTATATGTTTATATGTTTATTTTATTTGGTGTCTGTATATTGTATTTATGTATTGTGTGTTTTTTTTAACAGGGTCGCACCGCGAAAGAACTGAAGAATGACGGGACATGCTGGAAAGGTGAGTAGAATATTTAGAATGTATATAATGTTTATTTATTTTATGTTAATGTTTTATACTATTTTTTTTGTTTTGTTTTACCCCTAGGTTAGTAATCTGAAGGGAAATCTTAAAAGTAAGTGGTCTTAATTATTTTATTTTAGCTTAGAATTAGGGTCTGTGTATGTAGTTAGGATTTTAATTATTTTATTTCAGCTTAGAGTTAGGGTTTCTGTATGTAGTTAGGATTTATTGTATATTAGATAGATAGGGGATGTATTTGATATAGTTAGGATTTATTTTACATTAAATAGATTGTATCTTAGATAGATAGGGGTATTTGATTTGTATTATATGTAATGTATTGTATGTAATGTATTGTATGTTATGTAATGTATTGTATGTATGTATTGGATTGTGTATGTCTGTCTTTCCTTTTCAGGTGTGTCATTTTTTTTTTTCTATAGTGGGGGGGGGGGGTTGTAATGTATTTTGTTATTTTCTGTAAAGTAGGTTTTTTTTATTTTCTGTAAGGTTGGTTTTTTTAAATGTAATTAGAGTAGTGTGGGGGTTTATTAGGGAGTAGGTAGTGTAGGTAGGTAGAGTAAGTGTTAATAGATTTGTGTAGAGGGGGGTTAGTTTAGATTTAATGGTTTATTGGGGGTTATAGTGTAGTGTTTGTAGTTAGTGTCATGATGGTCCTTGTGGACCGTAATGGCACTTATGTGGTTAATGTTAGGGTTTTAACAGCCCCATAAGTGTCATAATATACCCTTATGGGACTGATGGGGTTAAGTAGAGGCTTATGGGGGTCTGTATTGACCCCCATGAGTGACGGGGTTAATTAAGGCCTTATGGGGGTCTGTATTGACCCCCATGAGTTATAGGGTTAATTAAGTGCTTATGGGGCTCTGTATTGACCCCCATGAGTGACAGGGTTAATTAAGTGCTTATGGGGGTCTGTATTGACCACCATGAATTATAGGGTTAATTAAGTGCTTATAGGGGTCTGTATTGACCCCCATGAGTTATAGGGTTAATTAAGTGCTTTTGGGGGACTGTATTGACCCCATGAGTGACAGGGTTAATTAAGTGCTTTTGGGGGACTGTATTGACCCCCATGAGTGACAGGGTTAATTAAGTGGTTATGGGGTCTGTATTGAACCCCATGAGTTATAGGGTTTTTTAGTTGCCTGGGGTTAATATATTTATTGCGAGTCCTTTCAGGACCTTTACAGTTCTTTAAGGACCCGCAATGCAGGAAATTAAATAATTAAATGCAGCAGGGTCACGATCGGTGCTGATCGGGGACCTGCGCTGCAAGGGGTTTATGTGGGGGGGCTACCGGGGTCCCTATGGACCCCTGCAGCAAGGGGTTTATGTGGGGACACTTTGGGGGTCCCGATTGGGACCCCCAGCATAGAGGGGGGTTAATTTTAGGTGCCGCGTCCAGGATTAGTAATAGTGTGCCGCGGGCCCTTTAAGTAGCAGCGGCAGCGAATTTAACATTTTTAAATGCAGCGGGGGCCTGATCTATGCAGATCGGGGACCCCCGCTGCAAGGGGTTAATGTGGGGACACTTCGGGGGTCCATATGGGGACCCCCAGCATAGAGGGGGTTCATTTTTTTTGCCGCTGTCTGGATTAGTAATAGTGTGCTGCGCGCCCTTTAAGGAGCTACGTGTGGAATTTTAAATTTTTAAATGCAGCGGGGGCTGGATCGTTGCCGATCGGGGACCCCCGCTGCAAGGGGTTAATGTGAGGAGGCTGCAGGGGTCTCTATAGGGACCCCTGCAGCATGGGGATGTGTATAGGGAGCAGGGGAAAGCCTCACACGGGGGCTCGGGCTGCTCCGAGGCAGCACGTAGAGGTTTTAGGATCCCTTGCGGGCACTTTTTGTGCTTGTAGGGATTTTTCCGAGATGCGAGAATCACTCGTAGATTTTAGGCTGCGTGTGACTCCGTAGCTCTCTCTGAGCCTATTCTAGGCCATTTTTCGTAGTCATCACGCAAAGCAGGCTGCGAGGGATTCGGTGCTCGCAAACAGCAAAAAAACTGCCTTTTGCGAGGACCGAGTGAACTACGAGGGAGATTTTAATGAGGCCCTTAGGTTCTGGATTTAGGCTTATAAGTTATTGTAGAGAAAAGAGGATTTATTCTGAAATTTTGTATGTGTTACTAATATTTGTTGTACTATTCTTTTTTCTGGAGGCTACTTTTGAGATTATAGATTTAGTTTATGGTTTCGGTTTATAGGTATGGCACACAAAACAGTTTTTTTTGTTGTAAATTTTGTTAGTGTTAACAATATTTGTTGTATTATCCTGTTTTCTGTCATTAGAGGATTAGGTTCTGGGTTTAGGCTTATAGGTTCGGGCACAGAAAACAGGATTTATTCTTAAATGTTGTATGTGTTAGCAATATTTGTTGTAGTATCCTGTTTTCTGTACAGGTTTAGGTTGCGGGTTTAAGCTTATAGGTTAGGGCACAAAAAAATGGATTTATTTGGAAAAATTGGTAAATTTGGTATGTGTTACCAATATTTGTTATACTATTCTGTTTTCTGTACGCCACTTTTGGGATGATAGATTTAGCTTATGGGTTAGGCTTAGAGGTTGGTGCAGACAAAATAGGATTCATTGTTTGGCTCTTTAAATGGCAATCATGGCTTTTTCCAAGGCTTTTTCTTCATCATATAGAGAAACTTATTGGATAGACATTTTGAAGACTTGGAACTGAATTTACCACCATTTGAATAAAATTTAAAGGTCTGCTGTCTGAGGACTGAAACATATTTGTTAGGATCCTGAGAGGCAGAATCCGAGATGCCAGAGGTAAATGAATGGTCAGGCAGGCTGGATCAGTCAAAAGATTTTATAAGGATTCCATAATAAATTTGGCTCATTAATCTGATATGGTAGCAAAGGTTTCAGAAGATAGCAAATATAGAAAAGATAATAAGAGGCACTTATATAAGGCACTCAGTAACTCATTCACTAGCTTGTGGTCTAGTAGAACAGTTAGGAGGCACTCAATATCTCAGACACTAACTGATGGTATAATGGCATTTGGTGGCTTAGGCTAGCACACAAGCTAGGAAAGGGTCTCTTGAAGAAGGTAACCTGGAGGATATGAGCCATGGACAGATAGACTAGAAGCCAGGGTGGCTGCTGCAGATAGTGTGTGGTATTGCTGAAGTGCAATTAAATGGAGTCTGTTTTTTGTTGTTGTTTTTTTTTACAAAAATAGGTTTCCTTTATTAATTTAGAGAACATTTTTACTTCCTCTGTGAGTCTGAGCAGTGTCTGCGTTTTGTTTCTCCCATTCCTCCTATTGGTTATCCTGTGTGGACATAGCTATGCTAGAGATATTTGTTCTTGTTACATAGTGTGGAACATAAGGTCAGTTTGTACCTGAAAGTGATTCTATAAGATGAACGTGACCTGTCGTGGAGGTATTTAATTACATGCCTACTGGACATATGTCAGTAGCTGACTTATGAACAAGCCTTGTGCGGTCAACTGTTATTTTTGGCAATGTTACAAGTCATATAGTTCTGGCTATTATTTAATCGTTTGTTTTCCATATCAGATTTTGTTAGCATGTATATGGCAGACTTTGTTGTGAATAATTTATGGGAGACTATGAGGTTTGTAAAGCTAATTTACAATGAATGCCAGTGCAAGGCGATGAAGAAAATGCCAGAGGAGGCCAAAGCTGCCAGAGCAAAAAGTAATGGCCCTCCAGTGACTGTCGACTTCATCAGAAGAGGATGCTGAGGATGCAGAGAGATTGGACCCAGCAATAGTGTTCGGATATACTTCTCACAATGACAATTAATTGAACCATCCAGGATCAACCATCGTGAAGTCAGGTATATAGTAACACAGATAAATTATTTGATCATCCAGTGTTATTATCTGATATACCATTGATATCTAATTTCAGTTAAAAGGACTAGCTACCTAACAAGGACCAAGAATATTAGTAAGAGGACTACACCTACATGTGTTCAGTGGGAGATTCTGGAGGTCCATGCATTGCCCACTGGCACAGTTAGACCACCATCACCACTGTCACCATCCACCTCTATAGCCACCACTACCAGTCTCTACACCCTCACCCCAGGACCATTTTGGGAGGTCATCAGCAAAGAACTGCCCTCAAAGCCGCACCAACAGGTCAGGTTAATGGTGAACCTCCTCCAGGGTGTGTTGTCCCAACAAACTACTCTGGCATGCACACAGAGGAGAAAATACAGGGAGATGAAGAGGCACAATGTCTAATTGGAAATTTTGCTGACCAGGTTGTTGCAAGTGGTAAACAATCAAAGTGCCTCAATCCAGATTAACATGGATCTGAAGCAATGTACTCTGGCAAGCACTGCATCTTTGAGTCATCAACCGCATGGCCAGTTCCCATATTCTTCAATGCCTCTTCTTCCATCCCCCAGCGTAGTGGCACGAGAGTGGGGACCCTGTGACCAGACAACAAAGGAGATAGGGCCTGAATCTATTTTAATCCTTCTCAAATAAAGTCCTGTTGGCAAAAATGTTGACTTACATTAACCTGTCCACATAACTGTCCACATAGTCCATGATCATCTTCTCTGTAGACATGTATAGTTATGGCTAACTTTTCACAAATTTATGGTCACAAGGAATACAGCTGAGAAGAGATGGTGTAGTCCATATAAAGGATGTTAATGTTTTTTCTGCTCAATGCAATTTATGTTTTTTAGGCAAATTTTACATTCATTAAGGCAGTATGTTCATCTGTAAGTAGTGCTACCAAAAAATGTAAGTCAACTATATACAGTAGCTTTCAGATTGCTGTTCTATTGATTACATCCCCCCAGCATAATGATCTCACACAACAAAAATAAACATCTATATAATGTTTTAAACCTAATGATCACTCATAATTGCAAGTTTGTTGGTCACGCTACATTAAAAATTATGGGCTTGTGCATGCGCAATAGCGCGACCGGCAAACTCGCAATTCTGACAACTATGCCCTGTGGGAGTTGCGCATGCGCAACATGGGAGAGGGGAGCAGGGGGGGGGAGAAGACAGAAGGGATGGAGAGGAGGGGGAAAGAAAACACAAGGGAGGGAGAGGAGGGGGAAAGAAGACACAAGGGAGGGAGAGGAGGGGAAAAAGAAGATAAGGGAGGGAGAGGAGGGGGAAAAGAAGACACAAGGGCGGTGAAAGGAGGGGGAGAAGAAGACACAAGGGTGGTAGAGGAGGGGGGGAAGAAGATACAAGGGAGGGGAGGGGGAAAAACAACACAAGGGAGGGAGAGGAGCCTCCCTAACCAAGTAGACACAAGGGAGGGAGAGAAAGGGGGAACGGAGACACAAGTGAGTGAGTGGAGGGGGGAAAGGAGACACAAGGGATGAGAGCAGGGGGAAAAGGGATGCAAGGGAGAGAGAGGAGGGGGAAATGAGACACAAAGAAGGGAGAGGAGGGGGAAGGAGACACAAGGGGGGAGAGAAGACACAAGGGAGGGAGAGGAGGGGGAAAGAAGACACAAGGGAGGGAGAGGGGGAAATGAGAGGGAGGAAGGGAAAGAAGGAGGCACAGGAGATAGAGTGGGGGGAGGAGACACAGGGGAGAGGGGGAAGGAGACACGGGAGAGAGCGAGGGGAAGACATGGGGTGGGAGGGGGAATGAGATGGAAGAGGGGGAGAAACACAGGGGAGGGATAGGAGGAGAGACACAAGGGAGGGAGAAGGGGGAAAGAGACACAGGAGAGGGAGAAAGAGACACAGTGGGGAGAGGGGGGAGATACACAGAGGAGTGAGGGGGGAAAGGAGAGGGGGGAAGAATGCATAGCAGAGTGAGATGGGTAAAGGAGACACAGGGGATGGAGTGGGTGGATGAGACACAGAGTAGAGGGGGAGACAAAGGGGAGGGAGAGGGGCAAAAGAGACACAGGGGAGTGGGGAGAAAGAAACACAGAGGAGGAAGGGGGAAAGGAGAGGGAGAGGGGAAACAAGACATAATGAAGGGAGAGAGGAGGGAGACGTAGACACAAGGGAGGGAGAGGAGGGGGAAAGAAAACACAAGGAGGGAGGCGAAAGAGAGAGGGGTAAAGGAGACACAGAAGAGGGAGAGGGGGAAAGAAGTAACAAGGGAGGGAGAAGGGGGGAAAGAGGCATGGGAGATGGGGGAAAGGAGACACAGGGGAGGGAGGGGGAGACACAGAGGAGGGAGAGGGGATAAAGACATCAGGGAGAGAGAGGGGGAAGAGACAGGAGTGAGGAGGGACGGGGGAAAGGTGAGGGAGAGGTTTAAAGGAGACACCGAGGATGACGTGGGGGATACAGGGGAGAGGGGGAAGGATACACAGGAGAGGGAGAGGGGGAAAAAACACAGGTGAGGTAGAGGGGGAAAGAGATGGGAGGGAGGGGGAGAAACACAGGGGAGAAAGAGGGGTAAGACACAGGGGAGGGAGAGGGGGGAAGAGACATAGGAGAGGGAGAGGGGGAAAGAGACACAGGGGGGAGGGGAGAAAGGAGAGGAAGAGGGGAAAGGAGGCACAGGAGAGGGAGAGGGGGAAGGAGATAAAGGGGAGGGAGTGGGCGAAAAGACACAGGGGAGGGAGGGGGGATAGAGACGGAGGAAGAGGGGAGAAAAACAGGGGAGTGAGAGACACAGGGGAGGGACAGGGGAAAGAGAACTTGGGGAGGGAGAGGGAGAAAGAGACACAGGGTAGGGAGAGGGGGAAGTGAGAGAGAGGAGGGGAAAGCAAAGGGAGAGGGGAAAGGAAACACGGGATGGAGAGGGGGGAATGAGACACAGGGGATGGGGGAGGGGAGGGAGAGCATGAAAACACTAAGGGGAGGGAGAATATGGGAAAGAGATTGTAGGAGGGGGGAGAAACACAGGGATGGAGAGGGGGAAAGAGACACTGGGGTGGGGGAGAAGAGACACAGTGGAGGGAAATGGGGAGAGACAAAGGGGAGGGAGAAGGGGTGAAAGCGACACAGTGGGGGAGAGGGGGGTTGGAAGAGACACGGAAGGGAGAGGGGGGAAGTGACACGGGGGGGGGGAGACACAATTTATCATATAATTCATATAGATGGTTTTTCCTGATATTTTATTACATTAATGTCACTAACAGATTGGTGCAGCCCTGAAAAATAGAGTGATTGAGATTGACAGGTTCTTAATTTACAGTGCAACTTGTACTATAACTGCCTGGTTAAAAATTGGAATGGGGACCTATCTATTTACAAAGGTTATTTTCTATTCTACATACATGTAAATTAAATCTGTTCATATTGTCAGACTTTATAAAAATATGTTCTTATAAAATTCTATTAGAAAACAACAAACTTGATAATGCTTTTCTATGTGCCCAAATAGGGGAAAAATGATTATGGTCTTCAAAGATTTGTCCTTTTTACCAGTGAAAAAAAAGTGATATAATATAAATATTTATTGTTTGACAAGCTAGAGAGCCTGCTTCAGAATTCAGTAATGTATATGGAGTTATAGCTTAGGGATTTATCTACCAGTGCTTGGATATTTTACTTTGTCTGAGAGGTCTCTTAGGAGTTTTTATGCTTTAGGAAAAAAATAATTCCACAGAAAAACTTCTAGAATTTAGATAACATTCATTAGTGAGAAATATAGTTAATATTCCCTTAATTTTCTTTCTTTCTCTCATGTGGAGTGGGGTGAGTTGTGGTGCTTCTGAGACTACTAATTTATTCATCCATGTGAATGCCAAACCCCCTCTAAGTTAAGTTACTGGGTCATACTGCCACTTATATTAGGTATAGATGTAAGTAAAATATATTTTTTGGGGATGATTTAAATGTTTATTAATGCAGGGGGCTCAGATACATGATCACTGCATACATATTGACTGCATGGGATCTACATGTTCTAAAAATCCACATTAAAAATTATAGATTTATACAATACATTAGTCTAATACTGAATAATGGGACATGACATGTCAATGAGGTCAAACCACCCTGAAAAGGAGAATAGAAATAAGAAGATGCTATTTGAGAGTTCTACAACTTATCATTTAAAATATCTGGACAATAGTCCATACTTGCATTTGCAAAAGGGTAATGGAAGGTTTTGCCATTTTACCAAGTATGTAATGTACACTACACTGCACAACCAGCACTACATAATCCATGAAAGAAGAACGATGGGGGAGATATTGCTCACCAGTTCCTAGTGCAGATAACTAAGGTATATAGGACCGACGTCTAACATACAAATAAATCAAGATTCAACTTTATCAAGAGTAGGAGGTTTATAATGCATTTCCCAACCGGTTTCTGCTACTTGGTTGATACTCGACATTTTGTAGCACTCTCAATTCAAACTCTAGGTTCCAGTCTGGGGGATAGAGTATCTGAGATAATGGTATTATATATTTATTGATTGAATCAAAATGTCGGAGTGCATGTCATTTGTAACATATCTCTATTATGTAATACATCTCTCTTATAGTATTGAAATATCACCACAATCAGAATATGTAGTGTTATGTCAATTTATTGAATAGTAAAGCATCTATACACATAGGTGTTCTATTAAAACTATATAAGGCTGAGTTGACATGTTCTTTCACTTTCATTTGTGGCTTTTCAATTATCAAAACACCTATATCAAAAAACATATACAATGCATACTTAATACACATATCTAACCCTCAAAAGGTGTAAAAGATTAAGCAATAAATACCATATAAATTGCAATCATTAAACAATCAAAAGGTAAAAAAAGAAAAAAACTCATAATATATGACCCTCTTGCTGATTATATAATTTTTCCTATCCCATCCTTCATATATATGAACATTTGCATAGTATACATTTGTTACAACCCAGATTCACGGGTCCAGGCAAACCCCAACTTTCTCCCTCAAGGCCGTTCCTTTTTGTGTTCAAGATCTCAGCACCCAGCAAAAACACTTAGGACTTTCCAGGTTGCAAACTCAGTCCAAAGGTAATTGCTTATTAAAATGAATAACTCTGTTCTATCCCATTGGTTAGGGGAATACATGCACCGTTGTTTAGTACAAAGCAGACTGACTATTTATTGCTGCATGCATGGAAATATATCACATACGCCAAAAGACTCCCCACACATCCCGTCACCAAGTTTACCAACTATCATTCTTGTTTCTAGATCTAATTTCACAGAGGCCATAAACTAACTTCCCACATTACGATTACTTTAATCATCCCTGGAAAGTCTGCAAAGCAGCCAGATGTTTTCTGGTTAATGCATTAACTAATCTCCCCCCCCCCCCCCTTTGCCCACTCTGACAGAACACACATTCCAATAGGTCTATAAACTATTCTTGGTCACATAAGTGACTGACATAACTTTTTTTTTATAATATTAGCATATTCTAGGGCATCTTTCTTGCACCAATACATTTTTAAAATGTATACAATGACTTCAAATCACTGTATTACATCAAATCACTATTCTAAACATTAAAGCATTACTTTTAAATGGCAATTTGACAAGGGACTTGGCATAACAGTGTCATGTACTAACCACAACCTGAACACTAAGCATTGTATAAACCATTCTTATTAGGCCTGAATACTCGGGTACCGGATCAGAGCTTGAGGCCTAACATTACATATTGACAAGTATAACATGACTCACAGGATGGCTGACAGTAAAACAACTCTCATGATTTTGTAGCCAATATTAAAGAGTCCCGAACATGACAACATTCATTGTTCATTGATAAATGGTAGTGTCCCCTTTGATTTAATATAGTATACAAGACTTAATAGTTAATAATCAAAGACGCATGTATAAAAATAAATAGTAATAGCCAACATAATATCATTAAATGAATTGTGTCTATGCATACAGGCAACATAATAACAAGTATTACCAAGAGCATGCTTGAAAATAAATTGATATAGATATTTGTACATTAACTATTATGAGTTTTCTATAATATATAAAGTATCTCCTTGGTTTAATAAAAAATAAGATAAAATAAAACAATGCTCAACCAAGAGATACTATAGTGACCATGTCTGCTATATATAATTGTAATGGTACAGAGCACAAAATGATATCAATATCTATCATGTATATTGTGAACTCATATAAATACTACTCAGGGCGCAGACCAATAAATGGACTTTTTGCATAATTGTAGGCAGTAAAACAGAGCTTTTAATCGCTTCTTAATAAAACAAAGTGCAAAAAAGTAAATAAGTATGTAGGTATTGTAGGTATAAATATATGTACCCATATTTATGTACCCTAGGCTTATTGTGAATTCAAGTGTTCAATTTGTCATTCCTTCTCTGTTCCCTCCTTTCCAATGTATATGTACTTACATGGTATAAATATCATTGTGTATTACACCTGTAACTCAGATTCGGTTCCAGAGAGCAACATGACTCTAATCACTGGCTATCTACTGCTGGGACTTGCCCTCTTCTCTGTGGTCGCTGAAGCAGATACTCCAGGTAAATTGTGTGTGTGTATATATATATATATATATATATATATATATATATATACATACACATACAAATATACATACACAGAAATATACATACACACACATATATTTGTATATCTATATATTAAACATGAGAATGCAGACAGCAAGAAGCAGGACAATAATTGTAAGTATTACTGTTATCTCCATCGTGTGCTGCTGACGCTATTAGTGGTATATAATAATAATTTAAAAGCCTTGCAAGAATACAAGTGAAAAGTAAGCTGTAATATATATATTATAATTTTCCACTGAACTAATATGATTTCAAGAGATACATCTTTCTTTTTTTTGAAGCAATATTGAAACAAATTATTACTTGCACTCCAGTACATAGGTTGAAAGATAACAATCTCAAGGTCTTATCATTTATCATATGTTATTATTAGTTAATGGAAGTCAGGAGATCAAACATATACACATTTGCATGAAATTCCAATAATAGTGCGATTAATGACAGTTAATGTCTGAAAATGTATTTAATATAAGTTGTATTGGCACAATGGAATGGATGTGTAAAGATCAGTTAGACAATTTGCTTAGCTATTACATCAAAATAGACTAAATGTTATTTTTTTACAACAGTCCCTTATTCTAGCCATGTCAGAATGACCTAGCAGTTGTGTACATAATATTCTTAAAGAAGAACAATGAAAAAGTAAATGACTTTCATTGTTACGCTGTATTCAGTTGTGAGGCTTGGGATGTATGTCATTGTCAACCCATTGCTTGGTACTGTCAATGTTATCTTTAATTTACTACATTAAGATATGGGACATACTACTATTAGCTACCACAGTGATGTAATGTCTAATGCATCTGGCAAGACCACTAAAAAATAAAAAAAAGGACTACGGCTATATTCTGATTACTAGAGATAATTATATGTTCACTTAAAAAATAATTAGATGTTCAAACTCAATATATAAAGTTATAAAACCCCTTACTTCATGTTAATATTATTATTGTTTATTTGTAATGCGGCAACATATTCCGTAGCACTATATATAAGTTGAGTTCCAGGCAAAGACAAATTCAAAATGAACATATTGCAATGAATGGAGGGCCATGTCTTTGAGCTTGGGATCCAGTGTCCATAGTGCTTTCTCCAAAGCACCTTGCACCATTGAAACTCGCAGACTTACAGTCTAAATGTTCCCCAAAACTTCTGAACCACTCTTTTTTGCAGTATTAGATTAGCTATATAAATCAAGTTACATAAAAAGAATTAGTATTGCAGAGACTAGCCGTATATTTGAAAGATGGTCTACTGTAGTGCTCTGTCAATAATATTTCCATTGTTTGTTTAGTACTGATTCCCAATAAAATCATTGTTTGTAGAAGAAAATGCAACAAAGCTTTTAAATATTAAATGTGAAGATTAGTATTTTAGGCTTCAGCAGATATGTAGTCCTCAAAACGATCATCAGGGGTAGGAAAGGATCTGCCCAGGAATACTGTCCTGAGTCTGTATCTGTTATATTGATAACTTTCTTTACTTGTCTACTTCCCTAGAATTGACAAAAAATGTCCTAGCTTTCTACACTGGTCAGAAAAGATTTAGAATAGCTTCCTTAGTAGATCCTCGGTCACTTCCTGGACACCGAAGAGGGAGTGGGGAGAGGCAGGCCTGGAACAACCTTTTTGGAGCCCCTGGGCAGTAAAATAGAGGAGCCCCTGTAAGTGCGTACGCAAGGTATGCACGCACCTATTTTATCTTTTCTGTGCGTGTATATTGCTCTCTTGCTGTGTCAGCAGGTCACAGACATTCCCCATAACAGCCATTTGTACAACATAGATACTCATACACACACACCAAGCTATTACTTGTTTATTAAATGGTTATTAAAATGTATTTGATGGTGGGCCATAATCTTTATATTTTTCTATGGGAGAGCAGCAAGTGCATGTTACACAAACACTTATCACGATCACTTGTATCACACATAAAAAACTGAGTCTGACTAAGAGCATGTGTAATCAGGAAAAAAGTCATACAGCTAGCTTTATACTGTCTCTGCTGGGCCATGGTGAAATCAATGCAATATATATATATATATATATATATATATATATATATATATATATATATAAAAATACATATTTACATATAGACAAATAGATAGAGAGATAGATAGATAGATAGACACACAATGTTATATACATATATGTTATATATGTCTACCGTCCTCCCAGTTTAACATTTGAACAGCTGCCACTGGATTCCCTACATATAAATATAATCATATTCAGTCAGGATCACTCCTACTCAGTCAATCTAAACATATTAGACCAAGGACTCTTAATATTATACCCTCATTCACTAAGGGTCCACTATAATTATAATACAAACATATACATAATCAGCTAGGGTCCCCTACATTGACATAAGTATACACATATTCAGCCATGGTCCTGTGCAATCAAATAATATGTACATATTTATATATTTAGGTGCCCTCTAATACAATTTATGTACACATATTCAGCCAGGGTCTCCTATAATCATATTAATGTATAAATATTCAGAGAGAGTCACCAGGAATCATCATAGTAATACAGTATAATGTATAAATATTTAGTAGGTGCCTCATTAAACAAACACATATTCAGCCAAGGTCTCCTATAGATATATATGGGACATAAGCCAGAGACCATTATAATATAATTATTCAACCTCAATTGTCAATTATTATATTAATTTGTATTCAGGTAGGTTCACCTATAATCATAAGAATGTTTACATATTCAGCAATGGTCACCTATAATTATAGACACATAAATATTTAATCAGGGTGACCTGTTATTATGTTCTAAATATATATTCAGCCAGGACTCACTAAAATCATATATATTTGCATATATTCACCCAGGGTCAACCATAATTATTATATAAACTCATATATATTTAAGAACTGTAATTAAACAAATATACACATATTCAGCAAGGGACATCTATAATTATCATAACAGTATATAAATGTACAGTCAGGGTCTCCTATTATTGTAATATAAATATATAAATAAATATGAATCCAGGAATACTTAGGGCCTTTCACAAAGAATACCTAGGGCCCAATTAAATTGCAAGCCCGCAACTCAATCATTGTATGCCCTTTGTCTGCGGGTGTGTTGCAGGTGTGGTCTCCGATTATGATGCTATTTAATTGCTCAAGCCCGCAAGTTACTGTCTCAAAGCCCAAACTGTAAACCCTGAACTGGTTCGTAGCGGTTCATGGTGAAAACATGATCAATTAAGCAAGCCTGTAACCTCCCATTTCTAATCAGCCGAAAAGTCATCACTTTCCCCCGTTATTTACAGTGCAGTATTGATTTTTTATTTGGATTTATAGTGCTACCAAAAGGTGTTTAACCCCCTTGCGGGTCCTCTCTAGCACTCGTAGGATTTCTTCTTTCTTTTGCCATTTACGAGTTTGAAAATATTTGCGGGCTTGGGGAAATTGAGCAATTGAATAACGATTTGCAATTTTAGCCATCCCGACTCTTGCAAAAGTGAAAGATCAAAGGCTTCAGGAGGCTGTAAGTTACTGGTTTAACCATTGCAATTTTTTAAGGGCTGTAACTCGTAACCCATTTGGAGCCCGCAAAAAGTTGCCAATTAAATAGCGAATTAACTTGCGACCTCACTTACGTGCTACAGTAACATGCATAAGTTTACTTGAATCAGGCTCCTACTTTCTACCAATATTTCCTTACAAAAATTTTTTTAGTGAAAAAACATTATACTGCATAAACGTACTTATGTTGCTCTGGTCCAGGTCCTTCCTCTACATTACAACAGGAAACGCATGGGCAGAGGGAACACTATACTCTACACATGGACTAGTGGCCAGTCTGTGAACTGCAGAATTTTGTTTTTAAGCCCCAAAAAAGTATTTTAAGCACCTAGACAGCTGCCTAATGGGTAATCCCGCCACAGAGAGAGGAAGATTTGCTGGACACTACAATGTTAATTTCAACTGGCGGCTGGTGCATCAAGGAGGCAGGGGGCACAGCTGGTGTGCAGAGGGGGAGGCTGGTGAGTGGAGGAAGCAGTGGGGATGTGGCAGGGGGCCCTGGGAGGAAGAGGAGGGTACACAACACTACAGGGAAAAAAAAGGACCCACCAGACCAGAGCCCCAGTGCACTGCACCTCCTGCATCACTGATCTCTAGAGTTTATTTTATTGCTAATCAGACACACACAAACAATAAACGTGTGAGCACTGAATTCAGTTTGGTTTGTACTTAATTTAGATGTTTTGTTGTTTTATGTTTTAGGACGTGGAACAATTAAAGAAAAGAAAGGGGTATGTCCCATTCGTCCAAAAAAGGAATTAAACTTTTGTCTAAAGAATTTTCCTTCACTGACGTCTGGATGTTTAGAAGACAAGGACTGTAAGGGGAAGAGGAAGTGCTGTTTCAATGGTTGTACGTCAGAATGCATTGTCCCACTAATACGGCAAAACACTGGATGGAGCCCTGAAGGTAAGATGATGTCAAGTCTTAGATTGGTTTATCTGTCAAATTAAGGTGAGATGAGAGAACTTAGATCACTCTTTTGTATTCATTCTTCTTCTGCTGAGTCACGTTAACTTCCTTTCAATCTCCCTCTGATTAGGCTAAACTGATAAAAAGAGAAAAAAATAAAATTAAGAAAAGCTAAAAAATAAAATGTAAAAGAGGCATTGAAGTCTTTAGAGATGCTCCCCATGATCAGATACAAAGTTGAAATAATTGCTGAATTAATTGAGTTGCAAGCATTTGAAGCTATGAGATTTAGAATCCACTTGGATTTTGAATCCAACTCTAATCCACAAAACATTGTTCTGTGGATTCAATATTACCAACTTTAAAATAATTGTCCATTATCTAAGAGAATCTATGGACAAATTAAGTGAAGTAACAAAAATAAAGCTTATTTCTTAATGTGTGTCATGGATTATTATTTTTTTTACTTTGTCAATAGTAATGTTTTAAAACAAATGTATCTCAAGTTGCGCATTTTAATTTGATACACATTCTTTTTATTTTCCAATTTAGGTACCGACTGAATGAATCCATCATAAGGCACGAGTGACACATATTACTGTGCAGAAAAACCACGAGTGACACATATTACTGTGCAGAAAAACCATGAGTGATCTTTGCACAGCTCACCTTGCTTCCGGGAATAAATCACACTGAAAGAGATCTTAATAAAATAGCTAGCTGCGGTTGCTTTTGGTCTATAACTAAGTTAATGCCGTCCTTGCAAATATTATTATGTCTATTGACTCCTGTGTAACAATAAATATGCACTGTAAATCATGAATAGATGAGTTATTTGTGTGTTGATACTTCACATAAATGCATACAAAACCACCCACAATAGATTCCCGTTTCCTTAGTACCCATTTCCACCTCAGAGGGAAAAAAAATGGGGAATTAACTACATTACTAGATAGGCACAGATCTAGTAAATAGCCAGTCACATGATTACATAAAACCTGTAGGGTTTTCTCACTTTTATGTTCTATACATCATTCATATGCTATTGACCTAATGGTTAGATTATTATTTAAATATATTAAATAGTAACGTAGTAACTGACATTGAAAAAAAGACTATTAGTTCATCAAATTCAAACTTTTATATCTCCTCTAAACCTTGTAATAAGTGAATTAATTGTTAATTTATCAAGAGGAAGGCAAAAACCTCCTTCCTAACCCCTTATACTGACAATTGGATTCCTCCTTGGATCAATAGCCCTTCTTCTCTTGTTATCCGATATATCTTTGTAAATTATTCAGTTTTGTCCGACTCTCCGTTACCCTATGAACCACATCATACCAGGCACATCTGTCAGCCACAGCCCCTCTGTGCTCCATTGCTTCAATGACCATTTACAGGGTTAAACATCTGCTTTTCTTCCTCTAAGGATTACTAATCTGGGGTGAACCTTGAATGTACTGTAGATACAATCTATATGCAGTTGTTTGAAAGTCTGTCTGAACAACATAGTAATAATAATATTTTTTTTTCACAAGCATGTGAAGTGTTTCCAAAATAAAACTTGTTTTTTAATTTCCTGCACAATATGTTCTACCTTGACAGGACATTTACAAAGCGTTTTACTACTTGAGAAGAAATGAGAAAGGTTGTTTATCTCCATCACTAATATAGTTGTGGTAAGTGTGTAATGTTCCAGAAGGGGGGAAGGAGGGGGGCTTGGAAAGACACACGGGGGAGAGCGGAGGGGGGAAGAGACACAGGGGAGGGGGGACGAGATAAAGAGAAGAGAGGGGGGAAGAGAAACAGGGGAGGTAGGGGGGAGAGATAGAGACACAGGGAGGGGGAGAGACACAGGGGAGGAGGGAAGAGACACAGGGAAGGGGGGAAGAAACATGGGGGAGACACACTGTTGATGGGGGAAGAGACATGGGGAAAGAGACAGGGGAGGGGGAAGAGAAACATGGGAGGGTGGGGTAGAGAGAGACACAGGGATTGGGAGAGACACAGGGGAGAAGGAAAAGAAGGGGGGAAGAAACACAGGAAAGAAACATGGGGAGACACACAGGAGAAGGTGGGAAGAGACATGGGGGAAAGAGACACAGGGGAGGGGTGAAGAGACACATGGAAGAGTGTGGGGGAAGAGACTCAGGGGAGGGAGAAGGGGTAGGAGACAACGGAGAGACACACAGGCGAGGGGGGAAGAGACATGGGTTAAAGAGGCAGGGTAGGAGGAAGAGTTACAGGGGAGAGAGTGGGGGAAGAGACACAGGGGAGGAGGAAGTAAAGAGACACAAGGGAGGAGGAGAGAGACATATGAGATGTGGGGAAAACACAGGGGAGGGGGGAAGATTCGGGAGGGAGGAAGAGACACAGGGGATAGGGGGAGAGACACAGGATAGCGGAAAAAAGAGACATGGGGGAAAGAGACACAGGGGAAAGGGGAAGAGATACAGGGGAGAAAGTGTGGGGAAGAGACACATGGGATGGAGAGAGAGCCATAGGGGAGGGAGAGGGGGAGGAAAGAGACAGGGGGGGAAGAATCAGGGCAGGGAGAGTGGGGAAAGAGACACAGGGGAGGGAGAGGGGGGAAAGAGACACAGGGGGGAGAGAGAGAGAGAAGTAGAGGGGGAAAAGCTTCCAATGATCGCCTCCCGTCAAGTAAAGAAGGAAAGGTAAAGGGAGGGGAGGGACACAGGGGAAAGAGACACAGGGAAGGGAATAGAGTTTGGGAGAAGCTCGCATTGAGTGCATCCCATCAAGTAGAGGGGGGAGAGGTAGAGGGGGGAAAAGGCTTGCATATGGGAGCCAAAGGCATTCATTGTAAGGCCCATGATGATTGCCGAAGATGCGCATCCCAAGCCCAGTAAAGTAGGGGGGGGGGGGGGAGGCTTGCAATGTGTTGCAAACAGCATTGCCAGGCTTTAAATTTTATTGCCGTCATTTTTGACAGGCAAGTCGCTAGTAATATATATATATAATATACAATAGAACTCATAACTGAAATCTAACAGTTCTTTCAAGAACCTGCTCACTTGAATTTCTAAAGTTTCAGAGCAGAGGTTAGCTTTTAATTTAACAGCATTTTTTTACTTCATGCGAGCATAACTGGCCACAGCGTTTATTGGTAAACACAAAATGACGTAATAACCATAACAATAAATAAATCAACATAACTACGTGAGGGGAGGAGCCTGGCCAGAGACAGTACACCCTACGCCCTGAACCCTCGTCCAGGCTCCACCTCCCCAAACTAGCCACATCCTATCCATACCCCGGTCCTGCCAGGTCAAGTGGCCCCTCCTTCCAACCCCAGGAGGCCTGGGGTGGCCTACGGACCCGGACCCCTCAATTCAGTATTTCTATGTGGATTTATATATGATGGTGGATGTGCTTCATATTTTAACAGGAAGCCTAATACTGAAATGCCTGGATGGAGTACTTATATCGAAAACATGAGCGTTGTGAGACTTATGTGATATAGTGCAAACAATAACATCCTCCACTGTAATATCTATGTGCCGGTAAGGAAAATTAACTTTGTGAGTAGGAGCCTAATGTGACCTTCCTACAGATAACATTTAGGTTTTTCCTGCTGCTTGGTTTAGGCAATTGGATAAAAACAATCTTTATGTATAAATTACCCACTTTCTAGAGCTTTGAGACCATAATAAAGAGTATGCAATGTCCCTATAATTAAAGAATATTTGCCTTGAGAAGGTCTCAATATTCATATTATGCTCTTTTGAATAACTTGACAAATTAATGTGCAAAATGTTTGCATAGAGATAAAAAACATAAAAACAGCCTTTAAAAAAATATATTGTATTTACAGGGGTGTTGTTGTTTAGTTGTTTAGTTGTGTGTGACTCTGTGACCCTGTGGCCCGCAGCACGTCAGACACTGGCCCTCTGAGCTCCATCAAGCTTGAAAGTAAAGAAAAAATCTATATTCATTTTTTTTAAAACTTTACACATTTTTGAGGTACATAATATTAATAAGAAGAATAATAATAAGAAGAACAATAGTAATAGTAAATGCATAGTAAATGAAGAGATAACATTAGATGCATTTGAGATGCTTAGTACATTCCCTCCAATGTCAGATATGGCTATATGAATAAAGTCAACTTTATCCAGGATCAATGGGTCAGACATATTAATCTGTATCCTGATAATATCCCTGGTTATGAACTGCTTTGTATTCACAAATTTCAATTTCATATATAATTTAAAAAGTACTAATATTGACTAGTAATACCACCTTATTAAATCCATCGCTGTTTATGACATCTTGAAAATATTTTTAGTTTATCATCTATTTAAGTGTCATTATATAATATTATACAAGGGCCAGATCTACCTCCTGGCAATGAATAATTAATAAAATAAGAAATGAATATACTTTACCTATTGTGAAGTAATATATGCAGCATTGTGTTGAAGAGCTGGCAATCTGTTTTCATGTTGCTGCAGCATCAGTGCTGTGGAGCTGCTGTGTAAGTGTCATAAATGTGTGTAGTGTGTAGTGTAATAGTGTGCGTGCGCGAGGCAAATCCGTTAGGGTCGCTGTGTACTTCCGGATTGTGTAAGTTATTGTTCTAAAATGTCGCCTAATGTGTGGTACGATCTGTGGCTGATTAAGCGTCCTTGTTTTTGGATGTCGTCTGACTTTTTCTGAAAATCTGTAGGTGTTTGGTGGTGTTTTGCGTGTTTAGGGTCCTTTAGCCTCGTTTTCGTTTTGTTTGGTGGCCATTTTTTCTCTCACTTAGGTGATTTTCGGGTGTCTAAACTCTGTAATTTGGACTTAAATCGAGGTGTAACTTCACTTGCGGAGGTCCCGGGTGCCTCCCTTGCTGTGGGTAAGCTTTTTATGTGTTTGTTGTGTGTATTTATTGTGTTTCTAATGTTTTTTCGGGTTGCGCAGGTTGCGTCCATGTTTTTCGATCTTGTACGTCTATTTCGGAAAATCCGTAGGTGTTTGGTGGTGTGTTGCGTCTTTAGAGTCCTGTAGCCTTGTTTTCAGGTTTTTTCGGCGGCCATTTTTTCTCTCGCTTAGGGGATTTTCGGGTGTCTAAACTCTTTTATTTGGAGTTAAATGGAGGTGTAACTTCAGTTTTTGAGGTCCTGGGTGCCCCCCCTTGCTGTAGGTAAGCTTTTTATGTATTTGTTGTGTGTATTTATTGTGTTTTTAATGTTTTCATGTGCGCGGGTTTCGTGCGGTAAGGTCGTATTTTTGCGAGGTCGTAACAGGTCGTAACGCGTCTCGTATTTGTTTGTCGGAAGTTTGTAATTTTGCATTGGGCGGGAAGCGTTAGCAACGTCCCGCATGCTCACAACTATATATATGACTAGCGAATTGCCCGTCAAGAAATGATGGCAATGAAATTGTAAGGTAGCTAATGGTGTTTTGTACTACTGAAATATATAATACAATTAATGAATATACTTTACCTATTTTGAAGCATTGTGTTGAAGAGCTGACAATGTTTTTGTGATGTTGCTGCAGCATTAGTGGTGTGGAGCTGCTGTGTAAGCGTGATGAATGTGTGCAGTGTAATAGTGTGCGTGCGCGAGACCAAACCGTTAGCGTAGTCGTGTAGTTCCGCATTGGCGTAAAATTGTGGATAATGTGTGGTATGCGTCTTAGCGGAATATCCGTAGGTCGTTTGTGGTATTTTACGACTTTCTTGTGGTGTTTTGCATGTTTAGAGTGCTGTAGCCTCGCTTTCGTTTTGTTCGGCGGCCATTTTTTCTCTCGCTTAGCAAATTTTTTAGTGTTCAAACTCTTTTATTTTTAGTTAAATGAAGGTGTAAGTTGTTTTTTTGAGGGCCTTGATGCTTCCTCTTGCTGTAGGTAAGCTTTTTATGTATGTGCTGTGTCTATTTATTGTGTTTTGAATTTTGAAATGTTCGCGAGTTGCGTCCGATTGTTGCGAGGTCGTAATGTGTGGTAACGTGTCTCGTATGTTGTTTGCGTTGCGAGGTAAAATTAGCGAGGGTCGTAGTCGGTGTGTCGTGTTGTTTGCGTTGCGACGTAAAGTTTGCGAAGGTCCGCTCCTTCGGCGATCCATGCCAGCAACTGAGGCCCTCGGCCGCGGCCCTCGCTAGGCGAGCCCGCAAGCGTTAGCAACAACTTGTACGCTCACAACTATATATGTGATTGCCAATGCCTTTGGCACATATTGAAGCCCTTGCTATGCGTGGCTTCTCTCTCCTTCCCTCCTTCTGTGTCCTCTCCCTCTTCTCCCCTCTCCTCTCTGCGAGCCTCACAATGAGCGCCTTCGGTGCCCATTGGGGGCCTTCCTATGCGCGGCTTCTCTCACTCTCCTTGCTTCTCCTTTCTGCGAGTCTCGCAATGAGCACCCTTGGCGCTATGCTCATGCTCAACTCGCAAATTTCGGCACCCATTGCAGGCCTCGCAATGCGCTACACACATAAGCAACCTGCAACTTTGCGAGTGTTACACACAAACTCGCAGTACTACAACTATATTAGTGTTTTTTCTATTAGAAGGCAGCAAGCACATTTTACACAAACACATATCATGATCACTTGTATCACACAATGAGTTTTAAAGGACCAGGATAGGGGTCCAAAGTGCACCAACGGTAGCACCGCCAATGCCCAGACAAAGACACAGATACACGAAGACTCGCAAAGACACATACACACACATAGAAGCACACACAAAAGTACACAAAAACACATACACACATAGAGACACAGTCAGATATACAATTACATACACCGAGGTACAGACAGAAACACACACACAGAGGTACACACACAGACATACACACACATAGAAGCACACAGACACACATAGAAGTATCACCATATAAACACACAGAGGCATACACACATAGAGGCACATATACAAACACACATAGAGGCACACATTCACACATACAGGCACACATACATACATAGAGGCACATCTACACACATACAGGCATACATACATAGAGGCACACATACATACACACAGAGTGCACACATACATATAAGCACACATACATACACACATAGAGGCACACATATATACATAGAGGCACATATACACACATACAGGCATACATACATAGAGGCACACATACATACACACAGAGTGCACACATACATATAAGCACACATACATACACACACAGAGGCACACATATATACATAGAGGCACATATGCAAACACTCATAGAGTCACACATATATACATGCATAGAGGCACACATACATACACACATTCATAGAGGCACACATACATACACACATAGAGGCACACATACACACATACATAGAGGCAAACATTCACACATACATGCACACATACATACATAGAGGCACACATACATACACACATAGTAGCACATATACATAAGTAGAGGCACATATGCAAACACGCATAGAGGTATACATATATACACACATAGATGCACACATAGATAAACACACACATAGAGGCGCACACATACAAACACACATAGAAGCACACATACATACACACATACTGGTAAATATACATATGTAGAGGCACATATGCAAACACTCATAATGATAAACATATATACACACATAGAGACACACATAGATACACACATACATAGAGGCACACATACAAACACAAATAGAGGTATACATATATTTATATATATATATATATATATATATATATATATATATACACATAGAGGCACACATACATAGAGTCACACATACATACACATATATAGGCACACATAAATACACACATACACACACAGAGTCACACATATATAAAGTCACACACACACACACATAGGGGCACACATACATAGAGTCACACATACATAGAGTAACACATACAAACACTCATAGAGTCACATATACATACATACATACATAGAGGCAGACATACATACACACATATAGGCACACATACATAGAGGCACACATACATAGAGTCACACATACAAACACTCATAGAGTCACATATACATACATACATACATAGAGGCAGACATACATACACACATATCAATTAGTCAAAACCGAAGTTACGGGTTTAGATGGAGCCAATGGAAGAAGAGATCATCATCATTACGTCACTGAAAAATGGAGGCTAGATTTCAATCCCTTACGGATTTGAATTACAAGTTTGGATCGGACCCGCATTCCAGAAATAGTGCAATATTAATAAATAATTAAATATTATATTCTAGTCCAAGCGCGTTCCATTATATATATTAACACATTGATTGCCGGGATCAATATAACACGGAAACTAAGCAGTGTAACGGATAGGACTTTAACCCCCTTGTGGATCCTTTCTAATACCCGTAGGCTTTTTGGCTCCATTTGCGGTTTAAGAGGTTTGAACCCCAGTGGATTTGTAGCAATTTAATAGCGATTTGCAAACTGTAGGGTTTTTCCACCTGTAACCAGCAGATCGTTCGCAGGTAGCTGTAAGAGGCCAATTTAAGTCTAGCGTGCTCCATTACGGACTACGAGTTTTAAGGTTGGGGGAATATTATAGGGCTGGTAGAGTCACATATACGTACACAAATAGAGGCACACATACATAGAGGCACACATATATACATACATAGAGGCACACATACATAAAGGCACACATACACATACAAAATAACAAACAAAATAAGTCACTCATCTCATCACAGCTCAACTCTTCCTGCCTCCAACTGCTGTTTGAGGATCTGCTCACACTTTTATTCTGAGCAACCATGTTTCTGCCCAACCTTGCTGACAGCCACCGCTGCGCAGGGGAAAGATTTCCTCTGAGGTTAACACAAGGCTAATCATCCCACTTCTGTGTGTTTGAGTAGAGGGGGCGGCTGCTGCAGGGATGGAGGGGTGGGCTTAATCATGGCTCCCTGCAGTGTAATCTGAGCTGGCTGCCTGCAGCTCAGTGTTAACTCTAGCAGTGCTCTCTGCTGTTACAGGAAGTAGGCACTGCACAGAAAAGCAGACCCCTCTCTGAGATCCGCCTGTAGGTGGGAGCCTAACTCGTCTAATGGATGATCCGGATCCGGTCCTGATAAGGACAATAAATTCATTTCTATGCCATCAGTGCTGTTTCAGTTTAATATATATTGTCATTCAGACCTTTCATGCTTCACTTTTTAGTTAGTAAAGACCTTGCTTTTAGATAGAATTTCACTAACTAAAAACGTCTGTAAAAAAATATGATGTGTGCTTAAATAGAGCCCTTTTAAATTTACCGAATCGCAATTTGATAAGGCTGTAGATGTACAATTTTTTTTTCTGCTTAATTATGTTCTAAGACAAACTTAAAGTTTAATATGTGACAACACTTTACGTATTGCATGTACATAAAATAAAGGCAATCAAAATGTATGGATGAGGAGGGAAGATGAGCAGAGGGGTTGAGGATGAGAAGGGAGGATGAGGAGGGCTGTTGAGGAAGGGGAGTTGAGGAGGGTGATAAGGAAGGGAAAGAGACACAGGGAGAGTGGGGAAAGAGACACAGGGAAGGGAGAGGGGGGAAAGAGACACAGGGGAGGGAGAGGGGGGAAGAGACAGGGGAGGGAGAGGAGGGGAAGAAACACAAGGGAGGGAGAGGATGGGAAGAGACACAGGGGAGGGAGAGGGGAGAGACACAGGGGAGGGAGAGGGGGGAGAGACACAGGGGAGGGAGATGGGGAAGAGACACAGGGGAGGGGGGGACACAAGAAAGGTGCACAGAGGGCACAAAAGAGGGGGACACAGGGGGCACAAGAGGGACACAGAGTGCAGTGCATTTCCCACCCTTGGCTTATACTCAAGTCACTACGTTTTCCCAGTATTTTGTGGTAAAATAGGTGCCTCGGCTTATACTTGGGTCGGCTTATACTCGAGTATATACGGTAACTATACAATACATATAACAATACAAATTATGTTTTGACACATATTCACAATTAATATTTATTAGATAGATATTTTAATGATTTGCCATTTAAGTTATATATCATAAAGTTGCTGTTCTTTTTTTAACAATTATTAATAACTAGCGACTTGCCCGTCAAAAATGACAGCAACAAAAATGTTAAGCTTGGCAATGCTGTTTGTCACATAATCCGAGCAACTTCACTGCTCATCGCGAGCACTCATTGTCTCTCCCCCTCAATGAGATTTAGCATGTTTTTTTTATTAATAATTAATTAATTAATTAATTTATTTACTTTACCTATTTATAAGTAATATCCAGCAATCAATATCCTGAAGAGCTAACAATCTCTTTGGATTTTCCGGTAGCAGAAAATGCTTAGTCAGACTGTTCATCACCTGAGGAGAAAGTGTCAGCAATGTAGCAAGTGTGCAGTGTAAATAGGCTGCGTGCGCGAGGCCAAACCATTTGTTTAGGCGGGAAAACTGCCATTTCAGATTCGTAATGTTCTTATTTGCAAGTTAGTGTTGTAAAGTGGGCTATCAGTGTATGGTTCTATCTATTGCTTACCCCTAGATAAAGGTGTTGTCAGCATCTTACTTGAGCAGTAATTATATGAGTGACTGTGTTTACTGCTAAGGATTTTATACTCATCCACTTATAATTATGACAATATTTATCTTGTACCCTCCTGTGCAGTATTATTATTATTAGTATTATTTCTTTTTTCTTTTTTATTATTATTGTTATTATTAGATTTTTTATTATTATTATTATTATTATTATTATTATTATTATTATCCTATATTTGCAATGTGCCAGCATATTCTATAATGCTATACAGGGGTAAGTACAATGCAAAATACAATATTTATACATTGCAAAATAATGGAGGGCCCTGTCTTTGAGCTTAAAACCTAATGTACGTAGTGCTTTTCCCCAAACCACCTTACAAGGTATGAAAACTTGCAAACTTACAATCTAGAGGGTTTGGGAGTTATATATACAGGAGGGTGATAGATGCAAGATGGTAGTATAAAGGCTGTATCCTTAAGCAAGTGGAGGTGTCTGTGTGTTGCATTGTAGATTGTGGTTGAGAGTGATATTATGTTTTAAAGTGTGCAGTTTTGCATGTTAAGACTGGAGGTGATCAACTTCTTTAAAAAGATGAGTTTTCAGCAAGTTATTGAAGGTTTTGAGAGTAAGATAATCTAGTGGAGTGAGGCAAGGAGGTCCATAGAGTAGGGGCAGAACGAAAAAAGTCCTGAAGGTGAGAGTGAGAGGAGATGATAAGAGAGGAGGAAAGAAGAAGGTCATTAGCAGAGCGAAGAGGGTGGTTGGGGAGAGCTAAGCTTAAGGTGAGAGCAGAGATATAAGGGGGTGCAGTGTTGTTGAGGGATTTATGTTAAATCTTATTCTGGAGGCTATGGGAAGCCATTGGAGTGACTAACAGAAAGGTAACCCAAACACTTAACATTGAGTATCTTAGATGAGTTTTGTGAAGGCCTTCTTTATGGATTGAGTGGAGATAGGCGGTGATAGAGAGGCCACCAAGGAGTTGCAGTAGCTGGGACGAGATATAATGAGAGAATGGATTCGAATTTTAGTGTCTCGTGTAATTTAGTGATGTATTTTGGAGATGTATTTAGGTGAAAATTACAAAATTTTATTATTGAATGTATGTTAGGAATGAAAGAGAGGGCAGGGTCCAGTAGAACCAGAAGACAAAAGGCCTAGGAGGTGGAAGTGATGATGACATTGGCAACAGTGAAAGATATTGGAGAAGTGTCGCTGTAGAAGAGGATGTAAAGATTAGGCGTTCAGTATTGGACATGTTGAGTTTGAGTTGATGGCAGGATATGCTTGAGAGGTAGTTGGCAACTTGTGCTAGAATAGAGTGGTATCGATTGTATGCTGAGAGGTAGATTTAGTGTCATCTGCATATCGATGTAACTTAAATCCAAAATATTTTATTAGGGTACCAAGGGAGAATGTATAAATGGAAAAGTGTAGGGGGCTTAAAGCTTAACTTTGGGGTATTACAACAGTCAGTAGGCAAGGAGATGAAGAGGTGCCAGAGAAGGAAATACTAAGTGTTTGATCTTCTAGGTATGATGTAAACCATGAGAGAGCTGTGCCTCGCGTGTAAATAGAGCAGAGAATTTGGATTAGAGGAGGGTAGTCAACTGTGTCAAAGGCATTAGATAGATCGAAGAGAATTATCTAAGACGAGAGTTTCCGAAAACATTGGTGTAATTCTGGCATATTTTGAAGATGATGGAAATTTACAGTGTTTAGGGAAGAGTTAAATAGATATGTGAGAGCTGGGATAAGTGTAGCAAAAAAGGGGCAGGGGGAATTAGCTGTGAAGGAAAAGAAACACATGGATAAGTTGTAAGGAGAGGGTTGATAGTCAACTAGAGACTTCATCCTCATATACAAGTTCTATGGAGTCCATAGTGGAATGTTATTGGGGAAGGGGGGAAGGCTGGGACTTTAAGTTTGTTAAGAGCTTTTGTTCTCATTTTGTGAACTTTTACACTGAATTGTTATTGATAAAAAATATATATATGCTAACATTTTGTAATTGTTATACCTGCCTATATATAAACATTTCATGCTAAGCCATAAGGCCTTAATAAAGTTGACAAAATCGCAATTACTGAAGCCTGCAATGTAGCCTGCAAACGTTACTGATATTCAGTTGGCCTCCTCTAGCTACCTGCAATCTATTTGTGAGCTACAGGCTGAAAATCCCTGCGGTCGTCACAAGCGTAACTCCGACCCATCGAAGCCTTTGACCTTTCAAGCTTGCAAATGTAACAAGCGCTAAAACTGCAAAGTGCAATTTAATTGCAACAATTCCACAAGCCCGCAATTGCCTTCAAACTCGTAAATGGAAAATGTAGTAAAAGATGCCACGAGTACTAGAGAGGACTCCCAAGGGCGTTAAACACCTTATTGGTTTTTAAATCGCTGCCTTGCGAGCCCTAATCACATATCGACTTGATTGACATATAAACACCATGTTTTACAGATGTCATGATGACAGTCTCATTTACTATTGGCTGTTTCTAAATCGTTACTTACAGGCTTACAGGCTTGCTTAATTGATCATGATCATGCTCTGAAAGGCTACGTACGGTTACACGGCTTATGGATTTGGCTTTCGGCCATGTAATTGCGGGCTTGTTCAAGTAAATCGATCTGTAACTGTTGCAAATTTTTACCCCTGTATGAAGGCAACTGTGGGCTTGGAATTTAATAAGGTCCCATAGTATTCTCTAATTTGATACTGTGTAGAAGTAATTCAAATCAGCAGTATTATATTTTTTAGATGGATTAGGGATGTGTAAAACAATAGCTATTTGCGATCGTAACATTTAGGTGCTCAACAGATCAAAGGCTTAGCTGGGACTGTGTTCAGATTTTGTCGGCGCATAGGGATTTTCCACCTGTAACCCAAAAATAATTTACGTTTAGCTAAAAGAGGCCAATGTAATCACTGTAACTCTTGCAGGCTCCTTTACGGGCTACAATTTCTACAGTTGGAGCAATTTAATGGGGCTGTAGAATATTTAGATAATAGAGAAGTTTAAATATTTAGTAATACAATAGGATTATGAAGAGACATAGATCTATTATATATATATACAGTATATATATTTGTGATCTTAGTTTTGGAGAAATATTTTTAAAGTCAGAGATTCAGCTGTAACATTAATATGCTTAGACAAGATAGATGCAGTACAATCATCTTATGGATACCACTAAAACCACTAGATGGATTAGGGATGTGTAAAACCGCAACTTTTAAGACTATTTTTCAACAAAAATCAGTGTTATAAATATATTAACACTCAAGAGCAAGCCGGGTAGGCAGCTCACATTAAAAATTGCACAAGAACGTTTTTTATTTAATAATTGTATCATTATAAATATATTAGTAGTTTTAATATATTACATAAAATAGATGGAAGTACTGTACATATCCAGTTATTCCTTTGGCCAGTTTAATGAAGACTTTTAGAGGCTGCAAATGGGTTCCATGAGGTTATGGCAGCTGTTTGCTTTTGAAAGTGAATAGAAACATATATCACAGTCTTAGAGAATTATTTCATTGTCTCAGTACAAACCAGTATTTTTGCAAGCCCAATAGTACCAAGGCCAGCTTTTGTTTTCAAGGGGATTTGTTTTTATTCATACTTACCTTTCATTTGCATGGGCGATCCTATGATTTAAATTAGTAGTGTATATATGAGTATTGTCTATAGAAACCTTGGGTATATGTCAGTAGGGCACATATATATTTTTTCAATTTTTTTCTCACTTACCAATAATTTTTGTTTTGTGGATACAAGACAAAGACATTTATTACTTTGACCGTCAATTAATCAGATTAGCTACACATATATTAGTAGTCATTCTATCTTTAAAATTAGTTTTCAAGTATAGAACTATTTAGCTCAACATAGTTAGTGCACTATTGATTAAATTGGTACTTTATATTGAGCTTCTTTTATGTAAGGAGTACTTAGCATATTATTTGATTTCACTTATTGGCACTTTTATTTAGGTTTCATCACTAGTATAGTATCTTTATTAGTTTTTTCTTTTTTTTGTCACCAAATATATACAAGCCCTTATAATTATAGCATAGCCCTCCTCACATAAACAGTGCTCTAAGGTGGTCTTTTTAAAGTTGTCAAAAAAAGCAAGCACGTTTTGTGTAGCTATTAATAAAGATAATAGGTAAAAGTTTTTTTTTTTTTTATTTTTTTTTTATAAAACTAGCTATATTGATCAGATGTGAAGCACCAAAACTCTTTTTTTTTGTTAAATATATATACACATACACTTACAAAAGCCATATTTATACATACATCTCGGAATTCTGTGCTTGACCCGTGAAAGGCCCAGTGGGTATGTCCGCATGACACTTTGGGCATAACTTGCTCCCTGAATAATTTGTTAGGCACAAAACACTTCATAAGCTCTTTAATAAATAATTAGACACAACCACTTATTGGGGAAATACTGGCCACAGCGTTTATTGGTAAACACAAATTCACATAATAATAACAATACCATTAATTAAATATAGGTAAACAAGAGAGGGGAGGAGCCTGAAAACCGAGACAGTACACTCTGCGCCCTGACCCTCGTCCAGGGCCTACCGTGATGGAGCATCCGTACCCCCGTAGGGTAGGATCACCCCCACTTTACCACTGTCCCGGCGACTCCCCACACCACCGCCCCGCTGTGACAACAACAAATACAGACACATCATAATTCAGCCTGAAAATGAAGGCATATACAACTGCTAACGACGTAGACAGATTAAACTAAAATACTTGACTTATTATATTACTTTATTTTCCTTTTTTTTTTTTTTTGAAACACATATTTTCCAATTTTCCATACATAAACACATGATTTTTACATTTACAATAAACTAACACCTATGCTCCAAATATTAGGGATGGGTGGGATCTAATTTCTTGGCTAGCTGGGGGCATAATGGCCAAACTGGTGCCAATTCTATAGGTGTCTCTGCCCCCCAGCTAGCCACTCCTACTCTAACATACTCCCGGGCCTGCACAGGTCACGTGGCCCTCCTACCGACCCCAGGAGGCCTGGGGAGTTATCCAGCCCATCAGGATGCAGTTTTTTTAACTTGTTTTAGACATTCAAATGTGAACACAGATGTACTATTTGTTTACTATATATATATATATATATATATATATATATATATATATATATATAGGGCCTCATTCTATTATCGGCCGTAAATCGGCCGTAAGGCTGCGATTCCTTGCGAGGGTTCAGTTAACTCGCGATTCTATTATACGGCCCCGCAAGGATCTCCCCTTACGGCAGGCCGCATATCTTGGAACCGGCCGTAAGCTGTGAAATATAAAAACTCAAAAATAAATTCAAGCCTGCACTGTACAGCTCTGTAAATGCTAGGGATCATATTGGGGGACATGAGGATTAAAAGGAACCCACTCTCAAGCTTGCACATCTGCCCAAACCCGAGTTCAAATTAACTGTTTATTTGCCGGCTGCGGCGTGGGTGTGTCTGAAGTGCTCCAAGCACTCTGGACTTTTTACATGGATATTTTACGGATATTAAAAAACAAATATTTTACGGATTTGAGTATAGGGTAATTATGTGCTATTTTTTCTAACACCTAAAATCCCTTTATAGTCTTCTCAAAGTGCAGGATGGCTTTATTTGAGCTATTTTATGTGCTTAATTGGTGCTAGCGAGACCTTTTTCCTGCAAGTAACTGCGGCTCGCTTTTAGCCTTGCAGAGAGGTTTCCCGGAGCAATTGAATTGCAAATCTCTTGCGGCCGTTTAAGATCAAAGGCTTTCCTCCGGCGCGAGCGGCCGCAAGAGATAGCAAGGCACCGGCCGCAAGCCTGCCGGAATCCCCGGCCGTAAGGGAATAGAATAGCAGAATAGCTTGCGGCCGGTCCTTGCGGCCCCGCAACGGCTGCGGCCGATAATAGAATGAGGCCCATAGTAAGTAGTAAATATATATAGTAAATAAATAGTACATTTGTGTTCACATTTGAGCATAAAAAACTTGTTTCCTGCACAGAATTCTTAGAAATACGGCTATTGCACTGTATTCTGGAAACCTGGCAATGGACATGCAATTGTGCCCACAAAAGCTTTGTTCTTTAATCCAAAACCTTTTTTAAACATGGCTCCTTTTAGTCATATGCTTTCTGTATTACACAGCTTCACGCAAGACCCAGGATGGATTATGCATAAGCCAGAAAATATATTTGTACTAGCGAATTGCCCGTCAAAAAATGACGGCAATGGAATTGTAAGGTAGCTAATGTTGTTTTGTGTGTACTACTGAAATCTATAATACAAATGAATAAATGAATATACTTTACCTATTTTGAAGCATTGTGTTGAAGAGCTGCAATCTGTTTTGATGTTGCTGCAGCATTAATGGTGTGGAGGTGCTGTGTAAGCGTGGTGAATTTGTGCAGTGTAATAGTGTGCGTCCACGAGACGAAACCGTTCGCGAAGTTGTGTAGTTCCGCATTATTCTAAAATGGCGGCTAATGTGTGGTATGCGTCTGTAGTGGAATATCCGTAGGTGTTTTGTGGTGTTTTGCGAGTTTCTTGTGGTGTTTTGCGTGTTTAGAGTGCTGTAGCCTCGTTTTAATTTTGTTCGTCTGCCATTTTTTCTCTCGCTTAGAGAATTTTTTAGTGTCTAAACTCTTTTATTATGAGTTAAATGAAGGTGTAACTTCATTTTTTGAGGTCCTGGATGCTCCCTCTTGCTGTAGGTAAGCTTTTTATGTATGTGTTGTGTGTATTTATTGTGTTTTTCATTTTTTCATGTCCGCGGGTTGCGGACGATTTTTGCGAGTCCATAATGTGTGTTAATGTGTCTCGTATGTTGTTTGCGTTGCGCCGTAAAGTTTGCGAGGGTTGCAGTTGCTTCGCGAGGGCCGCAGTTGATACACACACAATATACACACACATTTTATATACACACACAATATACACACACATTATATATACACAAACAATACACACACACAATATACACACACATTATATATATACACACACACACACATTATACATACACACACACACAATATATACACACAATACACACACACAATATCTATACACACACACACACAATACACACACACATTATATACATACACATGGTGTTAATGATCAGTGTATAATTAGTTTATATGGCAGGTCTCAGTGATTGCACATGTTCCTCAGACCACATTATCTCCCTGTCACTCACAGTCAGCTACCCAGGCCCGGCTCCTCCAGCTCTGAGGCCTGCTCCAGTCCGCAGATCCACGGTGTTTCCTGTTCCCCAGGCCGGCCCTGCGCGGGGCATTGTGGGGAGGAGGTGGCTGCTCCATCCCAACAACTGGATTGCCGGGCCCCGGGATGGTGCGGCTACTGGCAGTGGCGGCGTCTGGCGGGTTCGGCTAGTGGCAGTGGCGGCATTGTGGGGAGGAGGTGGCTGCTCCATCCCAACAACTGGATTGCCGGGCCCCGGGATGGTGCGGCTACTGGCAGTGGCGGCGAACCGGGGCATTGTGGGGAGGAGGTGGCTGCTCCATCCCAACAACTGAGGCCCTTGCCCGCAGCCCTCGCTACGCGAGGGCCGCGGCTCGCTGCGCGAGCCCGCAAGAGTGAGCAACGGCCCGTACGCTCACAATTATATATGTGATAAGCCTTAAGACTGTGACCAATAAAATAGTCAAATAAAAAGGAAGTCATGTAGTTTCTTATCTACAGACCCGTGTATGTTAGTTCAACAACTGAGAAATTATATTGTCATTATGTTTAACTCACCAAAGAAACAATGAATATTAATGTTTTTCTGCAGATTTGTTTTTTTGCTGAACACAGGTACGCAGTTGTATCTTGCCCAAATCATTGAATGTTTTTCAATAGAAACAAAATATCCTTTGCATGGTTCATATTTGTATATTTTTCTTTTACATGATACACCTCATTTTATTATATTTGATATTTGATTATGTCAGAACTGTCAATAGTGGGGCATTTGGGATAACAACTGCAATCTCAAAACTGAGTTAGGAGTATCCCAAAGCAATAAGGCTGTAAACTATTGGTCTTTCATAATAATTGGTCGAATACGTTCAAATGTCAAAGTAATAGAGAGGCAGAATACAGAAAAGACAATACACAGAAATACAAATATAGGCCCCTATTCAATTGCAACGCCACACTTTACATTATACAGGCCATACGTTTGCAGGCTTGAAATCTGTTACATTTACAGAGCGATTCAATTAAACTATCCCACAGCTACCTGTCCGAAAGTCTAAACTATAAACCCTGTTCTCTTTACAATTATAATAATAAAATACATGGATGTACACATTTTATCATTAACTTTATTTATAATGCACCAACATATTCCATAGCGCTAAATGGGGTAAACAAACTTAACAAATTACAAAAGAATGGAGGGCCCTGTTAAAAAGAAAAATCATTAAAGAAGAGTGACTGCACCATATCGTCTAAATGGTATTCTGCACTGAACATCACTTGGTGAAATGTTAAACATAACTATGCATGTTCAAAGAGAAGAGGATCATGGTCCATGTGATGGTTTAAACCACATGATTTTACATAATGCCCACCCCATAGGCCATGAACCATTACTCTATTGCCAGGCAAGTGTATCTCAACACTTTTGATGAATAGATATTCAGTGAGGAATGTTGAAGATAAGATTGACATATTTGATGCATCCTTCTACCACATGGAGGGGGTGTTTGAGGGAGTGGTATTAGTGGTATGCCCTCCTGTTGTGGCTTTGTATCAACTGGAGTTGTAGGTAGTGGTATGCCCTCCTGTTGTGGCTTTGTATAAACTGGAGTTGTAGGTAGTGGTATGTCCTCCAGTTGTGGCTGAGTATTAGCTGGATTTGGTGGTATATGGTGAGATGAGGATGGTGTAGGCTGAGGTTCTGATGGTGGTGTCATTTGGGGTACCACAGATTGCAGAGCTAGGAGAGTGTGATGGGACATTCCAATTTGAAGTTCATAAGTGCTTTCTCAGACTCCCTGTCCCAAATTATCTTGGCCTCGTACCTCTCCATCTTTAAATTGTGCCTCCTCATCTCATCATATATCATTGTGTTGCTGTATTAAAGTGCTGTGAGGTTTTCCGGATGTGTGTTCATCATGTCATTATGTACAGCATTTTGTTGGGCCAGCTCTTTCAGTATATCTTAATGATCTGTCTTCATGTTTCAGATGTCTGAATATGCCAGCCATAGTGCTTTGAGGGTTGGGGTGTGTGGGTGTACCGGGCATTTCAATGGTAGGAGATGGCAGCCTTGCAGGTGGAGATGCAGCCTTGCAGGAGGAGGTGGAGTAGTGGGGAGGTCCTGAGGAGCAAGCGTTGTGAGTGGCACAAGTGGACGTGGGCCTGCTTGTTGTTAGCTCCAGTACATGGTACTAGGTGGTAAAGGTGGCAGTGGGCCTGCTTGTTGCTTGCTCCAGTACATGGTAGTAGGTGGAAAAGGTGGCAGTTGGGCTGCTTGTTGTTGCATTCAGTACATGGTAGGTGGTGGAGGTGGCAGTTAGGCTGCTTGTTGCTGGCTCCAGTACATGGTAGTAGATATAGGTGGCGGTAGAGGCAGAGAGCAGTAGCCAGATCTATGTGGTGGAGATTCATAATGGCTGGACATTGGCTGACTGCACTCCAACTGAACCTTGCTATGGCTACTATCTGATGAGGTCCTGTGCTATCTGATCCAGGTTGTATTTTTACTTCCACGCCTTGCCAAGGATCATCTGTGATATTAACATAATCAGGATCCACCTCAGGTGGAGGCGACGCCACTTCCTGTGTCTCCATGGTAGGCCTGGTCCTCACGGGTAATGAAACAAGCAAGAAATATGTATGAGTTTATATTATGATATTAACACTCAGTTGCTGTGGGTTTCTGTATACCTGACATCAGGGTCACTTCATACATAATTGGCTTTAGCGATTGTATTACACCAGTGTTCCTCAACTCCAGTCCTCACATTTTTGGTATATCCCTGCTTGAGCACAGGTGAGCTAATCAGAGTCTCAGCAGATGGTTAAACAGAATAAGTGAGCATCGGATTAGCTCACCTGTGCTCAAGCAGGGATATACCGAAAATGTGAAGTGTTGTTGGCCTCTGAGCACTGGAGTTGATGAAGATTGCTCTGTATAATGATCTTTGTGGGTCATGGTTCATATCAAGCTATGTAATCCTGCTACAGTCTGCCACCAGCAGCTCATAAATACACATGCTCTGCTGAATCTGCTCTGCAGTGTGTGAGACTGACATATCTGTGATAATTTGATCATTTCTCAGCTATAGTTGTTAACATGCTAATGAGACATGGTCCACCCATACATGCACTCTCTATTGGATGTTACATCATTCTGAATCTATTTGGAGACTGCTACAGAAACAGGACATATTAGAGACACATTTTATTCAGCACAGTTATGACATAGATATGTTTGTTGCCAGGATTTGCATAGTGACTGCTTATACAACTATTCCTAGTCCAAAGCAGGGGGCTTACATATCCCTTTCATATTTGTGCAGCATTTATACTTGATGTGTTATCCATGTGTGTGTGGTGTACATGTGTGTACATGTGAGGATATGAGAGTGTATATGATACTCACTTTGTATGGTGCAGCCTCTTGCCCTCCTGACTGTGCCTGGGATCCTGTCCTCTCTCATCTCTTCTTGGGGCCTGTCCCTCCCCACCACTAACTCCCTCACTGGGATCAGGCCCCTAAACCCGCTGCACCTGCTCTTTGTGTGACTGCATCTAGGGGCACATTCCTCCCCCTCCTGCTGTCCTACACCTCTCTCTCCCCCTTAGCTGGTACCCTGCACCTTCTCTCCCTGAGCTGCTACCCCTCTCTCCTCTCCCTCTATCTTCACTGCTACTGCTACCCCTTCCTCCTCTCGTTCTCTCTCTTCACTACTCACTCTCTCCATACCTCTCATCCTCTAAAAAAAAAAGATGTTACTCTACTCTTTTTCACCTCTCCTCCTTCTCTCCTCTCCTCTCCCCCTCTCCTCCTCCAACAACAGTGTTGTTCTCACTCTCCTCCTCTTCTCTCCTCTCTCCCTCTTCTCCTATCCTCCTTTCCTCCTCTCCTCCTCTCCCCTTCTACATATATTAAAATAGTATAAGGATAACTGAATATATAATGTGCATGCACATGTATTTGAGGTAAAACAAGAATGTGTGTATTATGTGTATTATAGTATGTGTAGGGGTATAGGAGTGTATGTGAGCTGTGGCCTAAGTCTATGTATAGGTATGTGTGGGTATGAATCTATGTGTGTAAGGTATGTGATCAGTGATTATGTGTGGTGTAAATTAAGTGTTAATAATTCTTAGAATATAAATCAGCAAAAAATATACAGTACAGCTCCTTCTCTCTCTCTAATAAACTTCAACCCACCAACTCCAAGACCTGCGTGTGAACTTGCTCTACTACAATCAGTCAAATTGTTATGAGTTGTAGAGGATTTTAAAGGCCTTTCCGACCGAGTTCATTAGCGTCTTAGCCCTCCTATTGGTACAAGCAGCCCTTACAATTATGGGTTTGTTAAATTTTCTGTTCATCATTTATTCACAACCCAAAAAGCTTGCGGGCGTGAGAAGGTTTTATGAGTTCCATTTGTGGGCTTGAGTCAATAGAATGCATCTAAACATTTAGAGAAAGAAACACCTGCAGCCAAAATTACAGATTCAAGGCATTTGTGAGCAGCTAATAGAATATGGCCCATAGTTCCTGAATGAAAATGACTCCTTTATTTTACTTGTTTTCTTGATCTAGGTCAGATTCCATCTTCTATTTTGTGGTCCAGAATATTTGTCACGATTGCGGTCATCTGCTAATAGAATATGGCTCATAGTAAGCTGTGCAAACATAATATTTTGTATGCTTTTAACTTCTAATGTAGTTATTTTTTAATGTAGCCAAAATTGTAATTAAAGGGCCATTTACCTCACTATAAGTGCTCTTAATGGTGTTAAAGAGCACAAGATTCTATGTTAAAATGATAATAACAGCTAAAAATCATAAATCTGTTTACAAACACACTGCTAACTGTTTGTGATTAACTGCATCTGCCGACTACAACCATTGCAAGCTCTGTAAACACAAGATTATGTAAACCCACACGTAACATATTTAGGAGTTTCCAGAAGTCATTTGCCTGCACAGGTTAATGGGTTAACCCTCTTTCTGTGTATGCTCTCTGTGCGCAGCTCTTGCTGTCAGTCTCTCTGTTGGCCCAATGAGGATGCAAAAGCAAAACGTGCTCATCAGCCACCATAGCGTCCACCCTTGATGATGTCATCTTCACGAACCAGGAAGTGCCAGGAAATTCAACAGCAGCAACATGAACACGGCCTCCAGGATCTCCAACCATCATAAATTTAAGATAAGAGCTTATATTGGACTTGATATTATTGGTGAAGGATTTTTTGAGATATATAATGTGTATTTGGCACAGCATTTTTTGGGATATATGTGGATAACTGTACTCTCACTTGCAATAATGCCAGTCCAATTGTCTTTTATATGTTACTAGTGACTTGCCCGTCAAAAAAATGATGGCAATAAAATAGTAAGACAGGTAATGCTATTTGCTACACAATGTAAGGCTTTTAGTCCTCTGAGTACCTTTGGCGCTCATTGCGAGCCTCTCCGCTTGTGTACTTTTGCTCCTTTGAGCACCCTCCGCACTCATTGTGAGCTCCATGCTGAGCACCTTTGGCAAAGCGAGTGTCTCCTCTGCTCTGTTTTTTTTATATAAATAGATTTTTTTATAATAATTAATTAATTGAATAATAAATTAATATACTTTACCTATTTGTAATGAATATATGCAAGAATCAATATGCTGAAGAGCTAACAATGTGTGCGGTTCGGCCGTTAAGTTCGTATTTTTGGGGGGACGCATTTTTTTTTCCTTTTCAATGTGTTTTTCAGGCGCTTTTTTTACGGGTCTCGCACTGTGAATTGTGTATTTGAGTTTTCTGTTGTTTTGCGTGCAGGGTCCTACGGCTCTCATCTCCACCAGCGCAGTGAGCGCCTACGGAGTTCCATGCCTAAGTCGTACAGGTTTGTAGGTATGAGCGCCTTTGGTGCTCCTTGCCTGGCTGCAACCGTGGCTTTGCAAGCCCGCAGTTTTAACGTTACGTTACCAACAGATGTTGGCAAGCCCACACTGCTGAGAACTATGTATGTGATACCAATTGTATGTATATGATATAGAGAGATCGGGGGGTCCGACTAGCTCAACGTCAGTGCAGTCAGTACAATTGTGTCTAGGTTAAGGGGTAAGCAGTGGGCCCCCTGTACCTTCATGTTTAAGTAGCACTTTATACACTAGAACAGGATAGGTAGTATCACATCAGCAGGGGGTAAGTGAAGGATCCCAGCTCCAATGCTTTATAAAGAATAGGGACTGACCACAATTTAATTATTAAGCACTTTATTTACAATTGGTTATAAAAAATATACTTAAGCACTAGCACTTTAATAATTAGTCACTTTTTTGCGCAACTGACTATGTGTTCATGCGCTTGCCATAACTATAAATCAAAATTGATTGATAACTTCAGCACTCCATATTTGCTTTAAAAAAGATGTCTTTCTTTTTCTCTCTCTCTGGAGGCATATCTAATTATCATGTAAAGAGACACTTCATTTATGATTTTTTCTGTGAAAACGGCACCTCATTTAAAAAATCTTAAAGTATTTCAATATGTTTGTAGGAGTAAATACAGTGGTGTGTTCCAAATTGTGCTTAACTGGCCCTTTAACCTTACATCACACCAAACACCAATATTGTGCATTTCACCATCAATGAATTAATTAATTACATTGTTGTTGTTGTTTAGTCATTCAGTCGCATCCGACTCTCCGTGTCTCTATGGACCTCAGTACTCCAGGTACATGTCTCAGTCACTACCCCTCTGTGCTCCATCAAGTTCATGTTCATTGCTTTATCTATTCATCTCTGCCTCTGTTGACCCCTTCTTCTTGTGCCTTCAATCTTTTACAGCATCAGGGTCTTCTATAGGGAATCCTGTCTTCTCATGATATAAACACAATATTTGATCTTCAGCCTCATGATCATACCTTCCAGTGAACACTTTGTCTTAATTTCCTGAAGTACTGAATCTTCTTGCAGTCCAAGGGACTCTAAGTAGTTTTTGCCAACACCGCAATTCAAAAACGCCAATTCGACCACGCTCAGCCATATTTATGGTCCAACTCACATCCGTATGTTACTCTTGGGATTACCATAGTTCTAACTATGCAGACCTTTGTTGATAGTTTAATATTTTTACTTTTTACTAGCTTGTCCAAGCTTGCCATAGCTTTCCTCCCCAGAAGTAAACGAATTATAATTTCATGACTACAGTCACCATCTGCAGAGGTCTTGGATCCCAGGAAAATAAAATCCATCTCTACTTCTTCCTCCTCTATTTGCCAGGAACTGAGATTGCCGTTTGCCATGATCTTCATCTTTACATTACTATTTTCAAATATATTTTCTGATTACCATAATCATCTTTTACAATAAAAAAGAAGATGGGTATCTTTTAAAGATCACTGCAATTTAGCTTTATATTGTATTAATTGCTTTTATACTGGGTTTAATGCTATATATTAATTAGTGGCACATTTTGCTTATTTAATATACATAGGGGGAACTAATCGTTCAAAATGACAAAATTCCAATGTTGCAAAATCAGGTTATCCTGTGGGGTCCAGTACATACGAGTTTCAATGCTGTGCTGTGCTTTAGGGAAAGCGCTATGGACACCAGATTCCAAGCTCAAAGACAGGGCCATCCATTCATTGCAATGTGTGAATCTTGAACTTGTCATTGCCTGTAACTTAACTTATGTACAGCACTACTGAATATGTTGGCGCGTTACAAATAAACGCTAATAATAGAGCCAGGGACAGCAACCAATTGATAAGTAGCTTCTAGGTAAAGAAGGGCAAGGAGCCAGGATGTCAGAAACAAGTGCTTCTAGCTCTTAAGCTTACGGCCTGAAGAACAGAGACAGGACCAATGTCTTGAGCCACAACTATGGACTAAATATTGTTGTCAAAAAAGAAACTAACAATAAAAGACAAGTTAATAAATTAAACAATACAGCTTATCCACACTCTCTACCTCACTTATCCCTGCGCTCACACATATATTTAACTATTCCCTTTAAAACAAAACTTGCCTTAATTACATCCAATCTTAAGAAACCCTTGTCCGGGTTCTCCACCTAACTCTGGCCCATCTCTCTACTTCCCTTGGCTTCAAAACTGCTTGAGCAACTCGTTTACAACCACCATACCAGATTCATTTGCTCCAACTCCCTCCTTGACACCTTCCAATACGGCTTCCGACCTCATCACTCCACAGAGACCACGCTCACAAAAGTCACTAATGACTTGCTCACAGCCAAGTGAAATGGTAATCTTTTGAATTTCAGTATCATCTTTATGCAGATAACAATCACAACTACCTCTTAGCACCAGATCTATCCCCCTCTCTTCTAGCACAAATTCCCAACTGCCTCTCTAGCATATCCTCCTGGATGTCTGCCCGTCTACTCAAACTCAACATACCAAAAACTGAGCTCCTAATCTTCCCACCCTCTACTACAACTTCCTCTTCTCAAATATCTCTCACTGTTGACAATGCCATCTTTACTCCTACCTCCCGCTCTCTTGGGGTTCTACTCTATTTCATTGCTCACATACAATCAATCACACAATCTTGTCATTTTCACCTAAAAAAAACTCCAAAACACATTACTATCTTTCACAAGCACAACTAAAATTAAAATGTACTCTCTCATCATATCTCGCCTTGACTCGTGTAACTCTCTCCTTGCTGGCTTCCCCATCACCCATCTCTCTCCACTCCAATCCATAATGAACTCCTCTGTCAGACTTATCTACCATACTCATCTCTCATCGTGTTCACAGCTCCTCTCTGTCAGTCACTCCACTGGATTCCCATGGTCTCCAGAATAAAATTTAAAGTCATGACCCAAAAATATTACACCCTCTTATATCTCTGCTCTCATCTCAAAATACTGACCTCTTTGTTCTGCTAATTACCTTCTTCTCGTCTCCTCTCTTATCACCTCCTCTCACTCCTGCCTTCAGGGATTTTCTCTTGCTGCCCCTATTATATGGAACTCCTTGCCTCGTTCCACTAAACAATGTATTTTTCTGCTTTAAAACCTTTAAAACCTCACTAAAAACGTACCTGTTTAAAGAAGCGTATTACCTTCAGCCTTAATATATGTAATGTATCTATCACTCTCCTTTACCTTACCCAAAGCCCTTAGATTGTAAGTTTGAGAGTTTTAAATCTTGCCATGTGCTTTAGAAAAAGCATTGTCTATGTTAGATTCTATGCTCAAAGACAGGACTCTCCATTCTTTTGGAATGTGCTTACATTGTTTTTGACTTGTAATTACCCCTTTATAGCACTATGGAATATGTTGAAGGGTTACAAAAAAAGGCTATAATTATTATTAATATTATTATTGTTATGTGACAACACAGTGACAACTTATATAAGTCAGGGAACTAGATGTAAATAAGACATTGAGATAACCACACAGCAGTTATATTAAAAGAAATAAGGAAACAATGTGGAAGTAACGCATTTCCTTTTTCATATTTACATTTTCCTGTCAGGGTAAAATTTCTACCCAAGTCCCTGCACGGAGTAATTTATTAAATGCACAAAGAAGAATTGGAAATGGACATTTTCCAGAAGATTTTTGTTCTAATTTCTTGTGCTGCTGTTCATGTTAATGTAGGTAAGAAAATGCCATTTAATTTGTATATGTTTTGTTGCAGATTTAAAGTAGACAGTTTGAAATGAAAGTCCTAACACCTATGTCGTACTAGTTTTATTTTTAACAAAATGTACAACTTTGTAAATTTGTTTATTTTTTTTAAATGTATATTTTATTTTTTATTTTTAATACATATAGACTGTAAACGTAAACCAATAATAACACATAAGCATAAAAGAAAACAAAATAGTTAAATGTTGCTTTGCATTACATGACAAAATTGTATTAACTTATAACTTAAGTTACATTTCAATCTTTATAGTATATTTTAACCTAATACTATATAAAAGGGGAAGATTATTACAAAAATGTTGTTAAATCTAAATTATTTTATTGTGCCCATGGTTTCCAAATACTGTAAAATTGATCTTCTGGCTCCAATATAGTATAGGAAGTTTTCTCCATTCTGAAAATTTGCCAACTTTTTTTCTCTTGGTGTTTGTTTTTGCAGCCAATGAGCCGCTATAGCAGTTCTAGCCGCAGTTAATATTTGTATAATTAGTTTTTGTCCATCTCTCAATATTCCTTCCATAGTAGCATTATTATTGGATCTAACTTTAATTCATAAAATCATATTTTTGTCATTTCTAGTACTGTCCTCCAGAATGTTTGGATTTTAGGGCATTTCAACAAAATATGAATGGATGTGCTCAATTCAGTGGCAGAGCTTTAGAATGGAGGGCCCCGGAGCCAAACAAATTTGGGACCCCCCCACAAAGGGGGGTTTCAAATAAAATGTTCCTGTTCTGGGCTCCCCCAGTACCAACTCACTCAGTGTTCCACCCCTAAGACCCTTTCTTTCTGATACCATTTATTTGCTCTGTTTCCTAATCTCTATTTTTAATAGAGTTCCATGTATGTGTATATGTTAATGTTCTATTTGCATTTAGATTGCTAACCATCTTATATAGCTGCAATACAGTGCCAGGGCCATCTCTACAATGGAAATTGGCTATCAAAAATACTAAGGTTATAAGAAGCTTTATTTTTTAGATATGTTTCTGTATAATCATGGGCATAGGAGTGCATAAAAATCTGGGGAGGATAATTCAACTCTACTCCTAAGACAGTAAGTAGTGGCGAATGTACTGCCGGTGCACCCATTGCAATGCACCAGGGCCCGGCTTGGGGGGGGGGGGGGGTACATTGCTGCAGTGCCCCTCCAAAATATTTTTAATTTCTTTGTTTACATTCTCAATGCATCTACATATATATATACACAGTGGGGGGATAAAGTATTTGATCCCCTGCTGATTTTGAACGTCTGTCCACTGACAAAGAAATGATACGTCTATTATTTTAATGGTAGGTGTATTTTAACAGTGAGAGACAGAATTACAAAAAAAAAAACACAAGAAAAACGCATGTCAAAAAAGTTATAAATTGATTTGCAGGTCAGTGAGGGAAATAAGTATTTGATCCCCTATCAATCAGCATGATTTCTTGCTCCCGGGTGTCTTTTTTTTCTCTCTTAAAGGGAGTGCATCTAATCTCAGCTCGTTACCTGTGTAAAAGACACCTGTCCACAGAAGCAATCAAAATTGAAAAAACTCTCCACCATGGCCAAGACCAACGAGCTGTCCAAGGATGTCAGGGACAAGATTGTAGACCTACACAAGGCTGGAATGGGCTACAAGACCATGGCCAGGCAGCGTGGTGAGAAGGTGACAACAGTTGGTGTGATTATTCGCAAATGGAAGAAACACAAAATAACTGCCAGTCTCCCTTGTTCTGATGCACCATGCAAGATCTCACCTTGTGTAGTTTCAATGATCATGAGAACGGTAAGGAATCAGCCCAGAACTACACGGGAGGATCTTGTTAATGATCTCAAGGCAGCTGGGACCATAGTCACCAAGAAAACAATTGGTAATACACGACGCCGTGAAGGACTGTAATCCTGCAGAGCCCACAAGGTCCCCCTGCTCAAGAAAGAACAAGTACAGGCCCGTCTGAAATTTGCCAATGAACATCTGAATGATTTAGAGGAGAACCGGGTGAACTAAGACAAAAATCAAGCTCTTTGGCATCTGTACTGTCTTGTACTAGTCTAACCTGGACCATGTCTCATCTTCATGTTACCAACTATTGCTGAGAAACAGTCACAGATTGGTCAGTCTCACACACTCTACAGCAGACTCAGCTGAGCATGTGTCCTAATGACTTGCAGACGGCAGACCGCAGCAGAATTACATATCTTGATATGAGCCATGATCTGTAATGCTCATGATACAGGGCAATGTTTATCTGCGTAAAACAATCACCGCAGCCAATTACAAGTGACAATGATATCAGGGATATAGAAACACACAGCAACCAATTTTTGTCCACTCATTTCAGCACCCTGGAGGACTAGCCCGCACACAGAGACACCGGCATTGGCATTGGCTCCACTGGACAATGAACCTGGGGCCGACACAAGATGCTGGCCCATCATCAGCAATATGTCCTCTCACTCAGCATGGCCAAGTTTGCTGCATATTCAGCCAACTCCACCTCAACCTCGCATGTATTAGAGCCAGCAACCCCGCCACCTCCACAGCTGTCCTAGAGACAACCATCAGCAGGCACACCATCATTGCCACCTGTGCCAATCCCATGGATGCCTTACCAGGACCCTTCCACTCCTCTGCGCCCAACATGGGCTAACTCAAGATGGGCATCACCAAAAACCAGCACCACTGTCGCCACCAGCAACACAATCGCCACCAGCACCAGCCACACCATCACCACAAGAAACCCCATCACCCCCAACACTGCTATCATCACCTAAGCCCATCAAGCGGTAGACCTACTTCCAGCAGCAGAGCCCCCCCAAACACACACAAACACACACAATCCAGTTTCAGATATATATCCTTCTCCAAATGCTTAGGGAAGAGAGAACCTGGTGACCTGATAATACACCAGGACAGGCAGACTGAGAGAATTAATGCCCTCCATGACAGCAACATGCAGATGTATTATGAGATGAGAGCACAATCATGGAGCACCAAATAGAATTGGCTGAATGTCAGCATTGGTTTCACAGCCTCTATTACCATCTCAACCAGAGCCGGTGACCACCTCATCTCACAACCTTCACTCCACTCCAGGTGGATGCACACCTCACCCCTCACTCCAACACCTACTCATCGTGGTGGAGGGAGGAGGTGCGCGGGGACACAGGGTGAAGACCCAGTGATGCGAATGAGGAGGTAGTAGGGGATGTTTTATAATTATAATATGAACTAGCGACATGCCCGTCAAGTGACGGCAATAAAATGTGAAGCCTGGCAATGCTGTTTGCCACACAATGAGATGTTCTGCCCCCTCTGAGCACCTTTGGCGCTCATCGCGATCCTCTCCTCCCATCTACTTCACCGCTCATTACAGGCCTGGCAACTTGCAAATTGCCATGTGTCTCTTTCCACCATCTCCCCCCTGTCCCTTCCCTGTGTCTTTCTCCTTTGTGTCTATGCTGAATCTTGACTGCCCTTGGTTTTATTTTCAAAGTCCTGCGTGCCTGGCGTTGTTGGTGTAAGTATTACTGTATTTGCCGTTGTGTATTTTCTAAGTCCCTCGTGCCTGGCATTGTTCGTCTGTGTCCCGCGTGCCTGGTGCTTTTGGTGTGCTACTGTCGTTGCTGTTGTGTATTTTCGAAGTCCTGCGTGCCTGCGTAAGTCCTGCGTGCTTGGCATTGTTGGTATAAGTGTTACTGTCTTTTGCATCCTGTATTTTCTAAGTTCTGCGTGCCTGGCCTTGCTGAGCCTTGTTTTCATTTTGTTTCATAATTTTTACGTTTTTTTGGACGCCATTTTTTTTTCACTTCTACAAATTTCGATCATTAATAAAGACCAAATATGCCTCAAATTAACTTGCAACCTCACTCACAGGCTCCCTGTGCTCTCCCCCTGTGCTGTATGTGAGTGTGTAAGTGAATTTGAGGCATATTTGTGTGTTTTCGCCGTCTATTCCAGTTCGGTGGTTCAGCCGTTAAAGTCGTATTTTTTGCTAGCCCATGCCTCGCTATACGAGGCTTGCAGTTGTGGCCATATGGGTCACAAACGGCCCACCTCACTTTGCGAGGCTCGCAAGCGCGATGACAACTCACAGTGTGACAACTATTATATGTAATTAGTAAAATTGTTGACATCCTGTTGTCTGGCTACAGAGTAAAGGTTCATGGCCTGTGTGGAGAACATCTGTTGTAATCACATGGACCATGATCATCTTCTCTGTGTACACATATGTTTAACATTTCACCAACTGATGTTTAATGTGCAATGCTGTTGAGATGAGATGTTGAGAAGAACTGTGCGCATTAATGGTTACCTCTATTAGATGTAGTCATATATGGTGAGATTTGTATTCATCAGATACTGGTTGCAGTGGAGTGGTGACCACATGTGACCCTAGAAGATGTTATGCATCATAATTATTATACAATATTACATTTAACCCTTTAGGTATCCCCTTTATCCACAACAGCCTCTTGCCCACCTTGGATGCTCCCACACCACACACATAATATTAATGCGCATTTCTGAGTGTGCTCTGTGTATATAATAAAGTTTTGTTTTACTGTTATCACTGTTTCTGTGTGTTTTCAATGGGAAATGTTTTGGGATATCAGCATACATAACATTTATGTAACGTTTATGTATTTCTAGTTGGATGATCTTCCTGTACACCCATACTTCATGCATTTTAGTACTGTAATCCTATGTTTGCATGTCACTATTCTTTAGTTAATTGGGATGTGGTGTTGATATTATTATAATATTGCCACTATTTATGTTTCTAATATGCATATGATGACAGACATATGTAAATTAATGAATATATCTATATTTTATAAGTCCACATTTGAGCCTCTGTGAGTGTTAAGGACCATTTTAAGGTAGTTCCATGTTATTTTTCTTGCACTATAGTCATGTACTGTGTCTTTAATTGCTTCATGCATCTTGCAGCAACACTTGTCATATTACCGTACGCTTGACCATTCCAAAATATTGTGCAATTAAATAGAGGCCATAGTCTATTGGATGTTATGATATTTCGAGTCACCACTTTTTGATATTCAAGCAGCATTAGCACCTTATTTGCAAATTTGCCTTTTGAATATAAGAAGTTTATCGCACTCCAATAAAGTTTTGAACCATAAAGCAACTAAAATGGCCTACCACTAGTTTATAGTTTTTTTTTTAAGTCTTTATTTGCTAGTTAGGACACTAATCATTTGTTTTCTCTAAATATGAACATATACCTATGTTATAAGAAAGAGACTTTAATATGAACTCCAGTTAAGAACCATTTAACAAAAATGCAAATAAATAATCTTTATATCTGGACTTTTTCAGTTTTCTCAACCAAGGCCGTTTCTACAACCAAATACATTTCTGTTTTTCAGGTGTTTCTCTGTCTGTCCCAGCTGGAAATACCACTGTGTTAATGTGTGCGGATGTGCCTGGAGACAGCATAATACAGGTTACGTGGATGTTGCATCGTCTAGATAACACTTTGTGTACATTATCATTCTCACCACAAGTAAAGCTGTCACACAATGACTGCAGTAACAGGATGGAGCTTCAACCAAACAAGAACATGTCTCTCAGGATAAATAACAGTAAAATAACAGATGAAGGAAACTATACTTGTTACATTGCAAGTTCATCTGGTATATTGTCCAGAACAACTCTGTTATACATATTAGGTGATTCATTTTCCTATTCATTTTTAACATTAAATGGTAGCAAAAACACTTGCTTGTTATTCAAAAAGTAAAATAGTAAGCTTAATCTTAAAAAGATAATGCTATTTTATGCACGTGATTCAGCTTCAATAATGCTTCTACCTCTGCATGTTATGTACTATGTATACATGTTATAACTCTTTGGGGTGTCTTAAGGTAAGCACATGTTCAATGTAATATTAGAAACTAGCAGTACGTTTTCGATACTGAGCCGCACAGCCATTTATCTTAATTTCTATGAGTATGAGTAAGCCCTGTGAGTCCCGCAAGGACGTATAGCCTGAAGATAGCATTCAGTTTAATATTAAACCTTCATTTTTATTTTTTGGGAACTTTAGTTCAACCTTCTCTTACTCTGAAGATAAACAGTGATGGGTTTCCTGAGTGCCAAGCTGTTAGTGGAAATCCAGCTGCAAAAATATCCTGGATCCCAGAATCAGGAGATTTAGTCATTACAAAAAGCATGAAGGAACAAGACAAGACTTGGACAGTTATCAGCACATACAGTTCAAGGAATGACAACGTAACTAAAGTCACATGTGTAGTTTCACATCCAACCTTTGCACATTCACAAAATAGATCTATTGCACTAACAACCACTGGTAAGTGTCTATTAAAATAAACCAGAAAAATATTACTTCACAGCATCCACAAAACAGATCTAGGTCACGGCCTCTGGTAAGTATCTTATTCATTCATTTCTTTTATTTTGTTTTTTTAGTCTGCAAGATTCGCTAAGGATATATAAAAATAATGTAGACAAATTCTGGTATTGTAACATCTGATTTAATATTTTTATCATAACATGCTAAAACCATCTTAATTGTGGAAATATGGACTATTCCATGAACTGTACCTGCTATATATATTTAATTCACTACTTTTCATTCACTATATATTTCATTCAATTCTGCTGAGTTACAGAGCTATTACATTCAAACATGCCACGACCTACGGGCCGTAAATGCAAGCCTGTAACCCCATTGCATGCAAGCTGTTAAGGAGCTGGCCGAGCCGCGATCGGCTGCTACTATCCAATCGCTGTATAATGTAGTGTGATACAGGCCGAACAGCCAATAGAAAGCGGGACCCTGCAGGAAGGGGTTTTAAAGGGCGAAAAACATTTAAATCATTGACTGTGCTGTAGCTGAGCAAGTGAACACACAGGTCTAGGCGTTGGTGGTTTTGTGAGCATTGGAGAGAGAGAGAGATGAAGATTTTTAATTTTTTTGATATTTTGACCTTTAATATATATTAACTCTTAATTTACAACACATAAAATTACTGATATCACATAATTAATGCACATAGATTAATACGTACACATAGCTATACATAGCGGTAGGCCACAGAGCATCTACACCCTCCCCCCCATACTGTCACACCCCCATTCCCCCACTTACACCCCCATAAAATTACTATACTAAACATAAAACTTGCATTATTGTTTTACCACATACACATCCATGTATATATTATATTTATTTATCCTTATTTTTGTTTCATAAATCATAGGAGTGGAGAGGAGGGAAGGAGGAAAGTGAGGAGAGAAAGGGAAACACCGGAGGTGAAGAGTGAGGAGATGAGAAGAGTGAGGAGAAAAGGAGAGTTAGGAGAGGAGGAGAGGATGAGCGGTAGAGGTATGGAGAGGGAGAACCAGGTCAGGGAGGGGAGGTACAGGTGGAGGTGAGCATGTGGGGGTGAGGGATGTGCCCCCAGATGTAGGCACACAAGGTGTAGGGGCAGAGGGTCAGGGCCCTGATCCCAGTTGGGGGAAGTAGTCAGGATAAGGGACTGGCCCCAGGGAGAGAACAGGGAGGTCAGTATCCACATGCACAGTTGGGAGGGCTCCCAATTATAGTCCAGAGGAGATGGATGTCCTCCTCAGGGAAATCTGTGCCCGCTATCGGATCATACATGATGGGAGAGATGTGAGGCCTAGCCAGACGGCAGAGTCCTAGAGTCAGATAGCTTCAGGTGTTGCTGCATTAGGGGTTGCAAATAGGCACGTGAAGTCTTTCAAACACAGATATGACGACAGCCAGCTGAAGGTGAAGAGGAAGATGGCAGAAGAGGCAAGATCTGCACATGCAACCAGGGCCCCCAGACAATATCACTTATTGTAGATGGGAGCAGTCCCTGAAGGAGTGGATTGAGCCAGCGGCAGTAGTGGGCCTGCCAGGACAGGTGGACAAGGGTGTGCCAAAAAAACATGCAAAGTGAGTATCATATCACACCGCTCACATTGGTGTGTGAACTGGGGGAGGGGATGGGGTAGAAAACTACCCTGCAGATATCATAATGTTTGTATGTTTGTATAATTAAGCTTTTTCTCTGGACGGTGCATACAATGAGCTGTATCCCCCTAGAAATATTCTGGCTCCTACACCTCTGCTCACACGCATAGATAACTGACATATAATAGCACTGTAAGCCCTATGGTTATGACTGAAGATACATGGGGTATCAACAACCATGTAAATCCTGGAAGCAAACAAAACCTTTTCATAATTTGTATCAATGAAACGTCTGTCCAATACCTGTATTTGAAACTGAATCTGAGTACAATTTCCTATTAGATCAAGATTGATTTGACATTCAAAAGAGACTACATGTCTGGGTGTGTGCACTGCAGCATATGTGGATACAGACTCGGTAGGACTGCTTGTGCATGTCATATATTATCCTAACCTGTACCATGTCTCAGCTGCATATTAATAACCATTGCTGGGAACATGTCACAGATTAATCAGTCTCACACACTGCACAGCAGATCCAGCAGAGCACGTGTCTGATGCACATGCAGTACACATATTCATATGATCACCAATGCTCATTATGCAGGCGTGGTTCATCTGTGTAACACAAGCACCACAGTCAATCACAGGTAACCATGATGTCAATGATATGAAAACACATAGCTGTCAATTGTGTAGGGGAAGCAACTCAAATATATATTTTTTTCCATTTCAGTACCAATGAGGACAAGGACGACCACAGAGGAACAGGTGGAGGCTCCACTGGAGGTGGGAATGGTTGATGAAGAAGGCAAGGATATTCCAGAGGGCACGGGACCATCCACACAAACTGGCCATTTATGTTCACCGTCATATTAGGAGTGGGAATCACTACCTGGGCCATCAACAGCATCACCCAGCCATGCACAGCTGTTCCAGCCTTTTTCACCAGTCATGTTCTGGCCCCAGCCATCATCACAGCTGCCACCTGCTACAACAACATTGCAGCCATGGCAGGCCACCACCACTCACATGCAATGGGGTACTGCAACATGGCCTCCCACACAATGGGGTCCCCACCATGGCCCAACACCCCAGCCCTCCTGCCGACACCTCAGGCACTCCTGCCGATACCTCGTACTTTCCTGCTGACAATTCAGGCCCTGCTGCCGACACCTCTGGCCCTGCTGCCGACACCTCTGGCCCTGCTGAAGACACCTCTGGCCCTGCTGCTGACACCTCCGGCCCTGCTGCCAACACCACCGGCCCTGCTGCCATCACCTCTAGCCTGGCTGCCTTTACCTCTGGCCCTGCTGCCGTCACCTCCAGCCCCAATGGCATCACCTCCAGCCCCAATGCCATCTACATCAGCCACAAAGCCGTCAACACAACCACCCCTGACATTGAGGGAAATCTTGGCCCGTTTTACCAGGGAGGACATAGTACGCAAGAAATAGCAGACTGAGAGGCTCCGGAAGGCAGTGTCAGCTCACACACACGCTCCTGGAGAGCACCAGATCACTCCATTCCGAGGTGAGGAGGCACAACCAAAGAATGGAGAGATATGAGGAACGAGTTTCGGAACAGACAGCAACTCATCGAATTAGGCGAACACCAGCTCATACCTCTCCAGTCTTCGGTTGCACAACTGCAGACCTCACCACCATCTCAACCTGATCCCTAGTCACCCAATGTAGTGGCATCCCAAGCTCCTACACACCAAGATGTGGAATAGTGAGACGGAAGGTGCGGGCCGAGTGCTGCGAAAGAGAAGGTCTTAGGACCATCCACAAAGTCCTCCTCTTGATCACTACTCACTGAATACTGATTGGTATAGATGTTGACATACTATTGGCTGGCTACAGAGTGTGTATATGTCTGGTTATGTTTAACATTTCATTTGGATTGACCTTGAGATGAGGTGTTGGTATGATTGATACCTTGTTCTTGTCTCTGTAGCTGTTAATAGCCAAATCTCACGACCACAAAGGTCCGTTCTTCATCTTTGAGCAGTACAATACCATCATGTGAGTGAACACTCAACCCAGTTCCCAACAGGCATTTTGATCAGTGTCATTCACCACTGCAGATGGATCTAAAATGCAATATATGACTACATATCTCTTCACTAATGAACATGACTGGCGTGAGTTTCAATTATAATGAATAGTGCTCCTGCTTTAGAGTTGCACGGCCCCATTAGGATATGCTAATCCAAAGCAGTAGTTACATATGCGTTTTTGTTGCATTTTATTCCGTTAACAGTATGAAAGCTGATGAATGTATGTCATGTCATGCACAAACAATATGGATCATTTCCTTGGTTTGACATCATGATCAATGTGCATGTGTTTATGGGTAATGTGAACAGTGTAATCTGTCTGGCCTTGGTACCACCCATATACCATTGAGATGTGATATCAGCATGGCACAACTATTCCATGTAGATGATGATAGTACTCTTTGCTGAAAGATTGTGTTCGCAGTGAAGCATGTCTTGTTGTATTACACATCCTCAACATATTCTGGGAACGCTGATTGAACAGGACAGAATCAATATGGTTATCACTCCTCGTAGATGACGTTCCTGTTAATATATTGACCAGAGCAAAAACAATGTACTATAATAATTGCTTATGATTGTTCTAACACCTCCTTTTTATGTTTCCAGATTCCTATCATCTATTTGGGAATCCTCATTAATGTATAAAAAGCACACTATGTGTGGAATTGATTAGTATCACATGATCCATGATTTCTAGCATTTGTTTAATATAGCAGATGGAGACCATATGGTTGCTGTATGCGCATTAATGGTTATTTCTATTAAATGGAGTGTTATATGATGTTCCTATGTCACATACAATTATGGTTACTGTGGTGTCCTAATCACATTTGAGCCTTATCTGTAGCGTGTTGTCTAACAGTTAACCCTTTAGGTGTCCTTTGATTGCCCACAGCCTCTTGCCCTTCCGGTATATGCCCACCACACCGATGGTTGTCCATTGCTGATTGTGCTCTGTGTATGAATTAAAGCTTTGTTATACCGTTCTCACAGTGTCAGTGTGTTTTCAATGGTTGTGGGTATGGGATACCCACATACATCCCATTTGTGTCACATTCCTATATATGTAAACTAATGAGCTCTAGTTACTATGCAATATATCACATATTATAATTGTCTAACTACGATCCGTCGTCACGCTGCGTTGCGTAGTGCGTACGACTTAGCGATGAGCGCCGTAGGCGCTCATCGCCCGGCGAGCCTCGCGCAGCGAGATGAGCCGGTAAATTGTAGCACTTTGACAATGAGCACCGCAGGCGTTCATTGCAGGCTCGCCTCGCGCAGCGAGGCGAGCCGTTAAATTGGAGCACTTTGGCAATGAGCGCTGCAGGCGCTCATTGCAGGCGAGCCTCGCATAGCGAGGCGAGCCGTTAAACCGTAGCACTTAGAAAAAAAATACGAGCTGAAAAAAATTACGACATAAGCGGCGGAACCAAAACAATAAAAAAAACACTAAATACACACTAAAAAATAAAATAAAGGTCACTTACAGCATGGGGAACCAGGCAGGACGTCTGGAAGTGAGTTGGAACTCCAATTTACAGCGATTTAGCCGAGTTACAAAGATCGAAAATCGGCTAAGCGAGAAAAAAATGGGCGTCGAAAAAAATGAAAACGAGGCTATATTACTACGAACTGCGTAAAACACAGCCACAGACGTATGTGTTTGACAACAACGAGATAAAGGATGCGGATTAACCGCGCAATTAGTAAAAAGACAGTAGCAAATACATTTTACGAAACGCAATTACAGATTTACGCATTAACACAGATTTAACGACTTTGTCTCGCGCAACATCGGATTTCCCGCCTAAACCAACGCATTTGATGAAATATAAGTTGCAAATTACAAAAATATAAATGTTATTAAAAAAAAATTGTATTTATTTTAAGAAAAAAAAAAAGGGACAAATGTAGCGTCATGTTGTGTGGCAAACAGTACTTTAGCGGGCTTAGTGATGAGCGCCGCAGGCGATCATCGCCTGGCGAACCTCGCGCAGCGAGGCGAGCCGTTAAACTGTAGTACTTTGGCAATGAGCGCCGCAGAAAAAATGCCGGACGAACAAAACGAAAACCAGGCTACAGCACTATAACCACGGAAAACACGTACCGATAATCCGCTAAGACGCATACCACACATTATCCGCAATTTTAGGATAATGCAGAAGTGCACAGCTACGTTAACGGTTTCGGATCGCGCACGCACACTATTACACTGCACACGTTCATCACGCTTACACAGCACCTCCACACCACTAATGCTGCTGCAACATCAACACAGATTGCCAGCTCTTCAACACAATGCATACAAATATGTAAATTCATTTATTAATTTGAATTCTATATTTCAGTAGTACACAGAAAACAACATTAGCTACCTTACAATTCCATGTGTATATTAATAACTAAACAACTTTTAAAACATACACATCTGATTGCCGTCATTTTTTGACGGGCAATACGCTAGTTAATATATATAATACTAATAATAATAAGATCATAAGATATCATAATATAATATATACAGTATAATATATTATAATAAAGGGTTAATACACATAACAGGTCCAATTTTTGATAGCGTGGAGTATCAATATTCCCCTGAAGGCTTGATTAGAATATGACAGGTGATAATGTGAATTGATTGATAGCAAAACACTTAATGGGAGGTCATCAAATGATAATGGGTATACATCTTGGCACATGGCCACCAGCAATGGTGTGGAACTTTATAGGATGTCCAGAGATTGTCCCTGATGAAGGTGAGTTGTCCCTGATGGAGGTGACTACGCTGTTGCTCCACTTTCTCTGCACAACCTCCATGTGTGTTTTCTGCCCTTTCTGATGGGTTAGAGTAGATTAGTGTGGTGTAGTTTCCCAGGTTCCCCTTCTGCCTTGCTGCCTTGTGGCGGTGAAGTAGGGCCACTGTAGGTGGGCAGGTGATAGCAGAGAGGTCAGACAAATCACAGTCAACTAGAGAAGGAACTGTCAACCCACTCCAGTATATTTGACAAGCAAACTTTGTGGAACAGCACAGGCAGAGACCTAGCTAAATGTGCTGCAGTCCATAGGGTCACAGAGAGTAGGACAGAATTGAAGGACTAAGCAACAAATAATAAAATGTTCCACTGGTACTTGATATATGTGATGTGGTGGTGTAATTTGGCCACTGTTTGTTTCTCCAATTTAGACGTGATGAGCGAGATGTACAGTATATGCAATCAAAAATGAAATTATACAAGGGTCCACATTAGAGCCTCTGTGAGTCAGAAAAGGTTAACATAGCATCATTTTCATGTTATTGTGTTGCTATTTTAATCAGGTAATGTGTCTTTAATTGCTTTCTACATGTTGCAGCATGGCTTTTCATATTGGCATATGTATGACTTTTCCAACATATAATGAAATTAAATATTTTTTAAATGCCTATTTTTTATTTGGGGATTATTGTGCAAGTAAAGTCCACTAGTGTGTTGATATTGTATTTTACAGTGTGTTTACAGTGTCTGTAAATCCTTTGTGGGTCCTATTTGGAGCCTGTAGTATTTTTGCCTCCATTTGGGACTTTGGGGATTTGTAGCAATTTAATAGCGATTTTCAAACATAATAGTTACGGACTTGACAGATCAAAGGATTTGCGGACACAGAGTTCAGATTTTGACATTCAGTAGGGTTTTTCTGCCTGTAACCTGCAGTTCATTTGCAGGTAGCTTTAAGAGGCCAATTTAATGGCCGGAAGTCTTGCACATTGGGGGAATATAATAGGCCTGCTAGGGTATTGCACCTCCTTAAGAGCTGACTTTAGCAACCCAGAAGCCAAATAAGACTGCATAGCCTCTTAGCAAAGGTTTACACAGGAGAGAACCAAGTAGCAGGAATGGAAGTTGAAGGGTTTAAACTGTATGAATGTTTTTAATGACATACTGCCCATGAGGCTGTATTTCAAAGAATGAGAATTGAACATATAATTTAAAAAAAAAATATTTGTGAACTCTAGGACTTTGAAGCTCTGATCAAGCACTACATGACCTTTTTCTTTCTCAGTCACTCTAGGAGGTTTCCTTGTAAATTATGAGGGGCTGTGTTAGTGCACACTGTTCCTCCAGGCTCTCTGAGTGAGCCCAGAAGCAGCTTTGCATGCAGCCCTCCACAATTTACATAGAAACCTTCTAAAGTGATATAGAAAGAAAGGAGGAATGTGGTGCTCAATCAGAGCTCCAAATGGAATCACATGGAATAAAAATTTTGAACATTTTGAAAACAGGAACTTTTTTATTTGGTTTATTTACTTAACAATATGTTCAATTCTCATTCTTTATCATACTGCCTACATGGACTGTATGCCTTTTAAATAAAATGATATAGTGATCCTTTAATATATACATGAGGATTGTAAGTCTTAGGCCTATTGCATGAAAATAGCCTTTTGTTAGACATGAGCATACTCCATATGGGTGATCCTTATCCATTGTGTGCTGCCAGACTGAAACACTACCTAAATAACAAGACACATGTGAGAAGAGTTCTGAATGGGCCGGAGACCTACCCAGGCCCCTGGGTTCGGTCCGTAGGGCCACGTGACCTTTGCAGGCCCGGGAGGATGGAAGAGAGGGAGTGGCTAGCTGGGGGGCAGAGCCATCAGGGTATTGGCGCCAAATCGGCCATTATGCCCCCAGCTAGCCAAGAAATCAGATCCCACCCACCCATCCCTAACATTGGGAGCATAGGTGTTAATTTATTGTAAATGTAAAATCATGTGTTAGGTATAAAAAAGTAAATAAATAAATATAAAAAAGGAAAATAAAGTATTATAATAAGTCAAGTGTTTTAGTTTAATCTGTATTCGTCATTAACAGTTGTGATATGCCTTCAATTTTCAGTTTGATTTATGATGTGTTTGTATTTGTTGTTGTCACAGCGGGGCGGTGGTGAGGGGAGTCGCCGGGACAGTGGTAAATTGGGGGTGATCCTACCCTACGGGGGTACGGATGCTCCATCACGGTAGGCCCTGGACGAGGGTCAGGGCGCAGAGTGTACTGTCTCGGTCGACAGGCTCCTCCCCTCTCTTTATGTATATTTAAATAAATGGTATTGTTGTTATTATTATGTGAATTTGGGTTTACCAATAAACGCTGTGGCCAGTATTCTCCCAACAAGTGGTTGTGTCAAATTATTTATTTAGAGTGCTTAGGAAGTGTTTGTGCCTAACAAATTATCAGGGAGTAAGTTACACCCAAAGGGTTAAACGGACATACCCACTGGGCCTTTCACAGGTCATGAATATGTGCTTTTTTTTCTACTCAGTTAAGGCTTGGTGTTTGTTTTTGCACCTCCCCTCTCTAAAACCCCTAAGACCCCTTCTGGTATTTTGATCCCATTTTTTTTTAACCATTTTTCATTATCTATTTCTCTATTTATAATAGAGTTCCATGTGTGTATATGTGAATGCACTATTTGCATTTAAATTGCTAAGCATGTAATACAGTTGTGATACAGTGTGAGGGCCATCTCTGTCATGGAAACCCTGATCACCTTGCTCCACTTTGAACTCTTGTTTATGTGGTTGTGGAAGTGGGCTGAGTAGTTTTACAGTATATTTTATAGTTAATTAATATGTTTTGTTATGTTGATTACTATGGGCCTCATTCTATTATCGGCCGTAAAACGGCCGCAAGGCTGCGATTCCTTGCGGGGGTTCCGTTATCTTGCAATTCAATTATACGGCTCCGCAAGGATCTCCTCTTACGGCCGGCCGTATATCTTGCAACCGGCCGTAAGCTCAGAAATCTTTAAACGCAAAAATATATTCAAGACGGCACTGTACAGCTCTGTAAATGCTAGGGATCATATTGGGGGACATGAGGATTAATAGCAACCCCCTCTCAAGCTTGCACATCAGCCCAAATCCGAGTTTACATTAACTGTTTATTTTCCGGCCGCAGCGTGGGCGGGTCTGAGGTGCTCCAAGCCCTCAGGACTTTTTACATGGATATGTGACATAAAATATAATTTATTTACGGATTTGAGTGTAGGGGAATGTTTTGCTATTTTTGCTAACACCTACGATCACTTTATAGTCTCCTCAGAGTGCAGGATGGCTTTATTATGGCTTTAAAATGTGCTTAATTGGTGCTAGCGGGACCTTTTTTCTGCAAGTAAGCTGCGGCACGGTTTTAGCCTTGCAGAGAGGGTTCCCGGAGCAATTGAATAGTAACCAGGATTTTTATGCGGCCGAAACTCTTGCGGCCGTTTAAGATCAAAGGCTTTCCTCCGGCGCGAGCGGCCGCAAGGGATAGCAAGGCGCCGGCCGCAAGCCTGCCGGAATCCCCGGACAGAGGGGAATAGAATAGGCAAATAGCTTGCGGCCGGTCCTTGCGGCCCCGCATCTCCGACGGCCGATAATAGAATGAGGCCCTATATGTTTAATTTTGTGGCCAGTTGATAAGGAATTAACTGACAGAATGTTTTGATGTCGTCAGTATCTGCCATGTATAGAGTCAGTTATTCTGCAGACTTGTCAAGGAGAGGGTAATAGATATTACTGTCTCAGAATTGGATAAATATGTATATGGAATAATATATCTAGTAGAAGATATGTATATATGTATTAATATTAGTGATGTCCCGAACAGTTCGCCGGAGAACTATTCGCGGCGATTTTTGCATGTTCACGTTCGCAACAAACGGCGAACACATGCGCTTTTCGGTCTGCCCCCTATTTATTATCATTGAGGAAACTTTGACCCTGCACCTCACAGTCAGCAGACACATTCCAGCCAATCAGCAGCATACACTCCCTTCCAGAGCCTTCCATCTAAAGGACAGCATCCATTTTAGAGTCATTCTGAAGCTACATTCTTTGAGAGAGGACATATATTGGAGATGATGCTGATTTAATAGGGAAATAGATAGCCAGGCTGTGTATTTAGCTTGCACTACAGATCTGAAGGACTCATCTGATATCTGCTGCAAGGACAGCAACCCAAAAAGCCCTTTATAGGGCTAGAACATCATTTATTTTATTTTATTATTTTTTTCTGTGTAATCTAATTGCATATGCCTGCCAGCGTGTGTGTATGACAGGCTAACACCTAACAGCTTCTATTGTGCTCAGTAAAATAAAACAACACTTTTTTGACTGTAATAGATGGAATAGCAATTGCCTGCCTACAGGCGTGTGTGTGAAGCCTATTGCATCTACTCAGCCAACTTTTGCCAGTGCACAGTGACACTCCTATCTGGTGGCACATTACATTGCACATGCAGTGCCCCAAATTAGCAGTAGGAGGTCTGACCAAGCATCTTTTTCCATCTCCCTGTTCCAAAAATCAATGCCATATACACGTGCCTTAATTGTGGACGTAACAGGGATTAAACCGATAGGAATAGTACTACTTAACAGTACACACCTTATAATACCGCAGACAGAGGCAACGCGTATAATCTTCCATGCTGGGCAGGGGAAGCCCCCAGACTCTGACCTGCGGTGCATTAAACGGGGAGATTGGTCTGTTACTGTGAAGCGGGTGTAACCCTTACACTACATGATCGATACAACATCATACCTGATGTTTTAAAGCATGTTATTCCAAACAATTTAGGAATGTTAGGTGATTTATGCCCTTTATGGCTTAAAACCAGACTCTGCATCAACAATGTAATTTTCCGTGAGAGTTTTGCCATGGATCCCCCTCCGGCATGCCACAGTCCAGGTGTTAGTCCCCTTGAAACAACTTTCCCATCACTATTGTGGCCAGAAAGAGTCCCTGTGGATTTTGAAATTCGCCTGCCCATTGAAGTCTATGGCGGTTCACCCGGTTCGCCCGTTCGCGAACATTTGATGGAAGTTCGTGACCGCGGTTCGCGAACCGAAAATTTGATGTTTGCGACATCACTAATTAATAGCTTTAAAGAAATGAGAGCTTCCCCGGTCCTGTACAATTAACTGATTTTTATAATGCTTAGTCTGAGTTCATATTTTTAAATGCTGTATTAATGCAAGGGGATTTTAGAGACATCTGTTACCTTGGTGAAGGGATCAAAAGAAAAACAACTAATTTCTGTTTTTCAGGTGTTACTCTGTCTGTCCCAGCTGGAAATACTACTGTGTTACTGTGTGCGGATGTGCCTGGAGACAGCATAATACAGGTTACGTGGATGTTGCATCGTTTAGATAACCCTTTGTGTACATTATCATTCTCACCACAAATAAAGCTGTCACACAATGACTGCAGTAACAGGATGGAGCTTCAACCAAACAAGAACATGTCTCTCAGGATAAATAACAGCAAAATAACAGATGAAGGAAACTATACTTGTTACATTGCAAGTTCATCTGGTATATTGTCCAGAACAACTCTATTATACATATTAGGTGATTCATTTTCCTATTCATTTTTAACATTAAATGGAAGCAAAAACGCTTGCTTGTTATTCAAAAAGTAAAATAGTAAGCTTAATCTTAAAAAGATAATGCTATTTTAGGCACATGATTCAGCTTCGGTAATACCTCTACCTCTGCATGTTATGTACTATGTATACATGTTATAACTTAATTTCTATGAGTATGAGTAAGCCCTGTGAGTCCCGCAAGGACGTATAGCCTGAAGATAGTATTCAGTTTAATATTAAACCTTCATTTTTATTTTTATTTTTTGGAACTTTAGTTAAACCTTCTCTTACTCTGAAGATAAACAGTGATGGGTTTCCTGAGTGCCAAGCTGTTAGTGGAAATCCAGCTGCAAAAATATCCTGGATCCCAGAATCAGAAGATCCAATCACTACAAATAACATAAAGGAACAAGACAAGACTTGGACAGTTATCAGCACATACAGTCCAAGGAGTGACAGCGTAACTGACGTCACATGTGTGGTTTCACATCCAACCTTTGCACATCCACAAAACAGATCTATTGCACTAACTACCCCTTGTAAGTATCTATTAAAATAAACCACACACAATATAACTTCACAGCATCCACAAAACAGATCTAGGTCACGGCCTCTGGTAAGTATCTTATTCATTCAGTTATTTTATTTAGTTTTTTTAGTTTGCTAGATTCTGTAAGGATATATAAAAATAATGTAGACAAACTCTGGTATTGTAACATCTGATTTAATATTTTCATCAAAAACTGTTAAAACAATCTTAATTGTAGAAATATGGACTATTCCATGCACTGTACCTGCTATATATTACATAGTTACATAGTAATTAAGGTTGAAAAAAGACTTTCAGTCCATCAAGTTCAACCTGTTAAGATCTCCTCTGATCTGCAATATGCAGATTATTTATTAATTAATTTGATGATTAAATAATTATTAATAGTATAGTATTGGAGGATAAATAAAGAGTTAGTCCATCCAATTCAACCTTTTTAGATCTCTATTGATCTTTTTAATGTGGACTATTAATTATTAATTGTTAATTGATCCAGAGGAAGGCAAACAGAAAAAAAAAAAACATTGAAACTTACCAATTGTCTCATAAGGGGAAACAAAATTTCCACTGGAATACGAGATAATGGCCCCTATTCAATTGCAAGCTCACATTTGCCATCATACCGGCTGTAATTGGCTTGAAATTTTCAACAGTTACAGAGTGATTCAATTGAACAAGCCCGCAGCTACCTGGCCGAAAGCCTAAACCATGCACCGTAAGTAGCATTTCAGAGCATGACCATGATCAATTAAGCAAGGCCGTAACTACTGTAATAGTAAATTAGACCATCATTATGACATCAGTAAAACATGGCGATGGTCAATCAATTAGCGTTTAGAAGTCCAATATGCGACCAGATTCGCAATCCGGCAATTTACAAAATAATAAAAATGAATGAGGGAAATGTTATAGTCCATGTGGGTGACCTGATATATATTAACTCCTTGATTACTGAGATTGCTATAACACAGAAATTAAACATAAAAAAACAATTTTGATTGCAAATTTGCGAGCTTGAGACTGTTGTGCAATTAATTCTAATGCCTTTCATCGCTTTCTCCGTCTTTTAAAGTACAGTACGGATTTTTTATTTGCATTTACAGTGCTACGATCAGGTGTTTAACCCCCTTGCAAGTCCTATCTGGTACTAGTAGGATTTTCTTCTACATTTGCCATTTACAGGTGTGAAAACAATGTAGCAATTGAATAGCAATTTACGATTGTAATGTTTACGGGCTTGAAAGATCAAGGCTTAGCTGGGTTGGAGTTACTAGGTTGACAACTGCAGGGATTTTCAGCCTGTAACTCTCAGATCTTTTGCGGGTAGCTAAAAGACGCCAATTGGATAGCAAATTAGTTTATGGGCTACATTACGGGCTCCAGTAACTAACAATTGCTCAATTGAATAGGGGTCAAGGTGTACTGCACCTCCTTAAGACCTGACTTTAGCAACCCAGTAGCCTAATAGGACTGCATAGCCCAGGGGTGTCCAAACTCGGTCCTGGAGGGCCACACATGCTTTATTTTGATGATAACCCTGCTGTGGACAGATGAGTCAATCACTTCTTCAGTCATCCTGATTGACTCATCTGTGCACAGAAAAGATATATTCAAATCCAGGCCTGGATGCAGCCCTCAAGGACCGGGTTTGGACACCCCTGTCATAGCCTCTTAGCCAGGTTTACACAGGAGAGAACCAAGTAGCAGGAATGGAGGTTGAAGGGGACAACTGAATGAGAATTGAGCATATTATAAAAAAAAAATATTCCGTGTGAACTCTAGGAGTTAATTTGAAGCTCTGATCAAGCACTACATTCCTCCTTTCTTTCTGTCTGCGGACCCAAGAGCAGCTTCTTTGTGTAGCTGTCCCACCACCCAGCCCCATAATTTACATAGAGACTTTCTAAAGTGATACAGAATGAAAGGAGAAATGTAGTTCTCAAACAGAGCTGCAAATGGAATCACAAGGAATAAAAATAAAAAAAATTGAAAACAGGTAAGTTTATGTTTCTTTATTGTTTTTTTAACAATATGTTTAATTCTCATTCTTTAGCATACTGCCTACATGGGCTGTATGTCTTTAGAATAAAAATGATACAGTGACCCCTTAATGTTTATACACATGGGGACTGTGAGGCATGAACATAGCCTTTAGTTAGTCATAAACATACTCCATATGGATGATTCTTATCCATTGTATGCTGAGAGACTGAAACAAGACCTAAATAACAAGACAAATGTGAGAATTGTAGGGCCTCAGAAGTGGTAACCTGAAAACGTAGCGGAAAAAGTAAGAGAAGGACTTTTTATGGAATAGACTGAATGCAAGAATGCAGTTGATACCTTTTCCTAGCCCGGTAATACCCTGGGACATGTTAATTAGAGAGTCGAATATACAGAATTTGAGTAATTGGTCTAAATGGAATATTAAAACTTTGGGAGATTTATATACAAATACTGGATTGCTATCCTTCACGGAATTACAAAAAAAAATGTGGCACTCCAAAACAAATTGGTTACAGTATAATAGTCTCAGACCCGTATTATTAGGCTCACAATATAAAATTAGTTGTAAAAGACAGTTCTTGCAACAGGTATTAAGTACCAACAATAAGAAACATAATTTTTCAAAATGCCATCAAGTCCTTAAAGCAAAGTTAGATACAGAAAAAAACAGTAGCATGTTGAAATAGGAATTAGATTTTAGGCAAGAGTGGCAAGTAGATAGCTAGTTCAAAGCCTGTGAAATTACCAACAAGGTGATTTAATATACACCTTGGAGGGAGATTTTTTTCAAATTATTGAATAGATGGTATATGACACCAAGCAAAATAGCTAAACATATTTTTTTTTTAAAACAGGACGCAAAGTGCTGGAGGGGATGCGGATTGAATGGCACAATGATGCATGTGTGGTGGGAATGCCGAGGTCTGCAATATTTTTGGAAGACCTGTTTTAAAGAAATAACTAAGATAATAGAACTAGAGGTGCTTCCAGAAATAACACTGCTACATATTTTGCCAAGTTCTTTGAATCTTAAAATAAAAGCAACAATTCTACAAATATTTAGCATTGCCAAGTGGCTTTTCGCCTTATATTGGAAACAAGCCCAAATTCCAAAATATGCAGAAATAGTAGACAGTATGAGTAAAAATTGGGCTTTAGAAAACGATGCAATGAACTATGGAATAATTGAAGATCCCCAAAAGAACTGGGTAATTTGGAATGATAAAAAAAACCTGTACATATATCCGTCTTTCAATTTGTGTTATGTGTTGAACTATGAGTAAAATATTGCATAAGGAACCGATAATGATAAATAAACAAATAGCTTGGCGAAGATGAACTGGAAATTGAGGCAAAAGGCTTGAAAATAGAGTTAGAATAAGAAGAGTATAAGTAGTACAACTATATAAGCCTAATAGAGTCTAACAGCCTTATTAAATTATGATTCGGCCGAATGAATAGGGCTCTATATAAGCACATAGCATATTTATTTTACAGAAGTTTTCAGTTAGTGGCCTTCTATCCAAAAGCAAGGTCTTCACTAACTAAAAACTTCTGTAAAAAAATATGCTCTGTGCTTATATAGAGCCCTGTTAAATTGGCCAAGTTACAATTTAATAAGGCTGTAAATTCTTTTTTTGTATAATTAAGTCCCAATGTAAAGGGCTTGAAGACTTCTAAGATAAAGATAGGTCTAAGGGAATTTAAGAATTAAGAAAGACAATCTCAAGATCTGCCAATGGTAAAGTTGTAAAAATTTGCCATTTCATGATGCAATGCATGCTTTGTATGTTGATGTATTTGTCTTTTTTTAAATTATATATGTTGAACAAATAAAAAAATAAAAATAAAAAAAGAAGTGGTAGCCTGCAAATTATGTGAAGTGAAATGTGAAATAGCTTTAAAAAAATATATAAAAGTAGAAATCCTTTCTATCAGATATTGAAAACAACTTAGTTCCTTATTGTTAGTAAATTACAATTTTATTTTACTTGTTTTCAGATGTTCTTGGTTTAGATCAGAATATATCTTCTATTTTGTGGGCCAGAATTTTTGTCACCATTCTGGTCATCTGCTTTCTGGGATTTCTTCTCCTCTGGGCAAAAAAATGGAAGGGTCATTGTTGTAACAAATGTAAGTTCAATAAGATATTTATTTTGTAAATAAATAGAGTAAATAAGTAAAAATCTGCAGATCTCATTTGGTTCATTGTTATCCTAGTCATGCAAAAAATGTTATTGTGTTAAGTAGTTGTTCAAATAATTCATCTTCATGCATGCTTACAAGTAAACTACTACTACTTAAAATGGATAAAACTTAGTAAATATTTACAGAACATTCAATGTATTCAGTATGATTTTTCCCTTGTGTATAGTGCAACGTACAATGTTTGTGCTTTTATACATATGTTATTATTATTATTATTATTATTATTAATAATAATAATAATAATAATAATCAAAATGGAAATATAATAATATCTGGATTATCAATCAATTATAATGAAACATATTGAACCAGAGTTAATATCAAACAACTTGAGTGTACCTAACAGCAAAAGGAGAACAGTCTATAAAATATAGTGAATAAGGAGGAAAATAGGCATGTCCACTTATCTGTCAACCAAATGAAGTCATCAGTTAAAAGATCAACAATTTACTACGAACAGGTTTTGATAAGTGGAATTCTGTACTGAAGCCATGTTTTGGAGATTGATAAGAAGACATGGTACAGATAGTATAAATCTTCAATAGTGTAATACTATGGGACACAATGTGTTGTAGACTGGAAATACCAACATTGCACATTGGAGAAGAGTAATAGACCAAATTTCTTCTTCTAAAGTGTGACAATCCTGGGGTAGAGGGTATTACGGCCCAGGACCACCTGCTATAGACTACATGTTAACTACCCACATGGACCATTGTAAATCTCAGCACCAGCACCCTAATATCTGGCTTCTGTATCAGTCAGGGTCTCTCCATCAGGAATCAGCACTTCCAGGAGTCTCAGTAACCTTTCCGTGGTAGTAACCAGGACAGGTTACTTTCAGGGTGGAGATAGGATCAGTATCACAGCCACAAGTAACAAAATAAGAGACCATACCATTTCTATATATCTCAGAAGTCAACAACCCTTTATTTGTTTCTTTGCATAGAATATATATATGACAAAATAACACCATCCCTCTCTATAGCTAAAACCCCACCTTGTACCAACCTCCCACACCAGCCTCACCCCAAGACATCTGACCTGCTATCTTTTACAACCCCTCTTTTCCTGAAGCTAGAGAAAGGATGCACGCCTGGCTGCTCCAGCAGTTACAAATCCACATATTTTCCTTTAGAACTCAACCCCTGCCCTGTCCCATATGTGACTGCATTATCTCTACACAATACAAGCAAGATGCCATGACAGTAACCATATGCACACATTCTATCCATGATATATTATACTCCCACATTACACTCGTGTCCGTACTATATGTACACATTAATTATTTTAACGTAACACAGAACAAAGTAATATTACATGGGGAATTACATACTATATACAGTATAAGGCAGGGGCATATGCCATAAGACCACATGAAGCATGGTGGCACACTATGGCCCTATGTCTTAGGGCTATTCACCCCACCTGCCCACATTTCCCATGTGGCAATATAATTCCCCTACCCATTTTCCAATGGGGCAGTATGTTCTCTATGGTGGCTCAATGCACCAGAATCCAAGCCCTGGAAAGTGGTCCATGACATTGAGTATGCCACTATTACCTCAGTATAATCGGTATATACTTCAGGCAATAATGTACATGTATATATAAATAATTGTGTGCTTGTTATTTTATTTTGCAGGACTTTCAGCGTTACAGACATGGCCAGTTGAATCTACTGAAGGTTCCCAATAAAAACTTCTGTTGCACACTCTTCTGCATTAAACTGATTTACAATATGATGAGTATATTCAACGTGGGTTCCAAATATTGTGTTAAATAGAGGATCACTGTACACACAAATTTGCAATTTTACACTTGACACAGCCTTTTATCAACTATAGTTTTTCAATATACTGAAATAAGGTACTATCTTTAACAATGAGCACAATGTATAATCTACTCAACCATGACAGATTTAACCAAAGCACAGCTGTATCCATAATTTTCAATTGCTCCGTACTGTTACTCTGTATTATTATTTGATTAGCTAAACATGTTTGTTTTTTTAAGCAATAAATAAATACATCAGTTATATTTTATATTTTTGATCTTTGAAAACAATGCATATAAAAGGTAATGAACGCGAGGATGTATTTTGTAGCGTGTAGTTCTTCAAAAGACTATATTTTAGCAGTGTTTCCCAACCTTTTTACATGAGGCCACACTGAAAATTCATTAAATTGGTCCAGTGTCCATATGAACCTGGCATAAGGTAGTCCACTAGCAACATTCGTTGGCCTAAAAATATCTCTTCACTTTGGCAGCGTATGGACTTGACTTGATTTTCTTTGGAGGGAATTTTTCCGGTATTTTGACAGTTCCTTTGAATGAAAGTGTTGGGCTCACCTCTCATCCATTGTCACGAAACTTGGATAACTATATAAAGAGTTTATATGATATATAGAATGTTTCAGCACTGTAACCCTATGTCTTCATACTCAGATCACAATTTTTTCAAACGTCCCTTGTGTCTATATAAAGAGAAATAAATAAAAGTTAGAGAAAATCAAGAAATAACTGCAGTATTCTGTATCAGTAAGGGCAAGAGAAAAGATAACCTGATCCGACAGGAGCTGCTTTTGGGGCTTATTTATTTGGATTGTGTCCAATATTAGGTGTTCCTTGCAGCTTGAGCCAATCCAAAGAAGATGTCTGCAGGACAAATTTCATAATTGTAGCTAAAATGTTCAAAATAAAACAGGAAATGTTTCAGATACTTATTTGTGCCATAGAAGACACAATACTATGAAATAATTTAAAAGAAGAGGCTCTAATACAGGGTAATTCTATCACATAACCAGGTATACTGCAACTTATAATCATGCTGTACCTTTGCCGCTCATCGCGGCGGTCATCGCAAGCCCTGCAATGAGTTCCTTCGCGCATTCGCTAGGCCCTCGAATGTGACCAACATCCACAAACATGACCAACAACCCATAGATCCAAAACTATATATATGAGAAATCCCAACTCTAAATAAGTAGCCATGTAAAGGTCAATCTATACAAAGGCAGCACCACTCCACCTGCTATAAACTCTTTCTATGCCAGGGTATTCCTATGGATGCATTTCTGCAGTAAAACAGTTCTTCAAAGCAGGATGTTTTAAATTATCTCTCTGTTTTTCCCATATTTTGCCCTTTTTGTTTCGTATCATAAATAAGTGCAAGTATTAATTGGGTTATTCATTTTACATCAATGTAATGTATGTCTTTCACCTTTGAGAGACATAACTTGTACTCTCCATGTTTTTCTATGTTGTGATATTTTAGTATTGCAGTCAACTCTGTTGAATGAAAAGGAGATCAAAAGTTGTTTACTTGACCCAGTAATATAAGTACAAAGCACAGAAAAGAAGTGTATATTATCTATATGACTTATGAAGCCTTTATATCCTTAAAGGGATAATAAAGTCACCATTTGTTACCATCTGCACCATCAGATAGAATATAGAAACATGTGGAAAATGTACCTTCTTTTTTAAAATCCTTTACTAAATTAGCTAATTAATGAGATTTTAAATATAATGGTTGTATCTTTTTTCTTCTCTGGCAATAACTAATTGGTTTGCAGGTTGGGGAAAAAATGGTTACCTGTAAATTACTAGCTATGTATTATTATCGTTTATTTGTAACGCGCCAACATATTCAGTAGAGCTATACAAGGGTTAAGTTCAAGGCAAAAAAACAATAGCAATATTAATACATTGAAAAGAATAGAGGACCCTGTCTTTGAGTTTAGAATCCAGTGTCCACAGAGCTTTCCCCAAAGCACCTTGCAAGATTGAAAACTCGCAGACTTACAATCTATCTGCCCAATTCAATTGCAAGGCCGCAACTCGATGGGAGTAGGCCATATGTCTGCGGGCCCTCAGCTGCTGCAACTTATGGTGTTATTTAATTGGCCGGGCCCGCAAGTCCCAGGCCCAATAGCGCACATCACAAACCATGCTATCGAAAGTAGCATTTGCGAGCTTGAACATGGTCGCTGACGCAAGGCCGTGACTCACTGTTAGAAACAGCCAATGGAATGTGGGTCCGATTGTGACTTGTGGTTCAAGCACGTAGGACTTTGAAATCCAACCTCCATTTTTCATTGAAGTCCTATGGGCTTGAATTACAAGTTACGATCGGACCCACATTCCAGATATAATGCAATATTGATAAAGCCGTAAATATGATATTCTATTTCATGAAAGGTCCATTATATGTATTAACACATTGATTGCCGTGATCGATATAACACGGAAATTAAACATGAAATAGTTTTTTTTAGAATGTTGTGTTATTAATTCCCTAAGACTTAACATCACTTTCACTTTTAATATAGGTACAGTAGTGATAATTTATTTGCTTTTAAATTGCTCCGAACATGTAAGTAAGCCCTTCGCGAGACCTCCTTGGTACCAGTAACTTGTGGTTCGACTTTTGCAATTTGCGGGCTTGTGGTTAGTGAGGGGGAATCGGAGCATTTGAATAACGATTTGCGATCTTAACATTCGCACCTCTTGAGGCCATGAAAGATCAAAGGCTTGGAGGGGCATTAACTTGCGATTTGCACCATTGCAGTGAATCGCAGTCCGTAACTCGATCTACATTTACGAGCCTGGATCTCCCAAAAGCCGCAATTGAATGATGCTCAATATGTTTTGGGTGAGGTACGATAGAGTGAGAGAAGTGTGGTACATGTTAGGGTGGTTTTGAGACATAGAGATAGTCTGGTGGAGCAAGGCAAGGAGTTCCAGAGAATAGAGGCAGCACGAGAAAAGTCCTGAATGCGGAATGATAGGAGGTGACAAGAGTGATAGAAAGAAGGTCGTTAGGAGAGCAATGAGGGCGGGTGTGGGATTATTTGGGGATGAGGGCAGAGATATAATGGGGTGCACTGTTGTTGAGAGCTTTGTACCTTAGGGTCATGATTTAAAACTTTATTCTGGAGTTTACAAGAAGCCAGTGGAGTGATTAAAAGTGAGGTGCTGCAGACACTGGACATTGTGTACGGTAGATGAGTCTATCGGAGGCATACATTATGGATTGAAGTGGGAATAGACGGGTGATGACCAGGCCAGGAAGGAGTGAGCTGCAGTAGTCAAAACGAGAAATGATAAGAGAATGTATTAGAATCTTAGTTGTGTCTTGTGTAAGGTAATGACGTAATTTGGAAATGTTTTTTAGATGTGATAGGCAAGATTTCATTAGTGACTGTATGTGAGCAATAAAAGAGAGGGCAGGGTCCAGTAGAACCCTGAGAAAATGGGCTTGGGAGGTGGGAGTGATGATGGCATTGTTGACAGTGAGAGAGATGTGAGGAGGAATTTAAGATGTAGTAGAGGGTGGGAAGATTAGGAGTTTGGTCTTAGACAAGTTGAGTTTGGAAGTTGGAAACATGTGTTAGAAGAGTGAGAGATAGATCTGGCGCTCAGAGGTAGATTTGAGTATTATATATTGTTCCTTTTCACCCACTAGACAGTTTGTGGATGTTTATACTAATGATAAGTGCAAGTGCCTATAAAGTTGCAGCCAGGGTTCTATTTTTTTTAACTCATACACCATTCAGGGAGCAGTTCTTGTAGTGGTGGTTTTGGATGTGTTTTAGAATAGTTTGGTAGTAATTTACAAGTCAGATTGACTCGTAAATCTGAAATTCAAAGGCGTGGAATGGATAGCTCTCAAAATAGAGCTGGCAAAATAAGCAAGTAATCCCAAAATATTTAGCAAATTTCACAAAATTTTAAAAAAAAGTCTTGAGGAGATTAACTTTAATTCAATGTAAAAAATTATGATATAACTTAATTTTAACATAATACAAACTAAATATTTGTATGACAGTTACAAGTCAAATTACAGTGTCTAGTGTTTGTTACAGGTTATACTTTATATAAATAGTAAATCTTACACTTGAGAATCCATAATTGCCAGATATAAAAATAAGTTACAACTGAAATGTAATCTGCAGATATTCCATATTAACATTGCAAAGTCAAGGAAAGCAGAAAATCTGACATATTAACATTGCAAGGTTAAGAAAAGTAGATACGTTTATCAACAATGTCCTTGCAGACAGTAGAGGGCAAAAGGCAGTGATAAGCAGAAAGCTTAAACTGGGAAAATGGGGATGTGATGAGAAGCCAGTGGTAGTAATGCCCTTGTAGACAGGAAAAGGGCCAGAAAGCCGGGATGAGCAGAAAGCTTACCTTGTAACATTGTAATGTAAGGAGAAAGCCAGTGATAGTAACACCCTTGCAGATAGGAAAAGGGCCAAAATAGTCAGTAATAGGCAGATATGTAGCAAAGTAGATCAGAACCTGTAACAGTGAGAGAGCTGAAAAGCATCCTGCATGCATGACCACAGATATGGACTGACTGTGAGGTCCCAACAGGAAGTGCTTATAAGGCTGCAGGGCCCGCCTCAGGAAGAGGTGAAGCGAGCTGAAGAGCCCCATCTCCGACGGGGCGAGAGAGGGACACGACCCCAAAAAAAAAAATATATATATATATATAGTGTAATCCAAGGTATTTATGTTAGTCACAGATTCTATAAAGCTCCTGTGCCAGCTCCTGGAGTAGGGAAAGGGCAGCTAATGGACTGGATTATGTTCAGTTGTTGCAGACCTGTGAGTGAGACAGATAGAGTGAAAGAGAGCTAGAAAGGGAGAAAAAGCGATTGAGAGAGAGAGAGAGTAAGAGAAAAAGAGAGATAGAGAGAGAGAGACAGAGAAAGAAAGAGAGAGAAAGAAAGAGTGAGTGACAGAGAAAGAAAGAGAGAGAGAGAGAGAGTAAGAGAAAAAGAGAGAAAAAGAGAACAAGGGAATCAGCTCTGTAAATCAGTGCACAGTTTTCTGTCTGTTGCAGTAATCAGTGATACAGGTGAGAGTGGGTGTGGCTTGGCCTGTGTAAGTTATATCTGTGTGCCTTTTGTTGTGTTCTGCTGAATCCGTTCTGTGAGGCAGTGCAGTGTTTTCTGTCCTGTGCTCATTTATCATTGTACAAGCGAGTAGGCGGGGTCTATTTTAACAAGGGAAGTGCGAGCTTGGGAGCTTGCAATCATTTCTACTGTAAGTGTAGTTAGTGTGTAGGAGATTAAATAAAATGAGGAAATCCAAAAAAAAATGGGTACTATAAGAAAAACAGAAAACAAACGTATATATTTTTTTCTGCTTTGTTTGGATTAAGGTGTAGAAAAGCAATCTTTATACAAATACATTGATTTGTTTTCTCACTGTATTTTTGTAACTGATAATCATGAGTCAGTCCAGTGGTAACCTCACTCAGTGTCCATCCTGCCAAATGCATGCAATACTGGAACAGATGATCCAGGGTCCATACCTCTGTGACAGGTGTGAGCATGTTGCCTCTCTGGAAGCTCAAATTGAAGATCTGGAGAGGAGAATTGCAGCACTTAGTGATACTGCTCCACTGGAAAGGGAGGTGGTGCTCACGGAGCACAGTTTAGCTGGGCCTAGTATGGAGGGAGGAGCTGGAGCTAGGGAGGATGTCCAGGGAGGTAGCTGGGAGGAGGCAGGCCAGTTTTGAGTTGGCAAACACCAACAGATTTGCCAGATTGAGTGAAACTGTTGGGGATGTCCATTCAGGAATGGCAATGCCAGATAGAGCTGTTCCCTCTAACAGCCGGGAGAACAGTTCTACTGGAGGAGAGGGAGGGCAGAATAGGCAAAGCAACAGACATGTTTTGGTGGTAGGGGACTCTATTATTAGGAAGGTAGACAGGGTAATATCTGAAATTTCTCACTTGGGAACAATCTCTATAGCAGGGATGGATTGCACCTTAATGATGAGGGAGCTTTTGTGCTAGGGGATAAGATGGTAGAACAGCTGGGGGAGTGTTTAAACTTGTAGGTGGGGGGGAGGGACTATATAGAAGTATTGGGGTAAATAGGGTAGAGATGGAAAGGGATGAATTAGTTACCCATGGGGGAGGAGAAGGGGGAGGGTTACAATAGACAGTAGCGAGGTATTAATAGGGGCCTCAAAAACAGAGGCAAGCACTTCACAATGGCAGAGCCAAAGCAACATAAAGTGTATGCTTGCTAACACAAGAAGTTTGCCTGGGAAAATGGATGAGCTAGAAATATTAGCAGTACAAGAACAATGGGGCTTAGTAGGCATTACTGAAACATGGGGGGAGGAATCTCATGACTGGACTGTTAATCTGGATGGTTATAACCTATGTAGAAAAGATAGGGGAATGGTAAAAGAGGAGGAGGCATCTGTCTGTATGTTAAGCCTGAATTTAAGCCTATAGTCAGAGAAGATATTTATACTGGCACTAATGGCATCATTGAATCTTTGTGGGTTGAGCTAAATAGTGGAGGAGCTAATTCTAAACGCATATTGGTGGGAGGATGCTATAAACCCCCAAATATAGCTGAAAGTGAGAAAATACAATTATTGTTACAGATTGGAAATGCAGCTAAGCATGGGCAAGTTCTAATAATGGGAGACTTTAATTACCCTGAAATAAACTGGATAAATGAGAGCAGCAGCTCAGCTAAGGGGAGCTGGTTTTTGAGTACACTCGGGGATCATTATCTGGCCCAGGTAATACAAGAACCTACTAGAAATGGGGCCATCTTGGATTTAATCATCACAAGTAATATTGATATAATATCAAATGTTAAAATAGGGGAACCCTTGGGGAACAGTAATCACAACACAGTATCATTTGAAAAGGGCTAACTTTAATGGGCTACGGGCAGCAATACTACATATAGACTGGGACAAAGTACTTATAGGGAAAAATACTGAAAATAAATGGACAACATTCAAATCCTTACTAAATAAACATACTCATCGGCATGTACCATGTGGAAATAAAATGAATAGGAGTAAATCATATCCCATGTGGCTTAACAATGACTTAAAGATCACGATAAGTAAAATAAACATGCATTCAAATTATACAAGAAGGAGGGAACAGAGGCAGCTTTATGTGACTATAAGGAAAGCAACAAGGCTTGCAAAAGGGCTATAAGACTGGCTAAAATAGAAAACGAGAAGTCAGTTGCAATGGATAGTAAGACTAACCCTAAAATATTTTTTAAATATTTTAATGGGAAGAAGGCCAGGAAGGAAGCTATAGGAACATTACAACGTGACACAGGCCATCTGATAATTAGTGACCAGGAAAAGGCAGATGAGCTAAATAGGTTCTTTTCATCGGTATACACAAGGGAGGTACCAGTGGTTGGGACACTGCAACATAATGGGGCTACACTACCATCACTAAATAATTGGTTAAAGCAGGAAGAAATCCAAAAGAGATTGGAGAAAATAAATGTTAATAAAGCCCCAGGTCCTGATGGAATACATCCAAGAGTACTGAGGGAGCTGGGTTCTGTAATAGCCAAACCATTATATCTAATCTTTCAAGACTCCCTCACTACAGGGTCTCTACCGGATGACCGGAGAAAAGCAGAGGTGATACCCATATTTAAGAAGGGATCTAGAGCAAATCTGGGGAATTATAGACCAGTGAGCCTTATATCTGTACTTGGGAAGCTTTTAGAAGGGTTAATAAGGGACAGAATACAAGAATATGTCTATTTGAACAAGATCATAGGTAGCAGTCAACACGGATTTTTGAAAGATAGGTCGTGTCAGACCAATCTAATTAGTTTTTATGAGGAGGTTAGTAGGAACTTGGATCAGGCCAACTCAGTGGATGTAGTCTTTTTAGATTTTTCAAAGGCATTTGATACAGTGCCACATGGAAGAATAGTGAGCAAACTAAGGGATACAGGAATTGCAGTAAATATCTGCTCATGGATCGAGAGCTGGCTAAAAGACAGGAAGCAAAGGGTTGTTGTGAATGGAACATACTCCGATTGGTCTAATGTGATAAGTGGGGTTCCTCAAGGTTCAGTATTAGGTCCTCTCCTTTTTAACATATTTATTAATGACATAGAAGTAGGACTCAAAAGTAGTGTCTCCATTTTTGTTGATAACACTAAGTTAAGCAAGGTAATAAAATCAGATAATGATGTACTTTCCCTACAAAGGGATTTGCATAAATTAGAGAAATGAGCGGCTAAATGGCAGATGAGATTTAATACAAATAAATGCAAGGTTATGCATTGGGGAAGGAAAAATAGCCATGCAATCTATAATCTTAATGGAGTAAATCTAGGGGTATCATATATTGAAAGGGATTTGGGAGTACTAGTGGACAACCACCTAGGTAACAGCGCTCAAAGCCAAGCAGCAGCTGCAAAGGCAAGTAAAATATTAGCATGTATTAGGAAGGGTATAGAAGCAAGGGAAGCAAATATAATTCTGCCACTATACAAATCCCTAGTACGCCCTCATTTGGAATATGGAGTACAATTTTGGGCACCACTTCATAAAAAATACATTTTAGAGCTGGAAAAAGTACAGACAAGGGCTACAAAACTAATAAGGGGAATGGAGGGGCTAAGTTATGAAGAAAGACTAACCAAATTAAACTTATTTTCACTAGAAAAAAGGCATCTACGAGGGGATATGATTACCTTATTTAAATACATCCAGGGTCAATATAAGGCTTTGTCAAGTGAACGTTTTTTAGCAAGAGATTTTCAACTGACAAGAGGACACCCTTTGAGGTTAGAGGAAAAAAGATTTCACCTTAAACAAAGAAAAGGGTTCTTCACAGTTAGGGTGGTTAAACTGTGGAATTCTCTACCAAAGGAGGTGGTAACAGCAAATTCGATAGACAACTTAAAAAAGGGGTTAGATATATTTTTGAATAAAGAGGCATTTAAGGCTATCCTAGATAACTAGCGAAGGAATATTGATCCAGGGAGAAATTTGATCGCCAGTTTTTGGGGTCAGGAAGGAATTTTGCTTTTTTTCCCCTTATGAGACAATTGGCAAAGTTTCAATGGTTTTTTTTTTCTGTTTGCCTTCCTCTGGATCAATTAACAATTAATAATAAATAGTCCACATTAAAAAGATCAATAGAGATCTAAAAAGGTTGAACTTGATGGACTAACTCTTTATTCATCCTCCAATACTATACTATTAATAATTATTTAATCAACAAATTAATAACTAATCGGCATATTGCAGTTCAGAGGAGATCTTAACAAGTTGAACTTGATGGACTGAAAGTCTTTTTTCAACCTTAATTACTATGTAACTATGTAATAGAGAATGAGAGAGAGAGAGAGTAAGAGAAAAAGAGAGAAAGACAGAGAGACAGAGAAAGAGAGAGAAAGAAAGAGAGAGTGAGAGAAAGAGAACGAAAGAGAGAGAGTGTGCACTTACCACAACACTAAACATTCAGATGCTCTTTAAGCAGTGAAAGAGAAATATATATATTATCCATATAATAAAACAATATTTCCTCTGTGAAGGACAGGCCATCCTATTGGACTCGAAGGGTCCCAATATTTATACGGTAATATGTTTTTTTTTAATAACTTGACTATTTAATGTGCAAAATGTTTACACAAAGTTTAAAAAATAAATACAGATTTTATTTGTTTAAATATTACATTTACAGGGGTGTTGTTGCTGTTTAGTCATTCAGTTGCGTCCGACTTTCTGTGATCCTATGGACCACATCATGTCTGGCACATCTGTCCACTGACCATTTACAGGGGTTGACATCTACTTTTCTTCCTATAAGGATTACTGATATGAGGGGAACCTTGAATGTAGATCAAATCTATATTCCATCCTTTGAAAGCCTGTCACATTATTTTTTTTTTTTTATTTTTTTTTCTTCAGTTTCTACAAATAACCAACAGATATTACAAAATTATACGAAACACAAATATACAAATACAAGATATATTAATACAGTCAGACAAAAACTAAAGAAAAAAAAAAGAGTTATGTCTTATGAGTTTAAAGAATGGAAATATTTATCCCAAATCAGCCAACTGTTAAACCTGGATAAAACAATGCCAATGTCGTATAAATTCCTTTCTAATTCTCTGTTCTTTTTCAGAATTGTTAATACTTCATTCAGTGATAGAATAAGTTCTGATTTCCAGCGTTTGGCAATAAGCCATTTGACTACTGAGACTACCTGTATAATTAAAGCTTGTTCTTCCATCTTAAAGCCTATTGTCTATGATGTGAAGAATAGCCATTTCACATGTCGGCTTAATGATTTTACCGCAAATTTTAGAAATATATTGAAAAATCAAACTCCAAAGTTTCTTAATGGGGTCAAAGTTCCACCAAATATGTTTGTGCGTCCCCTGCTGATTACAAAGCCTCCAACAAAGCCCCTTATTAGGATTATTGTTAATAATTGCTATCTTTCCTGGGACAAAGTACCACCTCCGGATCACTTTAAAATTGACTTCTCTATATGCTTGATATTTAATAATTTTCTGTGAGAACGCAAACGCTCTTGACCAATTTTCCAGGTCAATTAAGTTATTACATTCTTTTTCCCACTTAAGCATATCTGGAGATATTTCCATCTTATCCTGTTTTCTTAATATTTCATAGCATTTGGAAATTATATGTTTCCTATCATTATAAAGTACTAACTTTTCTAAATTGGTTAAGGATCTGTTTGAGGTAATTAAATATTTCGAACAGCAGCCATTTTGGAATCATAACTAACTTGCAGTCTTACTGAGAGGAGTGTAGGTGATACTGCATCAATAGGGAAAACCATAGCTAGGCTACACAGTGTGCAATACAGTCCTGAAGGACTCTTTTGATCTCTGCTGCAAGGACACCCCTGTGTCTCTTCCCCCCCCCCTTATCATCATCCTCCCCTCACCTTAGCACCCAACCTTAACACCCCTCACACTTATCCATAACACTCATCAACCTAACACCTAACCCTAACAACCCTCACACTTATCCCTAAGACCTAACACCCCTCACACTTATTCCTAACATGCCTCACCCTAACACCCCTTACACTTATCCTTAACACCCCTCACCCTAACACCTAACCCTAACACCCCTCACACTTATCCCTAACACCCCTTACCCTAACCCTAACAGCCCTCACACTTATCCCTATATCATGGATCTTTCCAGGTTTCTGCAATGCATCAACATTTGTTTTTCTATTTAAATACTATGTGTATGATTTTTACCTGCTTAATTGTGTTAAGTCAGACTTAAACTTTTCAAACTAATTTTTTTTTTCATTGTGCAATGTCTTTTAATACATAACAACACATGCCACCTAGTGGCTACTTACAATAGTGCATGCACATAAAATAATGAAAGTCACCTAATGGTGCATTATTACATTCATATAAATTGACCAATCTTAAATAGTGTTATAGTCTTTGTGATTTCAACCTTTTGTTGAATTTTTTTAATTACTATACAAAACAGTTAATAATACAGATTAAGTTTTGAGACATAATCACAATTCATTTATAATAAACATTAAATGATTTCACTTTATGTTATATCACATAAAGTAGCTGTTTTTTTAACAGTTATTGACACTTATTAATTCTATCAAGCACTTGTAATCATATATAAAGTTGCGGGTTGCTCATGCGCACATTGCTTTCCGAGGCCCGCAATGGGCATCGAAGGTGCTCATTGCGAGTCTTACAGAGAGGACTCTGGTTTCGGGGTTTTGAGTTGCAGGGCATGGCGAGGCTCGCAGAGAGGAGATGCTTTAAAGGACCGCAGACCGCGAGCCCGCAGAATGTGGCTTAGCCGCACATTACGAGCCTCAGCGTAGTGAGACTCACAAACTGCCGCTAGGCCACAAATAGCTAATGCGCAGTACGTTTCACGCCCTTTTCCCAACTGGTTTGTCAAGCTACTGCAATATTGTGCATGTGTGAAATTCTTTATAAACCGGACAATTTCCAGATCTTTCTCACTTTCTACACAGTTGATGAACAGTGTCACTGAAAATTTATCTGCTGTGGTAATTTCTGAAGACAGATTGTTAGCACCGTAGAATTTTGAATTCCACAAATTACAGATAATAGCTAAAGTATAAATCTTATTGAATTAATTTATTGATTTAAAGTAATTTAATTAATTTAAAGTAATTACATTTTTTACAATTTATTTTAAACTTTAAAACATATTTGGATTAACAACATCATTCTTGCATACCAATATTGAGAAGCTGGATAATATTTTTTTTTTTTAAATATAAATGTACATACATTTTCTAAACAGATCTATTCATTAATTGAATTACAAATTAAAAAAAAATATTTAAAAATGTAAATGATGTTTATAAGGAAAGCTAAAACAATATTAATTTACTAGTGACTTGCCTTTCAAAAATGACAGGGCAATAACATTTGAAGCCATGGGAATGCTGTTTGACACACAATGTAAAGCTTTTTGTACTCTGAGGACCCTCAGCGCTCATTGCGAGCCTCTCCTCTTGTGTACTTTTGCTCCTCTGAGTACCTTCGTCACTCATCAGAAAGATATATATATATATATATATATATTTATCTATATTTAGTTAAGTAATAATTAATTAATTCTTGAATAAATTAATATACTTTACCTATTTGTAATTAATATATCCAGCGATCAATAGCCTGAAAAGCTAACAATCTGTTTTATTTTCCAGCAGCATACAATGTACAGTTTGAGTGTTGGTGCCCTGATGCTGTGCATTAGAAATAGGCAGCGTGCCCGAGGTCAAACCATTGGTTTAGTTGTGTAAAGCGCCATTGTCATTTGTAATAGTGTATTTTGTAGTTTGTACGTTCCTGTGCGAAAGTGCTACGCGTTTGGCAGTGTTTTGCCCAGTCCGGGTCATGTAACCTCGTTTTCATTTTTTGGGGGCGGACATCTTTTTTCTCTCTTAGCCGATTTTCGAGTGGCCAAAATCTTCAGAATCTACTTAAATTTGCATTACACCTCACTCCCAGACGTCCTGGCTGTTCTCCTGTGCTGTGTGTGATGTTTTTGTTGTATTTCTATTATTTTTTTGTTGTTTTTTGTGTTTTTTGGTTTTCGATGTACGTCCATTAATTTCGTATGTTTTGCATCTCATAATTTTTTTTTAATGTGTAATAGTATTTTGTACCTTGTATGTTCATGTGTGCTATGCGGTTGGCAGTGTTTTGAGCGGTCCGGGGTTATGTAGCCTCGTTTTCATTTTTTTTGCCGGAAATTTTTTTTGCGCTTAGGCAAGTTTTGAGTGCCTAAACTCGTCAAAATTGTCTTAAATTTGCGTATCACCCCCCTACCAGACGTCCTGGCTGTTCCCCCATGCTGTGTGTGTTTTTTTTATTGTTTTTTGCTTATTTTATTGCTTTTCTTATTGCTCGGTTCAGCCGTTAACTTCGTTTTTTTTCCTATCTCGTATTTTTTTTTCAATGGCCCGCATCTCATAATTTTTTTTGTTCTAAGTCCCGTGCTTGTCAACTGCTTGCAGGCTGGCGCTTAAGTGTTTGGTGTTTCATTGGCTTCACTGCTCGCCTCGCTTTGCGAGGCAAGCAGGCAATGAGCGCCTTAGGCGCTCATCGTCTTTTTGCTTGTAGTTTTAGTTCCTTAGCGGCTTGCCTCGCTATGCGAGGTTTGCAGCGATGAGGGCCTTTGGTGCTCATTGCCTAAGTGCTGCGAGTTTACAGCTTGCCTCGCTTTGCGAGGTTCTCAGGTGATGAGTGCCGTTGGTGCTCATCGCCTAAATGCTCCCCATTAACGGCTCGCCTCGCTTCGCAAGGCTCACAACAATGAGCGTCTTTGCCGCTCATCGCCTAAGTGCTACGCGTTAACGGCTCACCTCGCTTTGCAAGGCTCATCGCTTAAGTACTGTGCTGTGAGTTTTAGTGCCTTAACGGCTCGCCTCTCTAACCGAGGCTCACAGGCGATGAACGCCAAAAGCGCTTATCGCCTAAGACATACGCACCACGCAAAGCGTGACGATATCTCGTAGTTCAACAATTATAATATGTGATAGCAAAATTGCAAAAAAATATATATATTATTCAAAAAATTATTTATTTTATTTTAAGTATTTTCAAATGATTTTAAAATTTGCAGCTCTCTGTTTAGACACTTGCCGAAGATAATGTTACAGAAATATTTTTGACATTAGGATTTTATGAAGACAGACTGTCAGCTCTGCAGGATTTTCCATTTTGCTACTTACATATAATAGGTACAGTATAATCTGTTCTTTAATAATTCTATAATTTATTTAATAATGTATTATTTGTTTTATGGAAACAATTATAATTGTTTTACAAAAAATATTATTATAAATTTTTTAGAATATTATTTATTTAGACTCACATTTAAAAGGCATAGACATGACTATTTTGGAAATACTATAAATCTATTTATAGACAAAAGAACACGTAGCTCATAACTGTCACGTTGCTCGCAGCGGGCTTTGCGTGTTAACACGCAGGACGGCCGAGAGTAGGCAATGTGGAGACCAACGTTGAACTTCATGCACGTAAATTCTGTAACCGCTAATTCCAGTAGTTGCAAATGAAAGTACAATTTCACATTTACCTCTAATTTATCTCAACAATAAATTATACAAATAAGTTTTGCTTGATCCACCTGGTCCATCTAGATAAATCTAACACTCCTTGACCATTTCATCATCTATTGCTTGTTGTATGGCTTGAAAAGCTTCCAATTGCCAGTTTTTCAAAGCATGACATTAGAATATATCCAAGAAATCAAGAGCAACCTTTTATTAACATAAGTATTTTAAGTACTAATTTGGATCCAATTACATATCCTATTTTTTATCCAAATGGTGAGACAGGATGACAACCAAATTAATACTTCCAAGTTATCCAAATAGTAAAGTTCATGTAAGAAATAATATTTCAATGCTTGAATATAAAGTTACTCAAACTGCTATTCGAGATAAATTTAATCCCATTTTATATGGTGGAAAACTGACATAACAGTGGATCATTGATTCATATCTTCAAATAGAAGCAAACAATCTAAATTGTATTAAATATCAACAAAGGCAGATACGTGGTGAACAATATTGTGGACTTATGGATTATGTAGCTGAAGTTGCTACAAACAGAGGACTACCAGCTGGTCGAGCCATCATTTTTCCATCTTCTCTTCAAGGTTCTACAGTGCAATATGAGAGAAAGATACATTGATGCTATACCTATTGTTACTAAATTTGGTAAACCAAATGTATTTATTACATTTACATGCAATCCACAATGGTCAGAGATTGTGGATAATGTGCAAGCTGGACAAAGTGTTTCTTATAGACCAGATTTAGTGGCCAGAGTTTTCAAAATTAAACTGTCTGCATTAATATATGATATCACTTTTGGTAATTTATTTGGTAAGTGTGTGGCTTATGTTAATACTATCGAATTTAAAAAAAAGAGGCCTTCCACATGCACATTTTCTTTTAATAGAATGACATAATTTCACACTACAAATCTAAGAAAAAGTAAATTAATTATAATTGATGAGGCAACAATGATGTCTTGCCATACTCTTCAATGTATAGATTGTTTGTTATGTGAAGTTATTGCTAATGATTTGCATTTTGGGGCGAAGGTTATGTTGTTAGGTTAGGATTTTAGGCAAACATTACCTGTTGTTGTATGTGGAAATCGAACAGACATTGTTGAAACATGTTTAAAGTCAAGTCCACTATGGAAAGAAGTTCAACATCTTAAATTAGAGAAAAATATGATATCGGAAGGCCAAAATCAACTCAATGATGGAATGACAGAAGACAATTTTTCTTACAGGATACTGTTGAAATTCCATCTTCAATGAATTGTAAGGATTCCATAATATCAGCAATATTCCAAAATGGAATAATTAGCAATGATTATTCTCAGCTTGCACAAAATGTCATATTAACATCGAAAAATAAAGATGCATTGCTTCTGAATAATGAAATTTTTGAATTAATAGATGGAACAGAAAACAACATTACAATGCAGATTGTGTAATAGCTGATGACAAACAGAGTGAGACAACTGAAATTATAAATTCATTAACACCATCTGTAATGCCACCACATATTTTGCAGCTAAAAAAACTGGCAATCGTTATGTTACTGCGAAATATGAATCCCAAAAAAGGGATTTGTAATGTGACAAGGTTAATTGATTTATAAGATAATTTCATCTATGCTGAAATTCTAAATGGTACACATAAAGGTGAAATAGTTTTTATACCAAGGATAGATTTGGCTCCTAGGGAAAGTAGTTTGCCGTTGGTACTTCAAAGAAGACTATTCCCAATTATTATGGCATCATAAGGTCAAACTTTTTATTCTGTTGGTCTGTCTTTGGAGGAGCCAGTATTTGCACATGGTCAACTAAATGTGGCATTTTCTAGATGTAAAAATCCTTTAGAAGTTAAAGTGTTTGTGAATAGAGATGTCGTGAATAGTTCGCCGGCGTACTATTCCTGGGCGAACATAGCATGTTCGTGTTTGCGGCGAACTGCGAACATATGCGATGTTCGATCCGCCCCCTATACTTTATCATTGAGCAAACTTTTACCCTGCAACTCACAGTCAGCAGACACATTCCAGCCAATCAGCATCATACCCTGCCTTCCAGACCCTTCTAACTCATGGACAGCAGCCATTTTTGAATCATAACTAACTTGCAGTCTTACTGAGAGGAGGCTGAGTGTAGGTGATACTGCATCAATAGGGAAAACCATAGCTAGGCTACTGTACACAGTGTGCAATACAGTCCTGAAGGACTCTTTTGATCTCTGCTGCAAGGACACCCCTGTGTCTCTTCCCCCCCTTATCATCATCCTCCCCTAACCTTAGCACCCAACCCTAACACCCCTCCCACATATCCATAACACCCATCACCCTAACACCTAACCCTAACACCCCTCACACTTATCCCTAAGACCTAACACCCCTCACACTTATTCCTAACATGCCTCACCCTAACACCCCTTACACTTATCCTTAACACCCCTCACCCTAACACCTAACCCTAACACCCCTCACACTTATCCCTAACACCCCTTACCCTAACCCTAACACCCCTCACACGTATCCCTAACACCTAACCCTAACATCCCTCACCCTAACACCTAACCCTAACACCCCTTACACTTATCCCTAACACCCCTCACCCTAACACCGAACCCTAACACCCTTCACACTTATCCCTAACACCCCTCACCCTAACCCTAACACCCCTCACACTTATCCCTAACACCCCTTACCCTAACTCTAACACCCCTCACACTTATCCCTAACACCTAACCCTAACATCCCTCACCCTAACACCTAACCCTAACACCCCTTACACTTATCCCTAACACCCCTCACCCTAACACCTAACACCCCTCACACTTATCCCTTACACCCCTCACCCTAACCCTAACACCCCTCACACTTATCCCTAACAACCCTTACCCTAACCCTAACACCCCTCACACTTATCCCTAACACCTAACCCTAACATCCCTCACCCTAACACCTAACCCTAACACCCCTCACACTTATCCCTAACACCCCTTACACTAACACCCCTCACACTTATCCCTAACACCCCTCACCCTAACAGCTAACCCTAATACCCCCCTTACACTTATCCCTAACAGCCCTCACCCTAACACCTAACCCTAACACCCCTCACACTTATCCCTAACACCCCTCACCCTAACCCTAACACCCCTCACACTTATCCCTAACACCCCTTACCCTAACCCTAACACCCCTCACACTTATCCCTAACACCTAACCCTAACATCCCTCACCCTAACACCTAACCCTAACACCCCTTACACTTATCCCTAACACCCCTCACCCTAACACCTAACCCTAACACCCCTCACACTTATCCCTAACATCCCTCACCCTAACCCTAACACCCCTCACATTTATCCCTAACACCCCTTACCCTAACCCTAACACCCCTCACACTTATCCCTAACACCTAACCCTAACATCCCTCACCCTAACACCTAACCCTAACACCCCTCACACTTATCCCTAACACCCCTTACACTAACACCCCTCACACTTATCCCTAACACACCTCACCCTAACAGCTAACCCTAATACCCCCTTACACTTATCCCTAACAGCCCTTACCCTAACAGCTAACCCTAACATCCCTTACCCTAACACCCATCACACTTATCCCTAACACCCCTTACCCTAACCCTAACACCCCTCACACTTATCCATAACACCCATCAATCTAACACCTAACCCTAACATTCTCACACTTATCCCTAAGACCTAACACCCCCCACACTTATCCCTAACACCCCTCACCCTAACACCTAACCCTAATACCCCCTTACACTTATCCCTAACAGCCCTTACCCTAACACCTAACCCTAACATCCCTTACCCTAACACCCATCACACTTATCCCTAACACCCCTAACCCTAACACCCCTCACACTTATCCATAACACCCATCAACCTAACACCTAACCCTAACATTCCCACACTTATCCCTAAGACCTAACACCCCTCACACTTATTCCTAACATGCCTCACCCTAACACCCCTTACACTTATCCCCAACACCCCTCACCCTAACACCCCTCACACTTAGCCCTAAAACCCCTCACCCTAACACCTAACCCCCTCACCCTTATCCCTAACACCCCTTACCCTAACACCCCTCACACTTATCCCTGTGTCTCTTCCCTCCCTTATCAGCAAGGGAGGGGGGAGGATGATGAGGGAGGGGGGAAGAGACACAGAGGAGGATGATGAGGGAGGGGGGAAACAGACACAGGGGATGATGATGAGGGAGGGGGTAAAGAGATACAGGGGAGGGTGATAAGGAAGGGGGGAAAGAGACACAGGGGAGGATGATGAGGGAGGGGGGAAGAGACACAGGGGAAGATGATGAGGGAGGGGGAAAAGAGACACAGGGGAGGATGATGAGGGAAAGAGACACAGGGGAGGATGATGATGGAGGGGGGGGAGATACACAGGGGAGGATGATGAGGCAGGGGGTAAAGAGATACAGGGGAGGATGATGAGGGAGGTGGGAGGATGATGAGGGAGGGGGGGTGAGACACAGGGGAGGGTGATGAGGAATGGGGGGAAAGAGACACAGGGGAGGATGATGAGGGAGGGGGTAAAGAGATACAGGGGAGGATGATGATGGAGGGGGATGTTAGGTTATTTATGCCCTTTATGGATTAAAACCAGACTCTGCATCAACTATGTAATTTTCCGTGGGAGTTTTGACATGGATCCCCCTCCGGCATGCCACAGTCCAGGTGTTAGTCCCCTTAAAACAACTTTTCCATCACTATTGTGGCCAGAAAGAGTCCCTGTGGGTTTTAAAATCCGCCTGCCCATTGAAGTCTATAGCGGTTCGCCGGGTTCGCCGGTTCGCGAACATTTGCGGCGGTTCGCGTTCGCGACATCACTATTGATAAATCAAATCTGTTTGAAGCGCTGAGATTTTGTGCTCTTCCTTGAGTGCCTGAAGCTCTGGGACAATCTTTTCTTCAACAGTAAGTAAAATTATTCTGCTTTCATTAATGGAAAAGCTTTATGTGCTGTACAATAATAATAATGTTTTGTTAGTTGTGCTAGATGAATCAGCATTTGGAGAGTACCGGCTGTGTGGCTGGTTCCGCTCCCAACAGTGACATCACCTTTGCATATTATTTTGCAAGCCACGGTTTAAAAAGGTGGAGGAGAATACCAGTGAGGGAGAATGTGAGAGCCAAAATGTCTGCCTCTATATTGAGTTATAAAACTAGTAAAATAAAGCAAGTAATCCCAAAATATTTCACATATTTCTGCAAAATATTTATAAAAAATACAAATGGGATTAATTTTCATTTAGTGTAAAAAATGGTCCTTTAACTTTTTAACATAATACAAACAAAATATAGATAACTACAGTAACAAGTGACATTACAAACAGTTTCTTGTGTCTATTACAGGTAATATAAATAGGAAAGCTTATTGAGAATCCAGAAATGTAACCTGCAGATATTCCGTACCGGCCACAGAATATATTTTTCCTTTAAATTAAAATCCTGATTTCACAATACAGTAACATTTCACCAAGCAACACAATTAATGGGAAGTGTTCTCACCTCTACCTACAACACCCTCTGTATAGCCAAGAAGCAAGAATATTGTATATTTTCTAAACTCAAACAATAATGATAAATAAAGCTTCATAAACCTTATGCCATAATGTATGTCCTTGTTTAGATTTTCACTAAGAATGAAAGAAATTACCAATCCTTCCACAATACTTACAACAAGTTGAGGAGTTTTTGTGACCCATATGATACTTATTATGCCATTTTGAATACAATGATAATAAATTATGTATTCTGAATAGTTTTCAAAGAAACATTTGGACTTACATTTGTAGAAAGTTATCTTTGCATAATAATCAACGTTTTTTTAATCACAGCTACAACAAAAGGAATTTCAAAAGCAAAATTCAGTTTTTTTTATTCCTGTTTATCCCCGTTCAATTCAAAGATTAATTTCTACCTTTTAGTGAAATAACAATGTATGACCAATTATTCTGGAAAAACACTTTCCAAAAATGACTCAGTAGATAAAATTGAGATTCATGTTGTAAAGTTATTTTGTGTAATTCTGTTTTTTATTTTAACTATTTGTGTTGTTTTCCTACATAATTAAGCCCACATGGGCATTTTAAAAGATATATCACAAAAATGATTTGGTTATGGTAATATGACCCTTTATTTTTTAAGATTTGCCTGTAATGTTGTGCCTGAAAGTAGATCAATATAATAGTGCTTTTATAGTTTAAGCATGGGAAAAAAACTTTATTAGATGTAGATAAATAATTTAGAATGTCCTTTTCCTGCAACTTTTATCTACAAAAAATACATTATCTTAAATAATATATATGGAGTTGTTTAAAGGACCACTGTAGTTTGAGAACAATATTCATATGTTTTTATAACACTAACATCATTAGCAAATATATAAACAACTAGCATAAGAGTCAAGTACATATCTAACGGGCTTGTGTCATGGTAGTTAGTTTGCTTGGAGCCTTAGGAGGAGCTATCCTACCTGAGACTTGTTTTTCTATTAACTCCTATTGTCAAGAGGTTTTCAATGTAAATAATAGCTATTTATATAGAAAAAACAGAGCCATAAAAACATTTTAGCAGAGTATTTTAGGATATAGTGAAACCTTTTTATTGGACAAACATATTCATTTAATGTGACAAGCTTTTGAGAGATAACCTCCCTTTATCAAGTCCTGGGGCATTATTGAAAGGATGTACCAGAAAAAGGCAAAATATCAGTTCAGCATTATGGAGGGGACACAGACAACCACCATAAATAATGACCTATGAGTCTGTAGGTCAGGTTTAGATAAGAACATAGCAGAGCTATAATTAAGGGTCATAAAAGTCCCCACAGTTTGAGGATAAGAAGAACACAAACTGAACCTGTGGAATGTGTAATAGTGTAATGTGACAGCTCCTGCTGGATACCAGAATGCCTTATAAGAGAGACTACAAATAACAAGCTGCTTCTGTGAGGGAGACCGGAGAGAGAGAGTCCGTCTGAGTGTCTCATAGCTATGGATGTATAGGGACTTTTGCCGGGGGGGTTCTGCCGGGTGTGAGCTATACCAGCAATTGGAGAATGACCGGAGAAGTAAGGTACCGTTAAAGAGATAGTGCATACGCCTAAGGGAGATTTTCAGCCTCTACTGAAAAGACTGTATCAAGAGTCCCTAGAGGTTGGGGTACCTGGATAGTGGGTGGGCCAGGACCCCACCCCTCAGTGTGACTACAGAAAATGACTGTTTGAGAACCAAGAAGGGAACTAAGCTGTGAGCTAGTCCGTTTAAGTAGATTTTTGTTTTGTGCTGAATTAAGCTATTTTAAATTATATTTTGGACTGCTTAATAAAAACAAAACAAAAGCCAGGAAGTCTCTGCCGTTTCTCTATTGGAGTATGGATCGCCAGAGTGAGGCCATTCTTGTTACACTGGTGTGATTATTGGGGTACCTTTTGTCTGTTAATAAGAAGACTACCCACATCACAACATGGAGGACATGTTAAAAGCCTTGAAGCAGGCTTTAGCTGTTCAACAAGAGAGCAACAGAAAAGGGGCTATCCAGTTAGCTCAGAAGCAAGTTAACCTAGAGAAACAAATGGAAGATGCTGCAAGAGATAGAGCCGATGAACTTCTCCTAAAACTAACTGAGGAGGATGATGTGGAAATATACCTCACCATTTTTTAAAGGACTGACATAAGGGAGGTGTGGCACAAAAGGTACTGAGTCAGCCTCATTGCCCCATATTTGACTGGTGAAGCTCAGAAAGCTTACCTACACATGGATGAAGAAAAGGAGAATGAGACGGCTGGAGCTGCAAGTGAGACTGCAGAAGGAGCTACAAGGGAGACTGCAGAGAGCGCCACAGAGATGGCAGAGAGGTCCACCGAGATGGCAGAGAGCACCACAGAGACGGCAGAGAGCGCCACTGCTGATATAAGAAAAGAGAATACTGGTATAGCTAAGGAACCATTGCCCCTGGAGAAAGTTGCTAATGAGATGAAAGCAGCTATAGACGTGTGCAAAGGTCAAGTACAAAGTGTGGTCACTGACTGAGTGCAAAACCAGCCTCAGTAAGAAGTATGCTGATCAAGTTATTAATGAAGATCTGACGCCAACTCGATGTACCGACCTCATGGGAAAGAGCAATGTAGAGGCCTCCATAAGAAACCTGAACAGATACAGCCACCTGTCCTTGGTGAATACTCCTGTGGTGGAGAGTACTAGAGAAAGAATGTGCCTGACAAAGATCTCTGACCCAGAGAAGGGATAGATCAAATGGATGAATACAGCCAGTGTTCTTACAGAGGAAGAATGTCCTAAAAATGATGAAGGAACTGGAAACCTTACCAAAGGGAGAGATAAGGAAGAAAAGAGTCCAGATATCGAGATGGTGAAAGACAAACCACAATCCCTGAGCGGACCCGAGAAGCAGAATATGGAGATGTGTATTAAAAGAAATGTAAAGTATCCCGGGAGAGCTTTGTCTCAGGTTGCAGTAAAACAAAGTGCTATGGACAAGGAGAGGCAAGATGGAAACCAGTAAAGCAAGAAACCAGTGGGACTGGAAAAGCCTGTAATGGAAGACAGGCAAGTGGCTTCTAAAATGAAGTGTATCCAGATAATGCCAGATTATATTCCTGAATGGAGAAGGAAGCCTACGTTTGAAATAGACACACAGATGTCTGTTTAGGAGCAGATGCTGCTGCCCAGTGGTGAACAGATAAAGAAAAATTTACTACCTAATCGTTTTCCTCTGAGGATGAGTGATTTCTCTAAGAGAGGGGCACAACAGAAGTATGAGGAGCAAGTAAAGTAATCACAAGATGCACAAAAGAGGATAGAATGCATGTTAAAGGAGGAGCGTTTCTACTGGAAGCAGGAAGAGGCAGAGAGTAAAAACAGCTGTGATAGTGAAGAAGTTGCTCCTGCATAGTCCACAAGAGTAGAGAATGAAGATATGGAGATACGGTTGAAACAGGGTGATGCATATCCAGAGGAGACCAACCCTGATCTTCAGGACCGATATACACAAGATGCTGTGTTGTACACAGAGCTATGTCCAAAGAAAGTTTACATGCATGGCTCAGTGAAGGAGTTTGTACATGAGAAACAGAAGGATGAAGAAAGGGTGGCAGAGCTGCCAGAGATAGCCAGGGGTGACCTGAAGAAAAAGTGAAAGGAAATTCTTCAGTTGAATATACCTCCAGAGATTCAGTGTCAGCAGAGTGAACTGGATTTACAAGCTAAAGGGAAGAAAATACAGATGAAGTGAGTAAAGAATGACACAAAGCTGGAAGCCTTGGAGGCAAAGGAAGCAGAAAAACAGAGAAAACCTGAAGAGAAGCAGTTAAAAGAAGATGAATTATGGGTGAAAGCTGAGGATGCTGAAAATACAAGCTCCCTTAAGAAACTGGATATTCTAAAGGCTTCTAAAGTGTGTACAAGCCTATGGGTTGACGTGCAGATCAAAGAGATAGACGCCGCCCTGAGAGTGGATATGCTTGTGGAAGCTTTTAAGGAAACGTACCAGAACAGAAACAAGATAGCGATAGGAAGCTGATCCAGTCTGGTGAGAATTCCCAGCCAGTCAATGGGACAGCTTGAACAGAAAGTGCAAGATTATCTCTCCAACTAAATCTTGGGTTCCAGACAGCTTGCTGGACTGCAAAGTTATTTAGGAGGCAAAGTTGGAAGAGGAACAGGCGAAAAAGTTACTATCCCATAACGACTATTTTGTTGAATATGGGGAATTTAATAATAGAGAATGGGAGACTCTACATAAGAAGCTGAAGCCTGACCTGCTCAACATGCCAAAGAGCCTGACCAAGGGTTACACAGACTGCTAACAGAGAGTCAGTGGTTATCTGCTCCAGACACCAACCCCCATCTAGTTGTGTTAACAGAGCAACGGAATAATATGGAGGTGATGGAGAGAGAAAAAGAAGGCAAACTTCAGAAGCTAGCCAAGCTGAAAGCACAGAACAAAAAAGATGTCAATAGGCGAGAAGAGGTGCAGGAGCTTCACAGTTCTCTAGTGAATAAAGACATCCTGATCATTAGTGTAAAACAAAATGCTGTAGTCCCAAGCTTCACAAAGAATCAGAGTGTCTGGATTCGCTCAAAGTGGTTTGTGAGACGGATGTAGGACAGTCAAAAGTTGAGGACTCAGAGTTCTTGGGGAGCGCAGAGACACCGAAATGTGATAAGCAGATACCGAAAGAGACCCGCCCGGGCAGGACCATGACCTCAAGCTCCTAGCCACAGCAATGTAAAAAAGGAAAAAACTTCCAATTTGGTTAATTGTAGATAACGCTATCAATGAAGAGATCTAAGTGGTGTTGCTGTCTCAGGTTAAGATGGCTGAGCATCAATTGTTATGAACAGACATGGTTCTTCTGAAAGGGAAGAAGGGACGAGACACTGTATAGAAATTTCTTTCGGATGACACCTACTCAGATGAGATGTTCTGGGGCAAACAGAGTTACAGGTGAACACCTGAGAGCAGTGTGGAAATCTTACCAATATTCAGCCATGTCCTGATGTGAAGGATGGCAAACAAATCCAGGTGCTATCTATAAATGACACTGTGGAAGGAATCACTGGCAATCTATTTGAGGGGTATCTCAAGCCATGCTTCTTGAATTCCTATGGTACAATCGGAAAAGGGCACATCCTCATCATTTAGGAAGAGATGCATGGCATGGTGTTCCAGGCGGTAGTGACGGACCAGAGCCAGTATATTATGGTTGCTCTGGACATGGTGATCCGCTGTGTAGTGGAGTCCGTTAAATGTGAGGATGTAGAGAAGATGTATTTACAAGTGGCTGCTCAATCACAGCCTCATACCTCAATGCAGGTGGCACAGAGGGGGAAAGTTTTGCATGGCGAAGAGTTCTTTAGTGGTGAGCGGTTCTACAGAATGCGGAGGCTACTGCAAGAGGTGTGGCAGTGTGTCGCCTGGAACTACAGTGCCGTCTATGCCATGTGGTCGCTGTGTGCACCGTTTACTGCCTCTTGGCAAGTCGCTCAAGCTCATGTTTTTGAGCTGAGGGGGAGGGTGTGTGGTGTATTGCCCACAGTGGTGGAAATCCGCTCCAGGTAACATGGAGTTAATTCCCTGGAGCTATGCTAATTGAAGCTACAGGTGTGATCAGACACACACAGAGAAAGGAGGGCTGATTAGGCTCTGGCCTAAGTTATGTGAGCTTAATGTGGAAGCTGCGACCAGGGGCTTTTAGGCCTAGCCAAGTACCCAAGCTGTGAGGAGCCTGGAAGTTACAGCTAACTGAGAGTGCTGTAAGCTGTTTTGACTGCTGAAAGAGAACACTGTGTTAAAGTTTGCTCACACAGGTACCCCAAGGTGAACTGTTGTGGAGAATCTGTGTTTGGAGAGCTGAACTGCCGTTACCTGTGGCTGCTAGTGACAGCTCCTGCTGGATACCAGAAAACCTTTTGAGAGAGAATACAAATAGCAAGCTGCTTTCTTGAGGAAGACCGGAGAGAGAGAGAGAGAGAGAGAGAGAGCAGCAATTGGAGAATGAACGAAGAACTAAGGTACTTTTAAAGAGACAGTGCATATGCCCCAGGGAGTAGGCTGTAAAGTGAGATTTTCAGCCTCTACTGAAAAGACTGTATGAAGGGTCCCTGGAGGTTGGGGTACCCCTCAGTACCGAAAATGACTGTTTTACCTTAGAACTGAGAAGGAACTAGTGGGATAGAGGGGGAAAGAGGCACAAGAGAGGGAGATAAGAGACACAGTGGTGAGGGTGGGAAGAGACACAGGGAAGGGACAGTGGGGTAAAGAGACACAGGGGAGGGAGAGGGGGGAAAGAGACATAGGGGAGGTGGAGTGGGGCAAAGAGGCACAGGGGAGAGGGAGGGGGAAGAGACACAGAGGAGGGAAAGAGGGGGAAAGAGACACAGGGTAGGGAGAGAGGGGGAAAGAGACAAAGGAGAGGGAGGGGAAAGACACGGGTGAGGGAGTGGCAGAAGAGACACAGGGGGAGAGAAAATGTTTATATTATCCTTCCATTTGTCCTTCCATTTTGTGTCTCAAGACATACAGTTTATTGTCTAGAAGCTAGATTTCTCAATATAATATTTATATGGGGGATTTATATATGATAGCGGATGTTGGGCTTCACATGCACACAGGAATCCTAAAGATAAATATTCTGGATAGTATACTAATAGCGAAAACATGAGTGCTGTGATATAGTGGAACAACCTCAACTGTAATATCTCTGCTGTACTCCAAAGTAAAATTAGCTTGAGCAGGAGCCTAATGTGACCTTCCTACAGACGACATGGTTTAGGTTTCTCCTGCTGCTTATTCTCAGACATGTGGCTGAAACCATAAGCCTACTTTATATATTTATAAATGTATAGACCTTTATAAAGGGTATACAATGTCCATATAATTAAACAATATTTTCATGAGAAAGACAGGTCATTCTATTGAAGTTGAAGAGTCCAAAATTTAAAGTAGGTTTTTACCAATAGTTAAGCTAGTTAATTTGCAAAATGTTTATACACTGTTCAAACAAATGAATACAGACTTTATTAATTAAATATTATATTTATAGGGGTGTTGTTGTTGTTTAGTCGTTCTGTCATGCCTGACTCTCACTGACCGTATGGACCAAATAATCCCTGACACATCTGTCCACTGACCATTTACAGGGGAAGACATCTGATTTTCTTCCTATAAGGATTACTGATCCTACTGGACCTTGAATGTAGATAAAATCTATATTCAGTTCTTAAAAAGCCTGTTATATCGTAAAGGCACATAATAATAATAATAATAATAATACATTCCCTGCTGTATTCTCATGGCTTCCACCACAACATTAACGTGGGAATTTTTTCCAAAACTATACTTTTTTGCTATTAGAAGCTCACACATTTTTTGCTGCAGGTGTTTTTTTCTCTACATGTTTAGATGTATTCTTTTAAATCTAGTTCACAATTCACCTCCTTAAGCCTAAACATGTAAACACTGAGTTTTTAAATAGACTGTCAGTGGGCTTGATCATATGATATGAGAATAGTTAAGCAATGAGTCAATGAGTCTGTCATCATGGCATCAGTAAAACATGGAAGTTAAGTCTCGGGATCAATATTACTCAGAAATAACATTTAAAAATAATATTTTTTAGTTGCATATCTGTGGGTTGCAGACTGTTCTGCAATTAATTAGAAATTTATTTTCATGCATTCCCATGCTTTTAAAGTGCAGTATTACAGCTCTAATAAGTGTTTGAAAAAGCTCTTGCGGGTCATATTTAGTACTCATAATATTTTTGACAGAAACTTGATACTTTTTTCATTCGCGATCTAGCTCTACAGGTCTAATAGAAATTCAATTTTGTGTAACTTTAATTATTTAGAGCTCATAATATCTGAGATGTGCTAAAACTAATGGAGTTCTAAGGCCGAATTTGCGGCTTTGGCTGGCCATAGTAATTATAGGCAGGTAGCTCGTAATCGGATTGCGAGTACCTAATAGAATTGGCCAATAGAAAAGGGCCCAATGATGGCTGTTTACTTTGGAAAAGTGACTAGAAAGCAGGCATCACGGTCATAGAAAACTGTTTCATTACAAACTCAAACTGATTTGCTAGATTGTTTAGTTTGTTAACATAAAAATTAAAATTGCCATTTAGCTATATTTATTGTTCATCAAACTTACCACAAATTCAAGGTAGGGATGTAGGGGTGGCCTGTAATAATTAGTCCGCAATTTCTGAAAAAAATATGTGTGTGTATATATATATATATATATGTAAATATATACAGATAGGTACTGTAGATCAACAAGCAACTATATCTATTTTTGTAGCTTTAATACTACACCCAAGTAAATGGTCAAAGAAAGAATTATTGTGGTTTTAATATGTTTCCTATCTACAGATAGATGGAGTTATATTGTCATTGGGCCACATTCAATTGCAAGCCCGCAACTTGCTCGCCGACGGCCGCATGTCTGCGGGTGAGTTGCGGGCTCTCATTCCCTTAAGTATGTGATGCTATTCAATTCCCCACGGTCAAAACTCTCTGCCCGAGATCTAAAATCGGAAACCCAGGTTTCCAACGTACTCAGAGCAGGGCTTGCAAATGCAAGCCTGTAGCAACTGTTTACTATTAGCCAATAGGAAATGAAACCTGCGGGTGCTCCTGTAGGCTCCCTACATAAAACCCTGCTGCAGGGGTCCTGATCGGGACCCCCACAGTGTCCCCACATTAACCCCATGCTAGGAGTCCCCATTGGGAACCCCTCAATGTCCGCATATTACCCTTGAAGCGGGTGTCCCAATGGCGCCCCCACTGCATTTAAAAATTAAAATGTCTATACAGACCCATATGGGACAATACTTAAACCCATTAGTCCCATAAGCATATATACAGAATATCTATACAGACCCTTATGGATCAATACTTAACTCCATTAGTCGCAGAAGGGTCTATACAGACCCCTATAGGACACTCATTAACCCCATTAGTCCCATCAGGGTCTATACAGACCCCTATAGGACACTAATTAACCCTGGCAGTCCCATAAGGGTCTATATAGACCCCTATATGACAACAATAACAACTATAATAACACTGTAAGTGCCATGAGGGTCCTCCAGGCCTAATTATCCCTATCACGAACCACCTGACCCTATCTATTTACCCTATCTAGTACTATTTAACCCTATCTAGTCCTAATTAACCCTATCTGGACCTAGTTCAAACTATCTGGACCTAGTTAACCCTAACTGGACCTATTTAATGTTCGGGATAGGGGTTTTCCATTGGTATAGTTAGGGTTACCTAGGTCTAATTAATACCCCTCTACTCTGGTAACCCCTACACTACCTACCTAACCCCTAATAATACCCCTAATTACACACAAAAAACTTAATTACACAAAGAAAAAAACTAAATTACACAAAATTAAAAAACCTAAATTACAGAAAATAAAAAACCTACATTACACAAATAAAAAAAACCTAGATTACTGAAAAAAAAGAACACAACATAAAATAAAAAAAACACATTACTGAAAAAAACCTTCATTACATAAAATTAAAAAAAAATTACATAAAAAAAAGCCTACATTAAAGTAAAATAAAAAAAAATAGATTTACAGAAAATAAAAAAATACTATATTACACCTAATGAAAACATAAATTATGTACAATAAAAAAACATAAATATATACAACTAGTGAATTGCCCGTCAAAAAATGACGGCAATGAAATTGTAAGTGAGCTAATGCTGTTTGGTGTATAATAATACATTAATAAATTAATATACTTTACCTATTTTGAAGTAATATATGCAGGAAGCATTCTGTTGAAGAGCTGACATTCTGTATTGATGTTGCTGGAGCATTAGTGGTGTGGAGCTGCTGTGTAAGCGTGATGAATGTGTGCAGTGTAATAGTGTGCGTGCGCGAGACCAAACCGTTAGCATAGTTGTGTACTTCCGCATTGTTCTAAAATGGAGGGTAATGTGTGGTATGCATCTTTGCGGAATATCCGTAGGTCTTTTGGGGTGTTTTGCGTGTTTCTTGTCGTGTTTTGCGTGTTTACAGCGCTGTAGCCTTGTTTTCGTTTTGTTCAGCGGCCATTTATTCTCTTGCTTAGAGATTTTGTTTGTGTCTAAACTCTTTTATTTTGAGTTAAATGAAGGTGTAACTTCATTTTTTGAGGTCCTTGATGCTCCCTCTTGCTGTAGGTAAGCTTTTTATGTATGTGTTGTGTGTATTTATTGTGTTTTTCATTTTTTCATGTCCGCGGGTCACGGCCGATTTTTGCGAGGTCGTAATGTGTGGTGCGGGTTGCGGCCGAGTCTTGCGAGGTCGTAATGTGTGGTAACGTGTCTTGTATGTTTTTTGCGTTACAACGTGAAGTTTGCGAGGGTCGCAGTTGCTGGCGAAGCAAGGGCCGCGGGTTGCTACGCGACCCCGCAAGCGTTTGCAACAACTCGTATGCTCACAACTATATTATATACAATAAAAGCCCCTAAATGCATCCAATAAAAACACCTAAATACATACAATAAAACCCCTTAATATATACAATTAAAAACCCCAAATACATACAATTAAAACCCCTAAATATACACAATAAGAGCCCTAAATACATACAATTAAAAACCCTATATTTCACCTAAAACAACCCCCCTTACTAAAACTAGAATAGGTTAAATAAGACCACTTACGTTGCACAAATGCCCCTCCAGTGACAATGGTTTTCTTAGCTTCGTCCCTAGACAAGGGCCCATCAATAAATGTCCCCAGGTCCGACACCCCTAGGAAAAAAATAAACATTACAATTAATAAATAAATAAGGCGCCATTTCAAAATTTTACCAGAGCGGGCAAGAGAACCCTCATTTGTTAGACCGGCTGTATATTTTTTGCAGGGGAACTGCCTGTGAAGACTTCAAGGAGGACAGGGGCATTGATGGATGGGCAATTTGGACATGTAAGTGTACTATTCATAATGTATTTAATTATATGTTGTGTTTATTTATTTATTAATTGTAATGTTTCTTTTTTTCCTTTGGCTGCCGGACCTGGTGACATCTATGAATGGGACGAAGCAAAGAAATCCATGGTTGCTGGAGGGGCATTTGGGCAAATTAAGTGGTCTTATGTACTCTGTTCAAGTTTTAGTAAGGGGGGTTTTAGGTGAAATTTAGGGTTTTTTATTGTATGTATTTAGGGCTCTTATTGTATATAATTATAGGGGTTAAATGTATGTATTTAGGGGTTTTAATTGTATATATTTAGTGGTTTTATTGGATGTATTTAGTTGTTTTTATTAGATTTTTTTAGGGCTTTCATTATATGTATTTCGGGGTCTTATTTTAAATATTTAGGGGTTTTAATTGTATGTATTTATGGTTTTTAATTGTATGTAATTAGGGTCTTTATTGGATGTATTAAGATGTTATTATTGGATGTATTTAGGGCTTTTAGTGGATGTATTTAGGGCTTTTATTGCATATGTTTAGTTTTTTTTATTGTATGTAATTTATGCTTTGATTTGGTGTAATATAGTCTTTTTTTATTTTCTGTAAATCTAGGTTTTTATTTTACTGTAATGTAGTCTTTCTTAATGTAATATAGGTTTTTTTCAGTAATGTGTTTTTTTTTAATTTTATTTAGTGTTCTTTTTTTCAGTAATCTAGTTTTTTTATTTTCTGTAATTTTTATTTTTATTTTCTGTAACTTAGTTTTTATTTTTATTTTGTGCAATTAGTGGGGTAATAGGGATTTTAATAGAGGGTTAGGTAGGCAGTGTAGGGGTTAACAGTGTAGAGGGGGGTTAATAGGATAGGGGTTTACTGGGTACCATTAGGGTAAACTAGGTGCAGTTAGGATTAAATAGGTCCAGTTAGGGTTAACTAAGTCCAGATAGGGTTAACTAGGTCCAGATAGGGTTAAATAGGACTAGATAGGGTTACGTGGTTGGTGATTAGATATGGTGAGGGTTAAATAGGGTTTATTACTTATATGGGGATAATTAAATAGAGGAGGTTACTCAGTTAAAGGGGGTTTAATAGTGTAGAGGGGGCTTAATAGTCTAGAGGTGGATTTAATAGTCTAGAGGGGGTTGATAGGGTAGATGGAGGTTAATAGTGTAGTGTTTATACTTGGTGTCATGAGGGTCCTGGAGGACCCTCATGGAACTTATAGTGTTATCATAGGGGTTAATAGTGTCCTATATGGGTCTTTATAGACCATTATGGGACTAATAGGGTTAATTAGTATCCTATAGAGGTCTATATAGATCCTTATGGGACTAATGAGGATAATTAGTGTCCTATAGGGGTCTGTATAGACCCTTCTGGGACTAATTGGGGTTAAGTATTGTCCCATAAGTGTCTGTATAGACACTTATGGGACTAATAGGGTAAAGTATTGTCCCATAAGGGTCTGTATTACATAGTTACATAATTACATAGGGCCTCATTCTATTATCGGACGTAAAACGGCCGCAAGGCTGCGATTCCTTGCGGGGGTTCCGTTATCTTGGAATTCAATTATACGGCCCCGCAAGGATCTCCCCTTACGGCCGGCCGTATATCTTGCAACCGGCCGTAAGCTCAGAAAACTTAAAACGCAAAAATAAATTCAAGACGGCACTGTACAGCTCTGTAAATGCTAGGGATCATATTGGGGGACATGAGGATTAATAGCACCCCCTCTCAAGCTTGCACATCAGCCCAAATCCGAGTTTACATTAACTGTTTATTTTCCGGCCGCAGCGTGGGCGGGTCTGAGGTGCTCCAAGCCCTCTGGACTTTTTACATGGATTTTTGACATAAATTAAACAATATTTTTTTTACGGATTTGAGTGTAGGAGAATGTTGTGCTATTTTTGCTAACACCTACAATCACTTTATAGTCTCCTCAGAGTGCAGGATGGCTTTATTTTGGATTTATAATGTGCTTAATTGGTGCTAGCGGGAAATTTTTCCTGCAAGTAAGCTGCGGCTCGCTTTTAGCCTTGCAGAGAGGGTTCCCGGAGTAATAGAATAGCAACCAGGTTTTTCTTGCGGCCGAAACTCTTGCAGCCGTTTTAGATCAAAGGCTTTCCTCCGGCGCGAGCGTCCGCAAGGGATAGCAAGGCGCCGGGCGCAAGCCTGCCGAAATCCCCGGCCTGAGGGGAATAGAATAGCCGAATAGCTTGCGGCCGGTCCTTGCGGCCCCGCATCTCCTACGGCCGTTAATAGAATGAGGCCCATAGTATTTAAGGTTGAAAAAAGACTTTCAGTCCATCAAGTTCAACCTTTTAAGATCACCTCTGATCTGCAATATGCGGATTAACTATTAATTAATTCGTTGTATTAAAAAAAAATCAATTCCCTCCTGATCCCAGACACTGGCGACCTGACTTCTCCCTGGATCAATACTGCCTCTCTAATTATCCATTATAACCGTGAATTCCCTTTTTAATTAGAAATAAATCCAGTCCCCTTTTAAAGTTATCTATCGAATCCGCTGTCACCACCTCCTCTGGAAGGATTAGCCACCCTTACTGTGAAGAACCCTTTTCTTTCTTTAAGGTGGAATATTTTTACTTCTAACCTCAAGGGATGTCCTCTTGTCAGTTGAAATCTCCTCTTAGACGCCTTTTTTCTAGAGAAAATAAGTTTAATTTGGTTAGACTTTCTTCATAACTTAGCCCCTCCATTCCCCTTATTAGTTTTGTTGCCCTCCTCTGTACCTTTTCCAGCTCTAAAATGTCCTTTTTATGAAGTGGTGCCCAAAATTCGACTCCATATTCCAAATGAGGGCGTACTAGAGATTTGTATAGTGGCAGAATTATATTTGCTTCCCTGGCTTCTATACCCTTCTTCATACATGCTAATATTTTATTTGCCTTTGCAGCTGCTGCTTGGCTTTGAGCACTGTTACCTAGGTGGTTGTCCACAAGCACTCCCAAATCCCTTTCAATATATGATACACCTAGATTTGCTCCATTAAGATTATAAATTGCATGGCTATTTTTCCTTCCCAGATGCATAACTTTACATTTATTCGTATTAAATCTCATCTGCCATGTAGATGCCCATTCTTCAATTTTATGTAAATCCCTTTGGAGGGAAAGCACATCACTATCTGATTGAATTACCTTGCACAACTTTGTGTCATCAGCGAAAATGGAGACACCACACTTCAATCCTACCTCTAAGTCATTAATAAATATGATAAAAAGGAGAGGACCTAATACTGAATCCTGAGGAACCCCACTTACCACATTAGTCCAATCGGCGTATGTTCCATTTACAACAACCCTTTGCTTCCTGTCTTTTAGCCAGCTCTCAATCCATGAGCAGATATTTACTGCAACTCCTGTATCTCTTAGTTTGCACAATAGTCTCCCATGTGGCACAGTATCAAAAGCCTTTGCAAAATCCAAAAAGAACACATCCACTGAGTTGCCTTGATCCAGGTTCTTAATAACCTCCTCATAGAAACAAATTAGATTTGTTTGACATGACCTATCCCTCATAAATCCATGTTGACTCCTACTTATAATCCTGTGCAAATAGATATATTCTTGTATATTATCCCTTATTAACCCTTCTAAAAGCTTCCCCACTACAGAAGTGAGGCTCACTGGTCTATAATTCCCCGTATTTGCTCTTGCTCCCTTTTTAAATATAGGTATCACATCAGCTTTTCTCCAGTCATCTGGTAGAGACCCTGTGTTGAGTGAATCTTGAAAATTAAATATAATGGTTTGGCTATTACAGAACCCAGTTCCCTTAGTACCCTTGGATGTATTCCATCAGGACCCGGGGCTTTATTAACATTTATTTTTTCCAACCACTTTTGGATTACTTCCTGTGTTAACCAATTATTTGGCAAAGGTAGTGTAGCCCCATTATGTTGCCGTGTCCCAACCACTGGTACATCCCTTGTGTATACTATGGGACTAATGGGGTTAATTAGTGTCCTAGAGGGTTCTATATAGACCCTTATGGGACTAATGGGGTTAATTAGAGGCTAACGGGGGTCTTTATAGACCCCCATGAATGATGGGGTTAATTTTAGGTGCCGGGGGTACTTATAGTACCCCTGCAGCAGGGGTTAATTTGGATTTTTAAATGCATCGGGAGTCCCAATCGGGACGCCCTCTGCAAGAGGTAATATGGGGACACTGTGGGGATCCTGATGGGAACCCCTAGCATAGGGGGGTTAATTTTATGTGCTGCGGCGGTACTTACAGTACCCCTGCAGCATGGGTTTAACCATTTTTTTGCTGCGGGCCCTTTTCTGGACCAGCTCAAGGGTTAATGTGGGGACACTGCGAGGGTCCCAATGGGGACCCCCTGATCATGGTTTTAAAGTGGGGACCTTGCGGGGGTCCCGATCTGGACCCTTGCATCATTGGAATCTTGTTTAAGAGTGTGGGGGTGTTAGGTGCAGTGGGTGCATTTCGGGGGGCATGCCGTAAGGGCTTCTAAAGCCCTTGCGGGTACTCTCTAGCACATCTAGGACTTTGAACCTTCATTTGCGATTTACAAGTTGGGAGACGTTTGCGAACTTGGAGGAATCGGGCAATTGAATAGCGATTTGCGATTTCAGCCCTGTGAATGTGACAGATCAAAAGCTTTAGAGTGGTGTAGGCTACGAGCTTGCCAGCCGGCATTTTCGCCTGGCCGTAATTTATAACCCGAACCGAGTTCGCAAAAAGATGCCAATTGAATAGCAAATTTGTCTGCGATCTCCACTTGTGTGGCTTTATGAAAATGAGCCAAATTGTTTTTCATTTCCTTCTGCCTATTAGTCTCTCAATGTATCCATGTAAACTAATGAACTTCCTTTTAGTCCTGCTGAGAGACAGATAAAACTGCCACTTCCGTTGTGCAGAAAGGCCAGTTTGTGATCTATTGAGACTAAATGGGAAGATTCCACAGCAACACAATTCATATAAAATATAAAACACATTAAAATGTATGTTTATTTATAGTTCTTTAAAATAATACATTTTAAAATGATGACCACTGTGATTCTTTAAATTATATTATTATTTTAGTATGTTTTTAGATTCCATAGTATAATAGAACATATAGAAACATATTACAAGATGCCCATTTTCGCCTTGGGATATTACTATTTAATCTAAATATTCTGTACTTAAACACCTCATCTATAAGATGAGTATAAGATAAACCATTCTTTCTATTTTCTTATTTTTTTAACTAAGGGAAAAGTACAAAAATGTAAAGCAATGATTCAGGATGGATTTTAAAATAGTGTCCTGGTTAACCCATAACCAATGTTTAATTATAGAGTCATAACTCTCATTGGGGGGGGGGGGGGGGCGCAACTGACACGGTTATAGAGTAATCTGCAATGAGTACTATTGCTCTATGGTATTTGTGCATTGTATAATTCAATGAATGCATCTATTTCACAATATTTTTTTACTCACAGATCAAAGCTTTTATATATTACATATACAGTGTCAGAATTATTTCAAAATATTTTTAAGCACACTTTATCTTCATTTAGTTGGATATATTCATTAGTGTATATTATCAATTATTTATGTGTGTTTATTCATAATTTTTATGGTAATATGTTTGTTTATGACATCATACTTGATAACATCATCCAATTATTCTGGTGTCTAATACAATTAATGTTGATGTATTAACATTGTGAGGTGTCTGTTATTAATATTACTGTTAACACCATGGCATATATGACACATAATAATATATCAACATTTATCGCATTTTTCCATGTATAAGACGACCACTATTTTTGGAGCCCAAAATTCATAAATAAATAAATATGCAAATGTGTATTTTATAAGTTTTTATTGTGTTACACATATATTTATGATCACTTTCTGTCATGATTTTCACTGATTTCCATTCCAGCTCAATATCCTTGTGATCACATCACATTACTCAGTCCCGATGTGCAATTACATTTTCCGGTTTAACACAGGATCACACAGATATTGAGCTAGAATGGAAATCAGTGAAAATCATGACAGAAAGTGCCCTTTAATATATGTGTAACACAATAAAAACCTAAAAAAACATTTATATGGACTTATTGCCCAAATCTGTAAAATGAGCATATGCAATCAAAGTTACATATATGGAGCCTCATTCAATTACAGGCCCTTAAGTCACTGGATGTATGGTGCTATTTAACTGGCCGTGCCCGCAAGTAACACTAATTCTAAGATCTTACATCACTTTATCTTTTAATAAAAGTACAGTATTGATTTGTTATTTGCTTTTAAAGTGCTCCGGACATGGCATTAAGCCCTTTGCGAGACCTCCTTGGTACCAGTAACGTGTAACTTGCCATTTGCGGGCTGGACGGCTTGCTTAGCGATGGGGAATCTGAGCAATTGAATAGCGATTTGCGATTTTACCGTTCGCAACTCTTGCGGCTGTGAAAGATCGAAGGCTTGGAGGGGCATTAACTTTTGCTTTTCGAACCATTGCAGTGAATCGGAGGCCGTGGCCTGTAACTCGATCGAAGCCCTCAAAAAGACGCCAATTGAATAGCAAAATAACCTGGGGACTCCATTTCCGTAGCCTGGATCTCCCGAAGCCTCAATTGAATGAGGCTCATGGTGTTATGGATTAGGATCTGTACAAAATGCATAACTGTATTCGTGCACCTACTTATATATCTTATCTTTGCAGTATTATCGTATAACCAAGTTTTACTAATAAATGCTGAATCATTGGGAGACTCTAAAATGGAGGATTTGTCACTCCCCTGCATACAAGATGTAGGCAGCACAATTTCCGGTCTGTTAAGGATGATGAGTCTTATCACACCCTGAGCACAAGGAGGAGAACCCCATCTTTCCTTTGTCCTAAACTTCTGACCAATGAGAGGAAGACTCATCCCCCTGTGGGATGACACCTAGAGACTCCTTAATGCTTTTAACCCAATGTCTGATCAAGGTCTCATAAAAGCGGACACCTCAGAACCAATGAATTACCGAATAAACCTGATGTTTTGCTTAATTGTAACTTTTATCTGATTACTAAAAACTATATAAATGATGGCTGACGTAATAAAACTAGGAAAGAGAAAGCTGTATACCAGAACTCTGTGTTGGTGTATTATTTCTCTAAGGTGTGCACACTATATAAATATTGGTAATTTGGCCAGGGACAGATATTTCTGAAAAATATTTTGTTATTTCCCAAACAAATGGCGCCCGAACAGGGACTTGAGGTTTAACCGAACTGCAGCGGACAAGAGGAATTCGGACAGACTTCATGGGAACAGGCGGATATAGTGATATCTGTCGCCTGTGTGTGTGTCTGTTGGTAGTGTGGGTTGAACGATTGTGATTTCTTAGATATTGTGGTTCGGGGGGCATACACGTGTATGTGTGACTCTCTGGAGACGGATGACTTGTGCCCAGAGACGCACATAACCCAGAGGTCACACATACGGGCTTGCATATACTTGACCTGGGGATTGGGATTGCTTTGCATATTTTCCTGGGAAGGGTCTATGCATGCTGGATAGATAAATATCTCTTGGGGGTCATGATGTCCTGGCCTTGGTAGCCTTGGTAACCCCAAGAGACGTCTGTCATTCACTACGGGTGATTAAACGTGTATGTATGACACATAATTCAGTGGCAGACTGATAGTGTTTGTAAGCACAATAAGCCCTGACGGTGTCGGTTTGTAAGCACATAATAGTGCATAATCCCGAATCACATATCTTTGAATCTAAAGTTTTCTGCAGAAAAGGTTTGATGATTATAATGTCATATGCTATGTCATTGCTTGTTGTGATGCATGTTTTGGTGAGAAATGTAGGTTAGAATTTCTCTCACTGTACACTGAAGCTGAAAGCTGATTTCTGTGCAGCTGTGTGTGATTCAAGGTCAAAAGACACAGACTGCAAAAAGGAGAAATTCCTATACTCCCCCCTCCCATTTTGTTTAACTCTTTCAAGGACGTATCTTAGTAAAGAGAATTCTTTCTATATCAATACTTAAAGTCGTATAAACTCCTACAATAATTGAAGAGTTTGTATTCATGTTTTCATGATGTTGCACGTGAAATAATGTTTGTGTAAAAGTAGGTGTGTCCTGGGAGGAGATTGATTTAAAAAGTAAATAGTTCAAGATATAAATGTGATACGATTATGTCCTGCTGATTTACATGCCTCTGTCCACTACTCTCATTGCTATCCCTTACCAGCAGTTAAGTGGTTACAGACTGCAAGGTTCATTCCTATAGTCCCAGGTGGAAGGTAACCACGGTCTGAGTTTAGAGAAGACGTATGAATTAACCCTTCGTAGCAGTCGAACAAGTCAGACCTTCTCGTTCAGAGTCTGTCTCTCTCTCTCTGTCTCTCTCTATCTATCTCTCCCTCTCTCTGTATTACTACCTCGTTAAACACCTGCTGCTAAATACGTCTTTGCTTCATATAGAAATATGGGGCAGAATCAAGTTAAATTGAGTGAGGGCGTGTTGGCCCAGGATATAGTTAAAAAAAGGGGGGGGGGTGAGGCTGTAGTGAGCCGATGCAAGAAGATGTTCAAAGTGTGTGGTATTACCAGTGTCGTAGGAGGGCATTTGAAGGCAGAAGAGTGGCGTACAGTGTTGAGAGATAATAAAGGACAGTTACAAGATTGTGGTTTGTTGCCTAGTGCAGAGATGTGGTACAAAGTGGTTGAAGCAATTGCACAGGAAGGTTGGACAGAAAAGGAGATTAAATTGAAAGGAAGAAAAATGTATGTGTATCATGCTCCATGTGAAGTGGTCAGTCCCCCGAATTCACCCGTTGTCCCCTCTACAATACAAGCAATCTGTCACCCTAATGTACCACAACCACTACATACTGCCAAACAAAGACATTCCACCCAACCACAATCAAAAGATGGCGCCCACACACACACGAAGAAGGAGCTGCACTCACCCCCGAATACTGCCCATCATAACGTGATGTCACTCGTCGCATCACCTGTCCAAGGGGCTCCGCCCATTACTCCTACCGCTCCAGAAACACATCCCACTTGCTTGTATCCAGTATTGACTCCAAACGGGACACTGTATTCCCCATATCCGATATTTCCATCTGTTGAGGCACCAATTGTAACAGAAGATTCACCAGCAAGTGCTGGGCCCCATAGTGTGCATAGTTCACACAGCTCTGCCACAAGCCCGCTGTTCGCCCACCTCCCCAAGCCCACAACACCACTGGAAGCACAAGCTCTGCCCATCAATCATCAACAAGATAGTTCAGACGAATCCGATGACGGCATAAGGGGAGGAGAGGGGGCGGTAGAATGGACGGATAGGAAGTCCAATTCAAAAGTGAAACCTAAGAGGAGAAGCAAGAAAAGGGGAAGTCTAATGTACGTTGCATTTACCCCGACACAAGCCACCTCCCTTATAAACACATTGCCAGACCCTAAAAAACAACCTATGCCTTTCTATAGGAAAATGGTACAAATCCAAAAAACATACTCGGCAGCCTGGGAAGATCTTGTTAGCCTGTGTGAAATCAAGGCAGGAGATTCATACTTGCCTATTATGCGGAATGCAATAGATCCTTATGGTACAAATCGTTCAAAGCATGACTTTACATCAGGCATACAGTTCTGTGATCTGTTAAGATATTGGGCGAAGGATAAATTGGCAGATCAAGCAGTTAATTTACAAGATATCAAACAGGACAAAGACGAGTCGGTAGAAAAGTTTCATTCACGACTCACACAAGTATTTACAGACCTTGGCTTCAGTCCACATAATAAAACACATACGCAGATGTTAAGTACAGCTTTCGTGCTGGGATTACATGAGACAATTCAAAAGGGCCTATTGACATCCAGACCAGAATATAGAGTGTTACCTTTAGACACCTTACTGCTGGTTGCTAAAGGGCTGGAGACAGCGGCAGCTAAACAACCTGTATCATCAGCATCTAAGAAGACGGCTGTACTTATGGTGAATTCTGAGCAATCACCACGGAAAGAAACAAGACAGTGTTTTAATTGTGGGAAATCAGGACACCTTAGCAAGAATTGCAAGGCACCCAGGAAGCCGAGACCTAGACAGCAGACAGATGATACTAATGCAGCGCCTGTGCTTCAAGCTACAGCATAGGACGGGGGTGAGCCTGTGTCAGTGTCCCCTATTCTGGCAGTTTCTTCAGGGGATGGCGAGGTAGGACCACAAGCTATTGTGACACTACCAATAGAGGGGACTCCCACAACCTTTCTCATAGACACAGGTGCAGCCAGAAGCGTTTTAAGAATGCAAGATCTGCACGATATATCTTACCTGTCTGACATTGATGTCGCTTGTGTAGGAGTAGATGGTGTTCCCATCTCCAACCATTTAACCCAACCTATGCAAATAGGCACATTTCCAGACCTGCTTGCAAGATTTGTAGTATCCTCTACATGCCCTATAAATCTGTTAGGTGCAGACGTGCTTTCCCGACTACAAGCATCTATCTCATTCACCCCAGATGGAACTGTACAAGTGTCTTCACCTCTACAAGTCACGGACACGTCAGCACTCTGCTCACTGCCCATATTACTACACATAGATGCCAATAGCATCTGTAATACAGGGCCAGATGATATCTTGGACAAGATTCCAGCAACACTCTGGTCACAAGGACCAGAAGATATTGGACACCTAAAGGTGCCACCAGTCATAGTAAAACTAAAACCCGGAGCAGAGTTACCACGCAAGCCACAGTATGCTCTGAAGCCAGCACAAATAGATGCGATCTCTCAGCAGATAGAGAGATTAGTGCAGCAAGGGGCGTTGATCCCGTGTACGTCACCATGCAACACGCCCCTCTTTCCAGTAAAGAAGAAATCCAAAAAGGGAGAACCAGTAAAATATCGTATGGTGCAAGATTTGCGAGCAGTCAATGAAGCAACCATATTAGACACTCCTATATTGACTAATCCGAACACTCTCCTTTCTGGAATACCTCCAGCAGCTGCATACTTTACCGTAGTGGATTTAGCAAATGCTTTCTTCAGTATTCCTCTTGACCCTTCTTGCCAGTATTTGTTTGCTTTCACGCATGATCATAATCAATACAAATGGACTGTAATGCCTCAAGGAGCGCAGAATTCGCCCAGCCAGTTTGCCAAAGCTATGAGCCATATCCTTGACTCCTGGCAACAAGCGAATCCTGACATTGTATTGCTGCAGTATGTTGATGATCTCTTGCTGTGTGTGACCTCAGAAAGCTTGCTGAGACGCTTGGCAGAACAAGGATGCAAAGTATCCAGAGACAAACTACAATGGTGTAAGCAGACAGTCATATTTTTGGGACACTGCCTGTCAAAATGTGTGCGTCATCTTACACGCGCCCGTGTGCAAGCAATAGAAGACATGTCAGTCCCTGAAGGACATAGACCCCTGCATGCTTTCCTAGGTCTAATATCTTACTGCAGAGCATGGATCCCAGAAGCATCCCTTCTAATGCAACCCTTGTATGATGTATTAAGACTGAGCCATATGAGATGACACAGACAGCCCTGGATAATTTCTACGCCCTGAAGAAAGCTATTTCAATAGCACCAGCACTAGGATTACCAAACTATGATCTCCCATTCAAGCTGTTTGTATCAGAAAGAGAAGGACATGCAATGGGAGTCTTGACACAGTCCCATGGAAACAGACAACGGCCTATTGGCGGTTTCTCATGTCAATTGGATGCTGTGGCAAGAGGAGGACCGTCTTGCCTCAGAGCAGCACTGGCAGCACATGCCTTACTGGACAAAACAAGTGACATAGTCCTTGGCTATCCTCTGACAGTTCTGGCACCACATGATATTGCGGCCATCATACAGCAGACTCAACCTAAGCACATGACTACAGCCAGACACCTCCGTCTGCAATGTTCCCTTCCTTCTACCAGACAATGTTACCTTACAGAGATGTTATGTTCTCAATCCAGCCACTCTCTTACCATTTCCAGAGGGGGGAGATGAGGAAGATGGATACTTTTGGTACAGCCTGATTTTGAACCCAAACTCAGGAATAACCAATCTATATGTAAAAAGACGTCTACTGGAAGGTGGTGGAAACACCCAGACGCTTTAACAGATGAGACACAAGACCCTCTATATTGCACGCTGTGGAATAAACAATCTCCAGGCCGAGATTTCCAATATGAAGCAAGACTCACTAAATTGAAGCAGGTCACCTTAAAACTAAACAGTGGCGGCTGGTGACTTTTCAAGTTGGAGGGGCGACAGGGCGAAACATAGCCACTCCCCCTTTTTCAAACCACACCCATTTTTATAACTCCTCCCCCTGACGTCATAATGACCTTTATAAGCCCCGCCCAATGACCTTATGCTTGTAAAGCCCATTGAAATACATGATCTGCAATGCAGAAATGTCAAGAAGTAAAGTAACAATGTGTTAAATTCATTGGTATACAATATAGATTGAAAAAACTCATGTGACAAGACTACAGCAATATCATAATTGCATCTATACGTATTAACAGAAAAATTAAAGGAGTGACACCTACCATTAGTCGGCTCTTCTTCTCAGGGTATTCATGTTCATTAAGTTGACCAATGAGTAGAAACAAATCTGCAGCCACATAGGGTTTGCACCTGGGGTTGAAAGAAAACAAGCAAATCAATCAGACCATTCAAGAACAAAACCATACTTTAAAAACCTTAAAAGACCAAGTGGAACCATATAGGCCCCAAACATACCTTAGAAGACCAAGTGTGACTATATAGGCCCCAAACATACCTTAGAAGACCAAGTGTGACTATATAGGCCCCAAACATACCTTAGAAGACCAAGTGTGACTATATAGGCCCCAAACATACCTTAGAAGACCAAGTGTGACTATATAGGCCCCAAACATACCTTAGAAGACCAAGTGTGACTATAGGCCCCAAACATACCTTAGAAGACCAAGTGTGACTATATAAGCCCCAAACATACCTTAGAAGACCAAGTGTGACCATAGGCCCCAAACATACCTTAGAAGACCAAGTGGAACTATATAGGCCCCAAACATACCTTAGAAGACCAAGTGTGGCCATATAGGCCTCAAACATACCTTAGAAGACCAAGTGTGACCATAGGCCCCAAACATACCTTAGAAGACCAAGTGGGACCATATAGGCCTCAAACATACCTTAGAAGACCAATCAGCACTGCATAGGCCCAAACCAGTGGATCTTGGGATTCAAGAAAACAACAACATTTCACTTCTGTTTAGACTTCTGTTTAGACAAATATAGGCCCCAACCGTACCTTAAAAACCCTAAATAACAAATTGGGACCATATAGGCCCCAACCGCACCTTAAAAACCTTAAATAACAAATTGGGACCATATAGGCCCCAACCGTACCTTAAAAACCCTAAATAACAAATTGGGACCATATAGGCCCCAACCGTACCTTAAAAACCCTAAATAACAAATTGGGACCATATAGGCCCCAACCGCACCTTAAAAACCTTAAATAACAAATTGGGACCATATAGGCCCCAACCGTACCTTAAAAACCCTAAATAACAAATTGGGACCATATAGGCCCCAACCGTACCTTAAAAACCCTAAATAACAAATTGGGACCATATAGGCCCCAACCGCACCTTAAAAACCATAAATTACAAATTGGGACCATATAGGCCCCAACCGTACCTTAAAAACCCTAAATAACAAATTGGGACCATATAGGCCCCAACCGTGCCTTAAAAACCTTAAATAACATATAGGCCCAAAAAAAAAAAAATATATATATATATATATATAAATATATATATATATATATAAATATATATATATATATATATATATATATATATATATATATATATATATATTATATATATATATATATATATATATATATATATAAAAATTGATATCAATATATCACAATAAATAAATATATATATATATATATATATATATATCAAATTGTTATATATATATATATATATATATATATATATATATATATATTTATTTATTGTGATATTTTGATATTAATTTTTATATATATATATATATATATATATATATATATAAAAAATTACACATAAATATACATAAACATATACATACAACAATATATATTAATTGATATTTATTATTTGATTAATTGATGTTCTTTATTACATGGTATATTATATTGTTCATGCATTTCTATTACACTTTATTTGTTATACATATTACAGTGCTATTTTTTGGCTATACATGTTACAGGATATTATCCTGTAACATGTATATCACATAAAATAGCCCTGTAATATGTATAATACATACAGGGTCAAACAAGTTCACACTAACCTTTTTTACCCTTACAGGCTTCCATACCTGCTTGCTGATTTGCTAATTTTTTAAAGACTCTCATTGGTTGAAATCGATGTCAATCAAAAATTTCAGCCAATCAGAGTCCTTCAAAAATTAGTATATATAGCAGACCGTGGGAAAAAAACAATTAATCGCGGGAGGGGCTCCTTGTAGGAGGAGCTCTTTTTAGTGTGTTGTTTTTTTTTTTTTAGAGCGTCGGTTTTTTTTTTTGGAGGCCTCTTTCAATGGGCCAGAATGGATGGATGGACAATGGCTTCAATCAAGATTGGATTATTTTTGATCATTGGCTTCTATCAACATGGATTATTTTATTTTTGATCATTGGCTTCAATCAACATGGATTATTTAATTTTTGATCATTGGCTTCAATCAACATGGATTATTTTATTTTTGATCATTGGCTTCAATCAACATGGATTATTTATTTTTCATCATGACTATATCCAGAGAGGACAGAAGGCCAACGCTGGAGGGGTCAATTTTACAGGTAAGTATGTGCTGTTGTTTATTTTATTTTTTATTAATGTTTGTTTAAAGCTGTTTATTTTTGTATACAATGTGTTGTGTTACTAACTGTACTAACAATGTGTGTATGTGCTGTTTATTTTATTTTTTATTAATGTTTGTTTAAAGCTGTTTATTTTTGTATACAATGTGTTGTGTTACTAACTGTACTAACAATGTGTTTGCTTACTGTGTGTTTAATTGTAATAATGTTGTTACTGTATTTTTTTTTTCCCTTCCCTTATTTTTATTTTATCTTTAGAAGTGACATGCACATATACATGCCTGTTACTTCTAAAAATGGAATAAAAATAGGGGGGGGGGGGGGGTAGGTAGTTGGTTAATGGTTCATCCAGGGTGGGGTCGGTCACGGTCAGGCGCCCATCGGTCGCCCATAGGCCACGACCAGGGGTGGCACAGGCCTCATGGGGGTGAACATCCACCCCCATGTGGCCTGGTCAACCCCGCTCACTGCCCGAATACCCGGGGTAGCATAGGCCGCATCGGGGTGGTGCCGGGGGCCCGGTGGTGATCGGGCCTCGGGGGTGGCATAGGGCGGCAACATGGAGGTCATCAGGGGTGGCACAGGCCTCATCAAGTGGGTGATCCGATCACCCCCATGTGGGCCTGTGCCACCCCGCTCACCACCCGACTACCCCGATCCCGTGATCGGTGTAATCCGGTGGTGGCATGATGGCATAGCTAGGCTAGCATAGGGCAGGCCTGATCGGGGGTGGCACAGGCCACATGGGGGTGATGGCTGGGGTCGTCGGTGGTAGTGGGTGGCTGGGTAGGTGGCACTGGCAGGCTAGGCAGGCATAGTGGGGGACTGGGGGTAACTGGTCACCCCTAACTTTTATTAGGGGCTACTAGGGGTTTTGGTTTGGCCAGGGGCAGGGGCAGGTGCCAGGCAGAGGCAGGTGTAGACTTACTGTGTTAGGCAGGCAGAGCAGATGAGTAGATTCAGCCAGGGAGGTCTCTCAGTCTCAGCGTGACCAGGGTCAGGAAACAGAAAGGGGGAAGGGACAGGGAACTGGTGGTTTTATTGACTGTATCAGTCAATCAAAATCAAACTCGAGGCTCTATTTGCTGGCGGGCGCTCAGGGCTAACGGTCTGGGTGGGTTTAGATTGTTCTCTTAGTAACTGTACAACCTTCCATCATTGATTGGTCAATGATGGAAGACTGTCATTTATTAATTGATACATTTATGACCGCCCATGCATATCGTCACTGTGATGGTGGGCGGCATGCATTAACGGTCAGTGGGCCAGGCCAGGACTCATTGAAGAGAAGAGAAGAGTCTAAAGGTTAGTGTACACAGTGTAACTATTGTAATTTGATCACACAGGGTGCAGGCAGGGGGCGATAGATAGATACACAGCATTAGTTAATGTAGCGCAAGGGTTATTTTAAAGTGACAGTGTCCCTTTTCTAACTTTAATTCATTTTAATACTATTTAGACTTGAAATGATGATGTACACCTTATATTTATTTGTTTTTGGGTTATACTAATACATTGTTGTGTTTTGTGTTTTTTTTATTGCAGGGTGAAGAAAATATTTGGGGGGGCGTTTGCCCCAATGGACGGGCCGCCCCTGAAACTAAAGACATTGTACAACAATGCAGCAGGTGATAGTGCATTTACGGTGGAGCTCCCGCAAGAAGCAGAAGCGCTCTACAAGCATTGGGATACAGAAATTCCACATGTTGCAGTATCCAAGTTTGCACCGGATGGATGGAAGACATTGGGAGCTGCATTAAAATGGTGGGAATCTGCAGAGGAAGAGGAGTTGGAAGAGGAAGGAGTGGAAAAGAAAAATCTCCACTGGCAAGCAGACAGCACTCCAAGTATACAAGCCAGAGACCCATATGCAGTCCCAGGACTCACAAATCAACCCCATGACTGCCTTCAGCACATGGAAATGGAGACCTCACACCTTGCGAATGTAAAAGACCTTGCCCTGACAGACCCAGACATCACTCTGTATGTAGATGGATCAAGGTATGCTGATGAGAATGGAAAATATCACACAGGATACGCTGTGACTACGGAAAAAGATGTGATACGAGCCTTCTCACTACCTCCCTCCATGTCAGCACAAGAAGCTGATTGCATTGACCAAGGCCTGTGAGATTGCGACAGGAGTCCGAGCTAACATCTATACAGACTCAAGGTATGCTCTGGGAGTGACTCAAGACTTTGGAGTAATCTGGAGAGCTAGAGGATTCATGACAGCCACAGGCACTCCAGTGAAGCATGACAAAGCCATCAGTGAACTACTAGATGCTTTAGCACTCCCAAAGGAAGTAGCCATACTGAAGGTAAAGGCACATGGGTAGCTAAATTCAGACAAAGCACGAGGAAACCATCTAGCAGACCAGACGGCTAAGCAAGCAGCAATGACAACACAGGAAATGGAAAGGAGAGAGGTGGATGGAGAAATAAACATTTATACAATGCAGACTCTGCCAACAGATTTAAAATTGCTCAAAGAATTGCAAAAGACGGCAGGTCCAGAAGAAGTGAACAAGTGGAAGGCAAAGAGAGCAGCTTTGAAAGATGGACTATATTTTGACAATCTGAGATTGTGTTTGCCAAGAAGCTTGTACCCAGCAACAGTACAATGGGCACATGGGCCAGCACACCTGTCAAAGACTCTCATGAATAACTTAATAAATAAGTATTACATGGCCCCAGGCATCACTACTCTGACAAGCACTTACTGTAAATCGTGCAGTATTTGTGCCAAGTGCAACGCAGGCCGCACTGAGAAACCACCACAGAGACATTTGGCAAAATCATTATATCCATTCCAGAGGATACAAATTGATCACATTCAGATGCCAAAGAATGGCCGGTATGAATATGCATTAGTCATCGTGGACATGTTCTCAGGATGGCCAGAAGCCTACCCAGTTGTAAACATGACAGCAAAAACAACAGTGAAACGCTTATTAACAGAGGTCATCTGCAGATATGGGGTCCCTGAAGTGATTGAGAGTGACCAGGGACCAGCTTTTACAGCAGTACTGGCCAAAGAAATATGGACAGCCCTAGGAGTGACCCTCTCCTTTCATACGCCTTACCATCCTCAAAGTAGTGGGAAGGTGGAACGTATGAATGGTTCCTTGAAATCTAGGATGTTGAAAATGTCACAAGAAACTGGTATGCCATGGCCTGAAAGTCTCCCCATACCCTTGTTCAGTGTCAGGTATACCCCTAGAGGGAAACATGCACTATCCCCTCATGAAATCTTGTTTGGGTCTGCTCCTAGACTAGGGTGCTACTTTCCTCAGCAGCTACAGCTAAAGTCTGATGTACTTGTTGACTATGTGATTGCACTGTCCACCGCACTGACTAAAATCCATGCACAAGTGTTCTCTTCTATTCCAGATTCGGAAGTAATCACTGGTACTCATCAACTACTTCCTGGAGATTGGGTCCTAGTTAAGAAATTTGTGAGGAAAACCCCTTTGGAACCCAGATACGAAGGCCCATTCCAAGTGCTACTGATCACAGCTACATCAGTTAAGCTGGAAGGGAAAGCTACTTGGGTCCACGCATCCCATTGCAAAAAGGTTCCTCCTGATGATCAGGAACCAACACAATGAGTATAATTCAGTGGTTTGTCCTGTCCCTCATGATAATTTCAAATATTGCTCAACAGGTAACCATTACAAAAGGTAAAGATGGTATTACATTTTGGTATAATTCACGTAATACACATGTTGCCACATACACCTTTGACTTTTGCGACATTGTTTCTTGCCCTTCAATCCCTGAACAATGTGATATATACAAGAGAGATATGTACATATGTCTCACTGATGAAACTGTTGGAAGACGCTGTGAAACATGGCAGGCAGTGGGATGGGGCACTGGAACACTTTGGGGGTATAGACCTCAAAGTGCCGCAGATAAAAAAGATGACCAAGGAAGATCCCTCCTCGAGCGAATGATTCTAATAAAGACTGGTCGATGTCTGAATAGTGGGGTATCTGGTTCTGATATACAATTGACTCTAACCATACAAAACCCTTGTCCCATGGATGCTGACACATATATACTGAGGACTTGGGCTAGAGGACAAGGTGCTAAATTAATGGGCGAGTTTAAGATAGCAGATCTATATAAGCACCCAGACTTACCTCTGGCATTACATATATTAAAGCCAGGGCCCCAGATCATTGGAACAATGACTGCTACTGGTGACCCAACATATGAGGACACGTTAGCTACTGAGACCGGATTTTCAGACCTCAATGTATGGTTGGAATTGATGAAATACAATGTACAAGAAAGTAATAAGACCAACTGTTATGTATGTGGCCATGCTAGGCCTCATTTAGGTACTGTTCCATTTATTATACCTTTGCAAGAAGAGACATGTTTTCTAAAATTGTTCAAAACATACAGTCACACAGATGAGTGTGAACAGTGGAGGAAAACGTACCCTGTGATGACTAGTAGTCCCCACCCAGGGAGAGGTATAACTGTGTACCCTGGAAATTATACGTGTTTCAGGAGAAACGTTTCTCAGGGGTTCAACTTGCAGAAGTTCCCAAGTGGGTTTTGTCACACATATAGAGATGGTTCATCCACACTGCTAGTCAATCAGACCCGATCTTTAGGGGACATATATTGGTTGTGTGGAGATATGAAATTCAGGGTAAGACTGTCAGGAGTATGGCGTGGGGAATGTACCTTGGCTAAAGCCATAATGCCGTTACACATTGTTCCAACCTATTATGGTGATCCAGATAGTATTCCTCAGAAACAGTCCAGAAGGAAGAGACATACATCATCATCTGAACCTAGAGAAAGTTTTGATTCCCATGTGTACATAGATTCTATTGGAGTCCCAAGGGGGGTGCCCGATGAATTTAAAGCCCGTAACCAAGTAGCAGCAGGATTCGAGTCACTCATACCAATGATTGGTGTAAACAAGAATGTTGCCTGGATCAATTATATTTACTATAACCAGCAACGGTTAGTCAATTACACTAAGGATGCCTTAAAAGGCATTGCAGAACAATTAGAGGCTACATCACACATGGCCTTCCAGAACCGCATGGCATTAGACATGATCCTTGCAGAAAAAGGCGGAGTATGTTAAATACTTCCTGACACTAGAACATGTTGTACATACATTCCTGATAATACAGGTCCAAATGGTAAGATCACACTGGCAATCCAGAAATTGGCTAATCTTGGTCAAGAATTAAAAGAAAATTCTGGCACTATAGATTATTGGGAATCCTGGTTTGGTTGGATGAATGGCTGGCAGAAAGTGTTGTTGCAAATAGGGATGGCCATCTTTATTGTCATAATCTTGTTAGCCTTCCTCTTATGTTGCATTATCCCCTGTATACGCAACTACCTTCAGAAAGCTGTGGACAAGGCTTCTCCCACCTTTATCAAGATTTAGACATAGATCTGTATGGACAGAATGATGATTGTAAGACATCCCATCTTCTGATGCGGACTCTAACTGGCTCTAAGGAGAGTGTTCTGTGAGCTGAGCTACACTATATCTGAGTACTATGGTCCCTCTCCAAGCTTAGCTACACTATTAGATATTAGAGGCTTGTTAGGTCTTCCCCATGCCACATAGGTCATAGGGTAGGTGTGACGTCAGGTCATGGCAAGCCCGATCAAACGAAGATATGTACCTATGACTTACACACATGCAATGCTTTCAACATCCGGAAATAGAAGACACAAAGAATAGTGCTCTGGAAGGACCATAGTTGAGACATATATCTATTATAACAAGATATTTAGTTTTAGACACCCGATATAAGAATAGGGTGTTATACTTATAATCAGTAAGTTTTACTAATAGCTGTGAGTGTGACGAATATATTATTATGTCATTTTAGGGGGGACTGTTATGGATTAGGATCAGTACAAAATGCATAACTGTATTCGTGCACCTACTTATATATCTTATCTTTGCAGTATTATCGTATAACCAAGTTTTACTAATAAATGCTGAATCATTGGGAGACTCTAAAATGGAGGATTTGTCACTCCCCTGCATACAAGATGTAGACAGCACAATTTCCGGTCTGTTAAGGATGATGAGTCTTATCACACCCTGAGCACTAGGAGGAGAACGCCATCTTTCCTTTGACCTAAACTTCTGACCAGTGAGAGGAAGACTCATCCCCCTGTGGGATGACACCTAGAGACTCCTTAATGCTTTTAACCCAATGTCTGATCAAGGTCTCATAAAAGCGGACACCTCAGAACCAATGAATTACCGAATAAACCTGATGTTTTGCTTAATTGTAACTTTTATCTGATTACTAAAAACTATATAAATGATGGCTGACATAATAAAACTAGGAAAGAGAAAGCTGTATACCAGAACTCTGTGTTGGTGTATTATTTCTCTAAGGTGTGCACACTATATAAATATTGGTAATTTGGCCAGGGACAGATATTTCTGAAAAATACTTTGTTATTTCCCAAACAATGGTATAAATTAAAATTATAGGTAACAACAAGTACTTTATCAATTTATTGTTATTTAAAAACAATGTATTGTCCTACAGTAAAATAAGATCAACATTTGTCATTTTAACCTGTGAGTTCTTCTTTCTGATCCACCCACGCAAAGATGTTGAAACATTATAGTAGTAGAGAGATCATTCCATTAAATTATGGAAAAATCACTGCTTGCATATCCCCACCAAAACACATAGAGCCTCATTCAATTGAGCAATTACAGTTGCAGTAATGGAGGCTGTCAGTTATTTTGCTATTCAATTGGCGTTTTTTTAGTGCTGCAAACGGCCTACGCGTTACGGGCTTGAAATCCTTGTGGTTGTTAAAACCGGAACTTACAGTCAACCAAAGTCTTTGGGCTTTCACATCCGCAAGAGTTACAATCGCTAAAATTGCAAATCACTACTCAATTGCTAAAATCCCTCAAGACCGCAAACGCAGTCAAGCCTGTATGATTTCTTAACATGGTACTATTATTAATATTATTAGTATTATTATTTTATGCATTAATCAATTGCATAGTAACTAGGGCTCATTCATTTACAGATCTACATGTGTAGTGTGTGTGATGTACATGTGGTGGCATGTTGGTGTATGTGATATTCATGGAGGCTGGATCCTGCTGGGCCTCCAGGCCTGAAGCTCCAGCAGTGGGCAACTGCCTCAGAAGGTCCTTAGCCACCCTCTCCCACTCATTATAATGCATAGGTACTCAGGGGCCACCATTTGATGCTGCAGCTTGCTTGTCCTTCTTGACCATCATCCTCCTCACCTGATGTCAAAGTGGTGCTTCACAGACCTCACATCCCTTTCCCTTCCCTTTCCGCTGTACCTACTGCTGTTACTGCGGCCACTACCTCCTTCCATGCCTGGGCCCTAGGGCTGGGCCTAACTTCCCTCCCCCCACAATGATAACGGGGCATCCACGGATGGCACCAAGGAGGACTACATTCTCCTGGTGCATATAGTTCAGGGCCCTGTGCTTTCCCTTAGCCTCTTGACCTCCCGACTGTGGACGGGGATCCTTTGCTCCCTGAACTGTCACTAAGGCCTGTCCCTCCCCCGAACTACCACGCCCCCTGGGATCAGGCCCCCTCCTCCTCTATTCCTAGAATAGATGTGCCTATTTCTGGGGGCACCCTGCCACTATCCACCTCTCCCACTCGACTATCCTCCTCTCCTCCGCTCTACACCTCCTCCACACCTCTGCCACTCTCTCTCCTCCACTCTCCACCTCCTCCCAATTCCTCCTCCACCTCCTCCTCCAACTCCTCCATTTCCCCTCCTACGCCACTCCTTACCTCCTCCTCCACCACTCCCCTGGGGCACCTCTCTCTGGCTGTTGTCTAAGGGCCTCATTCAATTGTGATTCGGCCAATTGAATAGGGCTCTATATAAGAACAGAGCATATTTTTACACAAGTTTTTAGTTAGTGAACTTCTAGCCAAAAGCAAGGTCTTCACTAACTAAAAACTTCTGTAAAAAAATATGCTCTGTGCTTATATAGAGACCTATTCAATTGGTCAAATCGCAATTCAATGAGGCCCAAAGACGGGAACAGCAACTGATTTCTAATTAACTTCTAGGGTCAGGAGCCAGGATGTCAGAAACAAGTGGTTAGCGATTTCCCTTAAAAGGCTCCTAACTCTAAGCTTAAAGCCTGAAGGAGAGAGACTTGACCTAAGCAAGGCCCAGTTGGTATGTACGGATCAGGGTTAAACACAATTACCTCTAACCTATCATGATTTAACACAGACTACTTCTTGGGATAAATTATAATGATTAGACACAGACTACTTCTTCAGAGGAAAACTGGCCACAGCGTTTATTGGTAAACACAAATAAACATAACCATAATCATGAATAAATAAACATAACCACGTGAGGGGAGGAGCCTGGCCAGAGACAGAACGCCCAACGCCCTGAACCTCCATCCAGGGCCTACCATGTTGTAACATCCGTACCACCGTAGGGTAGGATCTTACCCATTTTACCACTGTCTCGGCGACTCCCCTCACCACCCACCGATGTGACAACAACATAAACATAATTTGTTAACATATAATATACACTTAAACACTATAACAACCACAAGTGCTTAACAGAACAAGTTAATCCTTCAACTTGACAATATACATCATTAATTTTATTTATTTTTATTTTTATTTTTTATTAAAAACATATCATCACTTTAAACAACAATACTCTAGGGATGGGTGGGTGGGTATCTTCCCTCCTGGCTAGCTGGGGGCTTACTGATGCAATTGTCGCCAAACACAGCCTATAAGTGGCTCCACCTCCCCCAGCTAGCCACCCCCCTCCATACACGGTCCTGCCAGGTCAAGGGACCTTCCTTCCAACCACAGCAGGCTGGGGTGGCTTCCATACCCTTCAGGACCAATGTCTTGAGAACAACTGGACACTGAACAAAATACAGAAGCTAGTAATGAAATACAAGACAACATATTACCGGCTGGCAACAATAACTACTTATCAACACAAAGAGGCCGACTAATCTATGTACAGCTCTGTGGTTTCCTATCATTTGAGGAATGATGATAAAGGCAATATCTACCAGCCTCATACAAATAATCCATTGAATTGTCTCTGACACTACTATAGATCAACAAGTAAATATAAACACAGTGAAAACAAATAAAAATCATCAACTAGATGTGAATACGACATAAAAATATCCACACAGCAGCTTGTGGGTCTCATTTGCTAAGTATATTAAAAGAAACAAGGAAGTAATGCGGAAGTAACGCGTTTCCTTTTTCATATTTAACCATTTCTCTATCAGGGTAATGTTTCTACACAAGTCGTTGCAAATTATTAATTTAATTTATTTACAATTCACAAAGAAGAGATGAAAATGGACATTATTCAGAAGATTTTTGTTCTGATTTCTTGTGCTGCTGTTCATGTTAATGCAGGTAAGAAAATGCCATTTCATTTGTTGAACAAATGAAAATGTTATCTTGTGTTGCAGATGTAAAGTAGACAGTTGGAAATTAGTCTTCACACCTATTTCATACTAGTTTTATTTTTTAATGTACTACCTTGTAAAAAAATTTAAAACATAAACTATTAATTATTATTATTGCATTTTTCACACAAATTTCTATAACTAGTAAATCACACAATTGTTTTATTTTTTTATATTTTATATATATTTTTATACATACAGATCATAAAAGTACCTTACATAAATAACAATACATAAAAATAAAAGATAACAGCACAAAATAATACAATTGTCATGAAATCCAGAGCAATATTTAACTTACATATAAAGTCACACCTTAATCTTTATTTTTTATTTTTAACCTTATATAAAAAGTTAAGATTATTACCAAAATATTGTTTATTCTAAATTATTATACTCAGCCATGGTTTCCAAATACTGTAAAATTGGTCTTCTGGCTTAAACATAATAAAATAAGTGTTCTCCATTCTGAATATTTGCCAATTTATTATTTCCAGTCAGATAATGCTCAGTGTTTGCATTTCCAGCCATTGAGGTGCAATAACAGTTCTAGCCACAGTTAATATTTGTATAATTAGCTTTTGCCCATTTCTCCTTATACCTTCCAAAGGCTCATTTATGTAGCATTATTACTGGTTCTAATTTTGATTCAGTAGCCACATTTTTTATTTATTTGTTGTACTGTTTTAGGGCATTCCCACCATATATAAATGGACGTACCCAATTCTTGAAACCCTGTTAAGCATGTTGGTGGTGTGTGACTTGTACTTATGTATTATTTTTGGAATTCTGCAGCTAAAGCATGATATTTTACAGTTTGTTTCTTACTGTTTGTTTCTAACAGTTTGTTTCTTACTGTTTGTTATATATTTATTCTGTTTGTTATATATTTATTCATGTTCTGGAAATCTGATCCCATATTTTCACAATCCATTTCTCTAGTTATGAGTTCCATGTGTTTGTATATGTTAATGTACTGTTTGCATGTAGATTGTTAAGCATATTATATAGTTGTGATTTAGCACCAGGATATCTCTATAATGGAGACATTACCTTTCAAAAATATAAAAAAACTTTTACTTGAAGGTATTGTCATCTGTCAGAGTCATATAAATCATAATGTGTTTTCACGTCTTGGAAAGTCATTATTTCCCCATTTCTTATAATATGAAATTTGCATGAAATATCCTTTTCTTGTCAGTCAGTTTATATGTATTTTTATATTTGTCCCATACACACAGGTTATGATTAATTGTGATATATTTTTTAAGATATTTTGCTTTTTAGACGCACTTAACCATGAAATGTTCTTAATTTCCGTTGCAAAGCATAAATCTTGTTCTACTCTTCTCCCTGGTAATGGTGGTTTAGAGCAGTCCCATTGTATAAGTTGTATAAATATTGCTGCTAAATAATTGTGTTTTATATTTGCCCATAGCCACCTAGAGATTTATATATTTGAAGTATATTTTTATTATTTCTGTTTCCTTTAAACTTTCAGATAAATTGTGTGAAAATCATTAGATTTTTTTCCAGCATATTTGGAGGAACTGTAATATGTTCTAAAAAAATATAGTCATTTCTTAGACAATTCAGGAAGACATAAAAATGCATAGCACCGTCTTAGCATAACCCAATTTATGAAACAATAGCTGAAAATGTAAATACAAAGGTAACAAGGTAACAGGTAACAAACTGAGATTAGGAGCACTCCCTTTAAGAGAGTGCTCCTAATCTCAGCTTGTTACCTGTATAAAAGACACATGGGAGCCATAAATATTGTATTAGTAAGTGGCATTGCGGGTAGATATTCTTATACAAGCCCTACATGTGTATTATTTTTGTCTAATGCATTTGAAATTAAACCCTTTTTTATATTGAAACAGCATTAGTCCCTTTTTGCAAATTTGCACTTTGAATATCAGAAGATTATTGCACTCCAATAGTAAATTACTTTTCTACGTTTTCACCATTAAACAATTAAATTGGCATAGCACTTTAACTGTACTATATAGTTTTTTTCAGTTGTTTATTTGCTAGTTGGAACACTAACCATTTGTTTTCTCTAGATATGAACAAAGAATCATGTTATAAAAAAGGGACTTCCATATGAACTGCAATTAAGAACCATAAAAAAATGCAACTAGATAAATATTATGAGCCTCATTCAATTCACAGTTACTTTAACCCATAATGTAACCCCGTAAATGCAACGGATATTCAATTGGCTACATTAACTACTTGCATTCCAATTAAGATTTACAGGCTTAAAAGCACTGCAGGCTTGTCAAAACCTTAACTTTGTCCTATCTCCTCCATTATTATTTCAAGCCCGCAAATCAGAGCTTTCCAACCTATCATGACACGTTAGTGTGCCAACTGTAATGTGCAGGTGTGTCGCAATTTATGTATGTGTTCATATATCTTATAAGGGGTATAAGGGGTTAGTTCAACTTCCGGTCTGGATAACTGTTTTGCTAAATGATGCATGTCTAAAAGTATGTCACTGACATAGAAAGTTTGTAAAGCACTGGCGTAGATGTTACCCGTGCTAAAGACGCAAAATCGATATTCAATTACAAAAATCAACAAGCCCGCAATTGCCTTCAAATCTGTAAATGGCAGATGTACCAAGCATTATATGAGTACTAGAGAGGACCCGCAAGTGGGTTAGACACCTGTTCGTAACACTGCAGCAGCAAATAAACACACAATATCGTACTTTAAAATACTGGGAAAGCATGGCAAGGCATAACATTTAATTGCACAACAGTCTCAAGCTCACAAATCTGTAATAAAAAAATATTTTTAACTTTTATTTCCGTGTTATATAGATACTGGGAATCAAAGGGTTAATACATATCATGGAACCCGCATGGACTAGAGCAGTTACGGCTTTATCAATATTGCATTATATCTGGAATGTGGGTCTTTGAAATCCAACCTCCGTTTTTTATTGACATAATGATGACGATCTCTGTTGCCATTGGCTCCATCTAAACCCACAACTATGGGTTTGACTAAATGATCATGTTCACGGCCGCGCATCCAAAGTTTTAAAAATTATTTACAGGTTTGCGTCTTAACCCCTTCCCCCGCTGCCTGTTCTAATTTCATAGCTATGTATTCAAGCCCGCAACCCTTGTGGGCTTCACGCTGCCGCTAAGGGCTTCTAATTTAATAGGGCTCCAAGTTTTACTGATGTCATGATGACGGTCTTATTTACTATTGGCTGTGTCTAAGAAGTATGCAAGTGTTTAAGAAGCACATTATGGGTTTGCTTAAATGTTGTCAGATCATATTCTCATGCCCCCTGAAATCCTACTTACCAGTGCATGGTTTGTGTGTGGAGGTGGTGAGATGGGCAGTTGCGCGTTAGAGACAGTTGAATACATCTAAATGTTTAGAAATATTGTAACCCGGAGCCAAATTGTCGGGTTACAGGTAATTACGGGCTTGCAATTGAATGAGGCCTATATCTGGGCTTGTACAGTTTCCTCATCCAAGGCCATTTCTACAACTTAATGAATTTCTGTTTTTTCAGGTGCGTCTCTGTCTGTCTCTGCTGGTAATACCACGGTGTTACTGTGTGCGCATGTGCTTGGAGACAGCTTAATACTGGTTATTTGGAAGGTCCATCGTCTATATAACCCTCATTGTACATTATCATTCTCACTAGAAGCAAACCAGTCACACAATGGCTGCAGTAACAGGATGGAGCTTCTACTAGGATAAATAACAGCAAAATAACAGATGAAGGAAACTATACTTGTGAGATTGTCACTGCATCTGGGACATTTCTCAGAACAACTATATTATACGTATTAGGTGATGCATTTTCCTTTTCATTTTTTTTTTTTTTTTTTTTAACCATCAGTTTTTATTAGGCAATGGTACATCACATTATGCAAGTTAAACATTTAAATCCAGTAGATACGAAGCACGTAAATACAGTTTCCTAATTCATTTAATAGCTGTTGTCAAAGCCTCGTATCCCATTCTTTTCCAGTAGTTATCGGTTCTCTCTCTTGAGAGCTTTCTACCATTGCCCCCCTTTTTTTTTTTCTATTTTTTATGTAACAAAAGTAAAACATAAAACATGAAATTTTGTGCAGTTCCTTCATCTTTCAACCAGCAGTTCTTTTCATCATCCGCCCTCTCCAGTGCCAGCCCATTTTTTCCAGCAATAAGTTTGTATCTTAGTTAGGATTCTATTGAGATACTGTCTGGCTCCATTAGCCAGGGAGCCCATATATCTGTAAATTTTGGAATCGAGTCCTCTAGAAGGTGTGTTATTCGTTCGTTAATTAAAATAAAGTTGATTTTGTTTTTTACTGCCCGGAAACTCAAGTCCGAGGACTTCCACTGTCGAGCAATATGGCTTTTTGTAGCCAGCATCATGAATTGTAATAGCCTATTCTGATGGGATGTTAAGAGCGTATGTGGAAGGCCTAGTAAGCTGACTTCAATAGATTCATATACTTTAATTTTAAAAAAATTTGAAGCTAGTTCAATAATTTTCGACCAGAGTTCTTTCGCTTTGGGACATGACCACCAAATATGTAAGAATGTACCTGGATCTCTGCATCCTCTGAAACATTTTGAGTCTTGTATTAGCCCCCATTTAAAGAGTTTGGCTGGTGTGTGGTAGATTCTATGTAGAACCTTTATTGACGTCTCCAGAACGCTATAGTTCAGTGACCCTCTAGTTAAGCTACGCCAGCTTTGTTTCCAAAATGATTGGTCCATGGTATATCCTAGGTCTTTTTCCCATTTTTGTATATAATTAATTTTTTGTGCCCTCGGTGGTTCATTAAATGCATTATATAGTATACTTATATTGTTGCTCGCCAGTGGAGTGTCCCTACATATTCTAACCAGCCAATTGGTTACTGGGGGTCCTAGTGATGCTATAGTGGAGCTGACAAAGTGTCGAATTCTACAATAGGAGTAGTGTTCTATTAAAGGAATATTATATTTCTTTTTTATGTGTTCAAAAGTAATTATTGTCCCTTCTTGGTACCATGCCCCAAACCTCAGCAGGCCCCTGGAATTCCACCAATGATTAGATGTGGGGGATAGTTGTATTGTCAAGAGGGGATTGGGGATTATCGGGGAGATACTGGCTAATTTAGGTGCTATGTTATGGCGCCGGATCGCCCATATCCATAATCTCAGTGAATGTTTAGTTATTGGGTTCTTTATTTTCCCCATCATATTATTGAGTTTGGATGACCATATCATGGTATCCCATGAGTAAGGGGACATCTGTAGGTTTTCTATAAAAACCCACAGGGGCTGGTGCTGGAAGGAGTGCGCTAGGGGTATGAACGAAAGCTGCGCTGCTTTATAGTACTGTTTAAAGTTGGGGCATGAAAGACCTCCTTTAGTTTTTGAAGTGTACATGGTAGTTCTAGAGATCCTTGCGGATTTGTGGTTCCAGATAAATTTAAAAACGTGGTTTTGGAACCTCTCAAGGTCTTTGTAGATTATTGGGATTGGAAGTGTGCGAAATAAGTATAAAAGTCGTGGAAGGATTTTCAATTTGACTTCGTGTATTCTGCCTAGCCAGGAAATTTTACCCCTTGACCATCTCTGAAGGTCTAATATCAATTCTCGGTATAGGGGAGTATAATTAGTTTTATATAGATCCGTTATTTTTTTCGTAATGGATACTCCCAAATATTTAATATGTGAGCTGGGCCATGAGAAGTCAAAGTTTTGTTTAAGAAATTGACTCTCTGTTTGTGTGAGAGCTATACCTAACGCTTCCGATTTTGTTACATTAATTGTAAGACCCGAAATGTTACCAAAGATGTTGAGAGTGTGTAGTAGCTCTGGGATAGAGGTAGACGGGCTCGTGAGTGAGCCTAGAAAATCATCTGCAAAGAGACTGCATTTAAAATGGTGATGGCCCATCTGGATCCCTTTAATTTTCGGGTTAGCTCTTATAGATTGCGCTAATGGCTCTATTGCCAATGCAAAGAGTAAGGGTGAGAGAGGGCATCCCTGTCTTGTTCCCCGTTGTACCTCAATTTGCGCCAAAGAGTCACCTGGTAGTTTTAATCTTGCCTTGGGAGATCTATAATATGTCTCTATCAGATCCATAAATTTTCCACCAAACCCAAATTTCAGGAGTACCGCTTTGAGATAAGACCATTCTACGGTGTCAAAAGCTTTTTCTATGTCTAATGCTAATAAGCAGGTTGGGATGTTATTTTGGGATGCTTTTGAAATTAGGTTTAATGTGCGTCTGATATTATCCCCAGTTTGTCTATAAGGGATGAATCCCGCCTGGTCTTTATGTATAAGTATAGGGAGAAATTGGGAGATTCTATTGGCCATTAATTTTGCTAAGATTTTTATATCTCCGTTTAGAAGCGAAATTGGGCGATAATTCTTGACTTCTAGAGAGTCTCGACCTTCTTTGGGGAAGAATATCAGGTCTGCTTGGTTCAATTCCTGTGGCATTTGATGACCTTCTAAGATTTGGTTAAAAAGATTTGTGAGGTGTGGGGTTAGAATGTCTATATATTTCTTATAGTATGTATTTGTAAATCCATCCGGGCCCGGGGCCTTCCCACTTTTCAGGCAAGTAATCGTCTTTCTAACTTCAAGTTTCCCCACTTTAGCATTCAGTAGTTCTGCATCTTCTTGGGATAGAGTAGGAAGGTCACATGATTCTAAGAAGGTAGATCTTTGTTGTTCTTGCTGCTGGTGATGTTGGCCAGATGAGTAAATTTTCTGGAAGTATTCCAGAAAAGATTTCTGAATAAGATTAGGACTGGCTGTAACTTCCCCAGCAGAAGTTCTAATCCTGTATATTTTTGATTGTGAGATTTTATTTTTAAGTTTGTGTGCTAGTAAGCTATCGGGCTTGTTAGCCTTCGTATAGTATCTGTGACCTGTCCATCTCATCGCTTTTTCAGTGCGGTTTGATAACAGTAGATCTAGCTCCAATCTAATTTTCTCTATTTTAATTAGTAATTTTTTAGAGGGGTTTTGTTGATTCAATCTCTCCAAATCTCCCAACTCTTTCCCAGGTTCTGTTCCCTAAGATTAGATTGTCTCTTAAGGCCACTGGCGATTTTTATAAAAGATCCTCTTATGAAGGCTTTGTGGGCCACCCATGTCCAACCCATGTTTGAATCTGGGGTAGCGTTGGTTGAGAAGTATAGGTCTAAATCCTCGGCTATTTGCTTCTCTACTAATGGGTTGGATAGGATGCTCTCATTAAGTCTCCAGCTGTAGGGTGGTTTGTTTTTTAGGCCCATTTCTATAGAGGTACTAACCTGTGCGTGGTCAGACCACGGGCACGGATGGATCTCTGCCCTGTCTACATTGTCTGATAATGATGAGTCTATTAGAATGGTGTCTATACGGGAATATGTGCCGTGAACTGGCGAAAAGAAGGTGTACCCCCTCTCACCCTTATGTAGCAATCTTCACGCGTCTAGAAGATGTAAATCATTAAGTAGTGCGTTAATTTGTTTTAACTTGTTGGAGTATTTGTTACACCCCTCCTTATTTGATCTATCTAAATTTGGGTCCAGAACTAAATTAAAATCTCCCCCCAGCACAATCCTACCAACATCCGCCGATTTGAGATATCTTAGAAGATTTAGAAATGATTTATGTGGGGAGGTTGTTTGTGCATAAAATGAAATTAGGGATAGCTTTGTACCCCATAATGTGCCTGTTAACACGATAAATTCGCCCCCCCGGGTCTATCTTCCGGTGTTCGATTATAAATGGGAAATGTTTATGTAATAGGATAGCCACTCCCCCTTTCTTAGTAGGTTGAGTAGAGGCGACAAAGGTCGGGTATGAATGGTGCAGATATTTAGGGAGTTTGTTGTGAGCAAAATGCATTTCTTGTAGGAAAATCACATCCGGGTGTAGGGGCTTATAGGTTAGAAAGGCTTTGCGCCTCTTAAACTGTGAATTAAATCCCCGGACATTGTGTGAGATAAAAACAAAAGTAGATTCCGTCATGTTATCTCTATCTATATAGATGGGATAAGCTGCACGTATCTCCTCCTCCCCCTTTTCCCCCATGTACCTGAGTTTTGATGGCTAACTGGCATGGCACCTGGAGAAGGCGAAGGAACCGTTTCGAAGAGCCTGTTTAGTGGAACTGCAGAAATGTGAAAGAACAAACATAACATGGTTAACCAAAAAGTGATAACATGTAAAATGTAACTTTTCCTCGGCTTATTACTTAAGGCACCTATGTGCCAGGGGAGGGAAATGGAGATGCCCATTTCCCTATCTATCCCCTCAGCTGAGGAAGAAATATCTGGTAAACTAATTATCAGTGCAGACTGAAAGTCTACTATCCTCTGCCCCCCCCCCCCCTGAGACTATAACCACTGACCCGGCCTTAAAATGACCCCTTATCTAGGAGTTTATGTCGTAACCTTTTATCCATTAAAGTATACAATTTCATAGTTGCCTTGTTTCTGTCCCCCATCTTGTGAATTTTATGATATAACCCACGTATGACTTTCTATTGGGTTGTCTAAAAGTTCCGGTCTACCATTTAAGAGAGTATAAAAGTGTAGCTATATACTAGCGTTTCATCTAATCCGGTTCATGACTCTCAACCCAATATTTCAGATTTTGTGCATTTAGTCCCATAGAAATTCTCGGTAGGTGAGAGAGATATGTAGTCCTTAAGTCCAAAGTCCCTGTGTCATTTGGTGAGTATCTGTAATGGTCTCTCCAAGAGTTTTTTAAGCATTCCTTGAATCCTTGATGCCTTGGTATTACCCCAGATATATGTCGATTGTTGTATTTAAGTTTTCTCTGTCGATTCTGGAGACAAGGTGGTGGGTCCTGGATTTGGGGCCATTTGTTTACTGTGCCGTTTATTCCTCTGTATTTCCGTCCATTGTCTTGCCGGTCTAGGAGGTAAATTTGTATCTTGGCGGGTTTCCAGAGTATTTTCTCTGGGTAAAAGATTGTGCTCTGACAGAATTGAGTTGCATTCAGATAGATTATGTACTGTGTGGTTCATAGACCCCACTTGGAATGATAGGCTAAAGGGGAACCCCCACCTGTATTTAATGCCCTCCTGGGCCAAAATCAGCAAAGCCGGTTTTAGCTGCTTTCTTTTAAAAAGTGTTGAGGGAGCTAGGTCTGCATACATCTGAATGTGGGTTCCATCCGGGCCTGTAATGGACTTTGTTTTTCGTGATGCTGCCAATAACAAGTCTCTAGTACCCTGGCGTAGAAATCTCGCTATAACATCTTTTGGTTGCTCTGTCGAGTTTGGGCCCCCCAAGGCCCTGTGTGCTCTCTCAATTTCCCAGGAGTCCTGTGGATGGTCCGGTAATAGGCTGTGGACAATTACATTCAAGTATAGTTTTAGATCTCCAATTGTTTTGGGTATTCCTCTGAATCTGATGTTATTGCGTCTGGACCTATTTTCTAGGTCTTCTAGCTTATTTTCTAGCGCCTCTATGTGCGCACTGTTTTGGGTTATATCCTGGCGGTCTTTTTGTTGGGTATCCACAATTTGATCTGTAATTGTTTCCAGTACATGGGTCCTCTGCCCAAGGTCCTGCAGATCTTGTCTGATTTCCTTCACTGCTTTATCAAAATGTGATCCTAGTAGGTTGTTAAAGTCCGTCAGTGAAATATCTGACAATTTCAGGGGTTGTTTTGTGTGCGACGTTTCCTCCTCCATGTCTGAGCCTTCTGATGAGCCCATAGTGGATGCATGCGGGGAGTTATTAGTTTGCTGCTGGGTTTTAAAATGATCTTGAATGCTCTTTGATGGTAAAATTCTCTTTGATTTGCCCATTTTTAAATCTTGGCCTGCAGTTTAGCCCAGGAATCTTTTAGAAGTATAGTTTGGGGGTTTGCAATCTCACCAGTATAGTTCAGCAGTAGTCAATATATTCCCTACAGGTGGGGTATCCCCTTCAGCTCAGGCTAATCAAATCACAGCACCCAGGGTTTCCATCGGTTAGGCCACCACATTTGTCTGAGGATTACAGATTAGCAAAGGTCATTATTGTAGTATCCGGGGGGAACCGACGGCCAAGCCTACAGACTCATCTGGGGGTTACAGATTAGGATAGTTCATTTTTTAGGGGGTATCTCGCCCTCTCTGAATTGTAGTATCTGGCATCTGGCCTGTTAGGTAAGTTTATAGGCATGTAAGTCCGTTTAATTCCTCTTTTGAATTTACTGATATATGCTAGGGATTTCCATATTACATGAAGAGGGTTCTCTGATAAGTTGAAATGTGTAGCAATCTCTGTATATTTATCTTTTTATATTTTCAGAATAATAGTTGGGTGCATCATCATGAGACTGTAGTTATGCCTCTCCTAGCCTGTATTTGTATCCGTCCCCCTCCCATGGTGGGGGGGTTAGTGCAGCTGTGTCCCAAAATGTATGCTGCTGACTGGCTGCTAAAGAGGGTATATCAGTACCATAGCAGACCAGAAGGTGGCGCTGAGAGATTAAAATTGCTGTTAAACACTGTGATAAAGTATGCAGGCTGCACTTTCCAGTAAGCTTTTAGCTTTTAATACATTATAATGTCCTGTAATTTTTGTAGATTGCTGTTATATGTAGTATCTTCGATGTGGGACTTAAAAGAGAAAAAAAATGGCAGGATGTAAGCCCTTGTATGTTCTGTATTTGGGCACTGCGTCTTGTTCTAGTGTGTTTTGGCGGGAAACTCCGCCATTAATCTGCCCCTTGAGTGATTTCATGTTTATGGGCTTTGCCACCTGGTTGCCCCGAAGGGCACTCACCCACTGGAGCAATCCGCTCTGCCCCCTGGATCCTCCGCTGCTTCTGGCCGCTCCAGCCACCCTGTGAAGGGGGATATCTCCTCTGCCCGCGGCAAAATGGCGGCCTGCCGCCCCTTAACCGGACCCTCGTCTCCGCCGGCACTGCTCAGTCCCACCACCTTCCGCAGCCCGTTCACCACCTCCCAGTCCGCTCCCAGGGTGAGTGTTATCCTATTAGTGGTGTCTGGGGTGCTGTCCCCCCTCCGCTTGTTACTGGGTGTACCTCGCTTGCCCTCTGCTCTGCCGTGGGCCCTTGCTCACCTTCTCTTATGCGGTGTGCAGTCGCGCTATGGGAACCCCTATAAGGGCCCTCTAACCCTCCAATCTCCTGTCTCGGTCCACCTCTCCACCTGTGCCGGGGATCACAGGGAGCCACATCCACGGGAGGCAGGATGGAGTAGGCCTCAACCACGTGGCGATGTTATCTGGCTCAATATGTTAAATTTTGGTGTCTATGTGTGCCTCTTTGATTCCCGAATATGATAGGGTTCTTTGAGGCAAAGTTGTGGGATAATTTGGGCTAAATAGCCCCTTATTGGCAATTTTCAGGGAAGAGCAGCTCCTTAGCACGTCTGCTCACTTCTGGTAAGACACGCCCCCTTTCCTTTTCATTTTTAACATTAAATGGAAGCAAAAATTCTTGTTTGTTATTAAAAAAATAAAGTAGCAAACCAAATCTGAAAAAGAGATTATGATAGGCTATGTGCAGGATTCAGCCTCATTAATGCCGCTACCTCTGCATGTTATCTACTATTTGTAAATGTTATAACTCCCTGAGGGGCTTTAGGCCCAGCACATCATGTTCAACGTGATATAAGCAACTAGTAACTTGCCTGTCATAAATTATGGTATCATACAATGTTAATTTGAATTGTCTGTGCTGTCTCTCTTCGTGCAGTCTGTCTCTCTCTGTGTTATGTAGTGAGTATGCAGTCTCTCTCTGTGCTGTCTGTCTGTATACTGTCTCTCTCATTGCACTCTCTCTCTCTCTGCACTCTCCTGTCTGTGCGCTCTTTCTCTATACACTCTCTCTCTCTATGCGTTCGGTGTGCCCACTCTCTCTCTTTTTGTGCTCTCTCTCTGCTATCTCTCTCTATGCTCTCTCTCTCTCTCTCTGTGCTCTCTCTGTGCGCTCTCTGTCCACACTCTCTCTCTCTCTCTGTATTGTCTGTGCTTTCTCTCTCTGTCCTGTGTGTGTCTCTCTCTACCTCTCTTTTTCTGTCCTTTGTATGTATCTCTCCCCCTCTCTTTGTCTCTCTCTGTCCTGTGTCTATCTCTATCTCTCTGTGCTCTCTCTGTGTACTCTATGCTTGTGAGCTCTCTCTCTGTCCAGTGTGTGTGAGTCTCTCTCTCCCTCTCTTTTTCTTCCCTATGTATGTCTCTCTCTCCCTCTGTTTCTCTCTCTATATCTCTGTCTGTATTGTACAAGTCTCTCTCTGCCCTGTGTGTGTCTCCTTCTATGTCCTGTGTGTGTCTCTCTCTATCCTCTCTCTGTCTCTGTATCTATGTCCTATGTATGTCCCACTGGTGTAGCTAGAGCTTTTGCTATATTCCCTTCTCTCTCTCTCTCCCCCCCTTTCCTTTTCCCGCTGTCTCCTCCCCGCCCTGTCTCCCCGCAACGCTGTCTCTTCCCGGCCCTGTCTCTTCCCGGCCCTGTCTCCTCCCCGCCCTGTCTCCCCGCGACGCTGTCTCCTCCCGGCCCTGTCTCCTCCCAGCGCTGTCTCCTCCCCACCCTGTCTCCCCGCGACGCTGTCTCCTCCCGGCACTGTCTCCTCCCGGCCCTGTCTGCGCCCGGCGCTGTCTCCGCCCGGTGCTGCGTAATAGCGGTGTGATCGTAGTACTGCTCATGCGCGCACGCCCTGGTTCACACCTTGTCTTTCCAGAAGACGCTGTGCAGGCATTAAAGACAGATTGTAAAATATGAAATTGGACTAGTAGATAGTTTTTTTTATACTGAGCCCCACAGCCATTTGTCTTTATTTCTATGTGTGAGCCCCCCAAGGACTTATCGGCTTTGCTATTTGTTTTTCTTTGTAACTTTAGTTCAGCCTTCTCTCACTCTGAAGATAAACAGAGATGGGTCTCCTGAGTGTCAGGCTCTCAGGGGGAATCCAGCTGCAAAAATATCATGGATCTCAGAATCAGAAGATCCAATCACTACAAATAACATAAAGGAACAAGACAAGACTTGGACAGTTATCAGCACATACAGTCCAAGGAATATAACTGACGTCACATGTGTGGTTTCACATCCAACATTTGTACATCCACAAAACAGATCTATTGCACTAACAACCACTGGTAAGTAACTATTAGGAAAGACAGGAAATATATAACTTCACAGCATCCACAAAACAGATCCATTGCACTTCCTGCCTCTGGTAAGTACCTTCTACATTCATTACTTTCATTTTATTTTCTGATTGTTTTTGTTTGCAAAAGGACCCCGCAAAGGGATTAAAGTCCTATTCGTACCACTATAAACGCAAATATCAACACAATACTGTATTTTAAAATAAAGTGAAAATGATGTTAGGTATTAAAATGAATAGCACAACATTCTCAAGCTCGCAAATCTGCAATATAAAATATTGTTTTTTATGTTTAATTTCCGTGTTATATCGATCCCGGCAATCAATGTGTTAATACATATAATGGAACTTGCATGGACTAGAATATCATATTTACTGATTTATTAATATTACATTATTTCTGGAATGTGGGTCCGATTGTAACTCATAATTCAAACCCATAAGGCTTTGAAATCTAACCTCCATTTTTCAGTGACGTAGTGATGACGATCTTTTTTACCATTGTCGCCGTCCAAACTCGTAGCTACGGGTTTGACTAATTGATCATGGTTACGGCTGCATATGCAACGTGTGCAAGAATGGTTTCACGAGTTTGGGCCTCCGGCCCGTTGGTTGCGGCATGGTTGAATATAATATCTTTGTAACTTCAAGCCCGCAGGTTTTTCCGCTACGGGCTTCAAATTTAATATGACCCTAAGACTTGACTTAAGCAACCCATTAGCCTTATAGGACTGCATAGCTTCTTGGCCAGGTTCACACACAAGAGAACCAAGAGGCGGGAATGGAGACTGAAAGAGTTAAAGGACAACTGTATGAATGTTTGTTTGCCAAATAATGAGAATTGAGCATACTGAAAAACTTAATCTTACCTATTTTTAAAATGTTATGCTTTTATCCATGTAAGTCACTTTAGGACTCCATTTCAGCTCTGATCAAGTACTACATTCCTTCTTTCTTTCTCAGTCATTTCAGGAGATTTATATGTCAATTATTATCCTTATCGTTTATTTGTAACGCGACAACATATTCAGTAGCGCTATACATAAGTTACAGGCAATGACAAGTTCAAGATTAACACATTGCAAATGGAGGGCCCTGTCTTTGAGATTGGAATCCGGTGTCTATAGCGCTTTCCCTATTGAAAACTCCCGATTGAAACTCGCAGATTTACAATCCAAATTATGGGGGGCTGCGTTAGTGCACACTGTTCCTCCAGGCTCTTGAAGTGACCCAAAAGAAGCATCGTGCACAGCTGTGCACCCCCCATAATTTACACAGAAACCTCCAAGAGTTACACAAAAAGACAGGAGGAATGTAGTGCTTGATCAGAGCTGAAAAAGGGGTGACATGGAATAAAACATTTTAAAAGCAGATTATGTTTTGTTATTTAACACTATGCTCAATTCCCATTCTTGGTCAATCTACCAACACTGGTTGTATGTCTTTAAAAAAATTATAAGTGGTCCTTTAATGTGTATTGGTGAATGAATTGGTGGGACATCAGAAGTGGACGCCGACAAATTACAAGATGTGAAATCTAAAATAGCTCTTCAAAGTAAAAATATAAAAGTGTTTATCCTTCCTATTCGATCTTGCAAACAGCTTAGGTCCTTAATGTTATGAAATGATCCCAACCATGCTGCTTTACTTTACTCCTTTTCACGTGTTCTTGGTTTAGGTCAGAATCTGTCTTCTATTTTGTGGGCCAGAATTTTTGTCTCCGTTGTGGTCGTCTGCTTTCTGGGATTTCTTCTCCTCTGGGCAAATAAATTGAAGGGAAATTGTTGTAACAAATGTAAGTTTAATAAGATGTTTATTTCATATGTTGACTTTAAATCTCATTTGGTCCATTAGTATCATATTCATGCAAAAAATGTAATTCTGTTAGTTAGTAGATCATATAATTAGTATTTATGCTCGCAAGTAAATTATTTATGAAATGGTTTATTAAAAATACATAATACTTAATAAATATGTACAAAACAGTATAATGTTTCCTTTGTGTATAGAGTAATGTAGAAGGTTGGTGCTTTATATATATATAGGTTATTATTATTAATTAGTCCTTTGCCCACCATAAATGACGGTATAATATTGTGTTAAAAAGTGTCTTCTGTGTGTTGGTGTGCCCTCTTTCTGTGTACCCTTTCTCTCTCTCTCTCTGTGCGCCCTATCTCTCTCTCTCTCTGTGCGCCATCTACCTCTCTCTGTACTCACTCTCTCTCTCTCTGTGCCCTCTCTCTCCTTGTACCCTCACTCTCTCCTTCTCTCTCTCCCTCTCTCTCATTCTGTCTCTATCTCCCTCCTTCTCTTTCTCTCCCTCCTTCTCTCTCTCTCTTCCTCTCTCTCCCTTCCTCTCTCTGTCTCTCTCCCTTCCTCTCCCTCTCTCTGTGTGCGCCCTCTCCTTCTCTCTGTACTCACTCTCTCTCTCTCTGTACTCACTCTCTCTCTCTGTGCGCCCTCTCTCTCTCTCTCCTTCTCTCTCCCTCTCTCTCTTCTTCTGTCTCCCTCTCTCTCTTCTTCTGTCTCTCTATCTCCCTCCTTCTCTCTCCCTTCCACTCTCTCCCTTGCTCTCTCCCTTTCTCTTTCCTTCTTTCTCTCTCACTCTCCTTCCTTCTCTCCCTTCCTCTCTCTCTCCCTCCTTCTTCCCCTCCTTCCTTCTCTCTCTCGCTCCTTCTCTCTCCCTCTGTTCCTCTCTCTCCGTCCCTCTCTCTCTCTCTCTCCTCCTCCTTCTCTCTCCTTCCTTCTCTCCTTTCCTCTCTCTCTCTTGCTCCTTCTCCCCCTCCCTTCATCTATCTCTCGTTCATTCTCTCTCCCTCCGTCCCTCTCCCTCTGTCCCTCTCTCCTTCTTCTTCTCACTCTCTCTCCCTCCCTTTCCTTCTCACTCTCTCTCCCTCCCTTTCCTTCTCACTCTCTCTCCCTCCCTTTCCTTCTCACTCTCTCTCCCTCCCTTTCCTTCTCACTCTCTCCCCCCTTCTTCCTTCTCTCGCTCTCTCACCACTCCTTGCTTCTCTCTTTTTCCCTCCCCGTTGCTATCCTTCTGTCCTTCCCTCTTCTCATATTTCTGGATTGCGAGTCTGAGCGCTAATCATACTTTGCAGTAAGTTAAGGGTTTGGCTCTGTCTAAGCAGCAATGTAAGGGTTTGGCTCTTTCTAAGCAGCAACATAAGGGTTTGGCTCTGTCTAAGAAGTAAGTTACGGGTTTTGCTTAACTGATTATGATCAGGCCCTGAAATGCTACATATAGAAGCATGATTTACAATTTCGGCTTTCTGCCATGTACTTGCGAGCTTGAGTCATTTTAATTGTTTTTAACTGTTGCAATTTTCAAGCCCGCAGACTTACAGCCTCAGGCATTGTAATTAAGGGCCCAAAGAAGCATGTTTTACGATTTTGGCTTTCAGTCATGTACTTGCGGGTTTAAAGTCTCAACTCACAATTTGTGCATAGAGCACATGAGCAACTCGCACTTTTGCGAACATTACATACAAACTCGCAATACGACAACTAAATTAGTGATAGCTTATTATTATTTTATTATTATTTTTATTAATAATAAAATATTATTATTATTGTTATTATTATTAATAATAATAATAATCATCATAATGATAATACTGGTAATCAAATTTAAATATAAAAAGAACAGGATTAGCCAATAAATTATAACTTAAACTTACAGAAATATTTAATTTGTATATCACATCCCAGAGTCTATATCAAATAACTTTGACCTGAGTGCCTCCAACAGCAAAAGGAGAATAGTCTATCAAATATGGTAAATAGGAAACATTGAAAAATAGGCAAGTTCACTTATCTGTTGGTCAATATGAGCCACCAATTAAAGAATCAACAGTTTAGTATTAAACAATCAGGACCCTGCAACATGAAGGATTAGTGCTAAGCAAATTTAGCAAAAGTTAGTTATGAATACAAGCAATAATTATTTTTAAGAAACTCTTCTCTGTAAGTGGTTAGTGCAAAAACAAATGTATTTTCAACCAATAGTTTGTGAGACTACATTGTCTTTGTGTAATGACCAAACAGGTAAAACTGCACTATGAGATGGGCCAATATGCCTCCATATATTAGCAACTTCCTAAAAAAGCATTTTCCTATTGTTAAAGTTTATACAGTGTGTATGTAAATAACAAAATATTTTTATGACTAACATTGTATCAAGTTACTGTGAAATGTGATTAATCTTCTATGTATCATCTGGAAAAAGCAATCATGGTAATTTAATAAATAAGTAATTGTGTGCTTGTGATTTTGTTTTGCAGGATTAATTTCAGGACTATAAACTTATTCTACTGGAGGTTCCACACTCTCCTGCATTAAACTGATTTACAGTATTTTGAGTATTTTTAATGTGAGTTTCAGATACAGCATTACATCAAATGTAGATACAAATTTCCAATTTTACACATAATATTTTAGAACATAAAGAAAATATTATTAATTATTATATATTTTATTTAATTCTGACGTAGTGGGATACCACATTTTTTTTTCTGTTTATCTGGTGTTTTGAAAAACTAAAACTATTAAGCTGTCATAAAACTATTAAGCTGTTTCAATTGAAATCTGGTATAATTTTCTTTATAATTTCAACAAGACTTGTGAAAATCACATCCGCCTGCATCAGAAAAAAGGCATCAGCACGCATAGTGATACAGACAAAGCTGCTCATAGCGGTGAAACGTGTTTATCTACCTTATATTTCCACACCATACATTTATGTCTATTGATTTTAAACCTTATATTTACATTTTTATCCATTTATATTTTTCTTATACCAATAAAATACTATTTTTTTCTACCAGCCTTCTATGTTGTCCATGGTCAATATAGCCACACTCTTCAGCACCCATAGTGGTTATCATTAGATCATAATTCCTGTAACAGGAGTGCTATCCTGATACAAGGACATATTGATATATCACCACTAATAAGGTCCAATACAATATTAGTTTAAATCCTGAAAAGGTAGTGACCCGGTCTTTTGAATCTTTATGAAACAAGATCGGAATCGAACTTGTGTGATACAGATACCTCATGATAATTTGAGGGCATTCCGGTTGAGAGTTGACAACTTATGTTACATCTATCACGAAGTTGGTGACCTGCAACAAGTGTTGGTGCGCCCCCCCCCCCCACTCAACTTTTATTGGTAAGTGTTTATACAGACACTTGTGTGAACAGTGTCTGCTTAAGACAGCATCACAGCCCATGATAAAGACCAAGACAAGAACTACAGAAGGAGAAAAGAGTATTTATGAAGTATACTGTACCTTTAATATTTGCTGATTCAGGTCTAAGCGCCGAGCTGTACAACTGGGACCTGCGAATCCCAGTACACAAAAAAAATCCATTTATAAGCTATTACCAGTGAAGCTTGAAAAAAAATCTCAGACAAGGCAATGGCTGCCTCTAGTAAAGAATACTTACATGTACAGTAGTAATTAAATAAATAATATTTATTCCTCTTACTTTATAAAAAAACATTTAGTCTTTTATCATTTAGTCTTTTATCAAGAGAGCACACGTAGAAAGAGAGAGAGAGATGGCACCCAGAATGACAGAGGGCACAGACAGAGGGCACATAGAGAGAGGGCACAGAGAGAGCGCGCAGAGTGAGATAGAGGGGGCACCCAGAAAGACAGAGGGCACACAGAGAGACAGAGGGCACAGCAAAAGAGCACACACACAAACAGAGGGTGCCCCGAAAGAGAGAGGGGGCTCACAAGAGAGACAGAGGGCACAGAGAGAGCGTGCAGAGGGAGAAAGCACACAGAGAGGGGGGGGGGGGGCACCCAGAGAGACAGAGGGCACACACCTAAAGTAACCCTGGAGGAGCTACAGAGATCCACAGCAGAGACTGAAGTATCTGAAGTATCTGTACATAGGACGACAAGAAGCTGTATGCTCCATAGAATTGGGCTTTATGGCAGAGTGGCCAGAAGAAAGCCATTACTTTCAGCAAAAAACAAAATGGCACGTTTTGAGTTTGCGAAAAGACATGTGGGAGACTCCCAAAATGTATGGAGCAAGGTGCTCTGGTCTGATGAGACTAAAATTTTACTTTTTGGACATCAAAGAAAACTCTATGTCTGATGCAAACCCAACACATCACATCACCCAAAGAACACCATCCCCACAGTGAAACATGGTGGTGGCAGCATCATGCTGAGGGGATGTTTTTCAGCAGCCGGGACTGGGAAACTGGTCAGAGTTGAGTGAAAGATGGATGGTGCTAAATACAGGGATATTCCTGAGCAAAACCTGTACCACTCTGTGCGTGACTTGAGAATAGGACGGAGGGGAAACATGTAAATGTGTTGGAATGGACTAGTCAATTAGATTATTATATCATTCCACTCTTTCAATTCATATTAATAACCTTTTCATTCACAATCACATCTCAAAAACAAAAAAAATCTGAATTAATTGTCTCAATTAAATGACCACTTTATAAATTCATATTAATTGTTATTTAGCTAAAATTAAATACATTTTCACAATTAAATAACCGCAGCATTCTACAGTAGAAATTAAGTTTAATTAGCATTTCACTTAGAATCCCTTAAAAAAAAATTCTATCAGCACTGAGGGACATGCAGTTCCATTCTATTAATTTAAACGTTCAAAATATTTTTTATCTCTACTTAATTTCTGCATGTAAACATTTATTTATATTCTTTAATCCTTGGTTTAAAATTCCAGATCTGTTCTTTCAAACTGCATTCGGTTGTGTATCTGTTATGTTCTATACCAAGTATACCGAGATAATATAATTATACAAACTATAGCATTGTTAAACAACTCCCAGATATGTCAATGTATGTATTTTACAAAAAGAGTAGGGGTGCTCATCTGAGAACGAGCAATACCTTAGTAGGTTTGCTCTATAGGTCTGATCTAGGAATGTATGTATTATGTCACGTACATTGTTATACAAGCAAGCCTGATACTTTATGTATCATGGTTCTCTCCAGGGTTCTGCAGAGGCACCAACATGTTTTTTTGTAAAAAAAAAGTAGATGTACTACTTTTTTCTGCTTAATTAAGTCATACTTAAAGTTTTAAAACAAATATATATTTTTTCATTGTGCAGATACCCTTTAATACATCACAACACATGCTAACTTGTGGCTACCTTGCAATATTGCATGCACATAAAATAAAACCAATCGCGTTGCACCATCTAGTGGTGGCTTTGTATTTCTACATTCATATAAAATGTCCCATCTCAAATTGTATTATAGTTTGGGGGATTTTACCTCTTTGGATTGTTTTATACAGTACAATTAAAAATACAAATTAAGTTTTGACCCATATTCTCAATGTATATTTATTAGACATTTTAATAATTTGCACTTTATGTTATATCACACAATGTAGCTGTATTTCAACAGTTAACACTTATTAATTATATCAAGCACTTGTACTTCTTAATATATGTACTGTTTTCCTACATTTTTCTCACAAGTTATCAGTTGTACTTTATTTATCACAGTTTAATTCAAATTATTGTTTTTGGGAGACAGTTTTTATTAATTCAGTTTTACATTAACATTTGTAGAAAAGTGAGACCATTAGGTCTATTTGTGAAAGGCCACCATCTAGAGAAAACAGAACATGTGGTTAATGAGAGTTAAAGATGAAGGACGAAGTATAACAATGATCTACTTCCAGTAATCAATTGGGGCCTCATTGCTATTGCGGTTTGGTCAATTGAATAGGGCTCTATATAAGCACATATTTTTGTTCACAGAAGTTTTTAGTTATTGAAGTCCTTGCTTGTGGATAGAAGTTCACTAACAACTTATGTAAAAATATATGCTATGGGCTTATATAGATCACTATTCAATTGGCAAAATCGCATTAGAATGAGGCCCATGGTCAGATGAATGACAAATGGTGCCTTAGCCCTCAGGCTAACAACAGGGCCTTGCATTTGGAGCACTCTCCTGACATCCTCAGTAAAATAGTGGGATAATTGACATGATTTCTTCCTGTACTAGCTCTGCAGGGGAGATGTGATGTTCTGCAAGCTTTGCAAGTGTTGGAAAATGTGACAATCTGAAGGTGAGTAGCATGGAAATTAGTTACATAGTTACATAGTAATTTAGGTTGAAAAAAGACTTTAGTCTATCAAGTTTAACATTTTTACATCCCCTCTGATCTACAATACGCAGATTTATTGTTAATTGATCCAGAGGAAGGCAAACAGAAAAAAAAAAACAGTGAAACTTTGCCAATTGTCTCAACAGGGGAAAAAAATGAAAAATTCCTTCCTGACCCCAGATACTGGCAATTAAATTCATCCCTGGATCATTACTTCCTCTCTATTTATACAGGATAGCCCGTAATGCCCTTTTTATTTAAAAATATATCCAATCCCTTTTTAAAATTATCTATATAATCTGCTGTCACCACCTCCTTTGGTAGAGAATTCCATAAATTAACCACCCTTACTGTGAAGAACCCTTTTCTTTCTTTAAGGTGAAATCTTGTCAGTTGAAAACCTCTTGGCACAAAAAGTTCCCTTGACAAATCCTTGTATTGACCCTGGATATATTTATATGAGGTAATCATATCCCCTCTTAGACACCTTAATTTGGTTAGTCTTTCTTCATAACTTGGCCCCTCCATTCCCCTTATTAGCTTTGTAGCCATTCTCTGTACTTTTTCCAGCTCTAAAATGTCCTTTTTATGAAGTGGTGCCTAAAATTGTACTCCATATTCCAAATGAGGGCGTACTAGGGATTTGTATAGTGGGATAATTATATCTGCTACCCTTGCTTCTATACCATTCTTAATACATGCTAATATTTTACTTGCTTTTGCAGATGCTGCTTGGCATTGAGCACTGTTATCTAGGTGGTTGTCCACAAGTACTACATAATCCCTTTTAATATCTGATACCCCACGGCTATTTTTCCTTCCCAGATGCATAACTTTACATTTATTCGTATTAAATCTCATCTGCCATTTAGATGCCCATTGCTCTAATTTAGGACTTAGAAAAAATATGAGATAGGAAAAATACGAAGTTAACGGCAGAACCGCACAAAGCAAAAAACACGAAACACACAAAAAATAAAAAATAAAATACAACCAAAACATCACACACAGCCCGGGGATCAGCCAAGACGTCTGGGAGTGAGGTGGAAAGCAAATTTAAGTTGATTTTACAGAGTTTAGCCACTTGAAAAATGGCTAAGTGAGAAAAAAATGTCGGGCAAAAAAAATGAAAACGAGGCTACACGACTTTGGACCGCGCAAAACACCGACAACCGTGTACCACTTTCATCCAGGAACGTGAGGCGAGCAGTGGAGGCAATGAAACACACGGGACTTAGCCAGGCTTAACATACAGAAAAATCCCTCCTCCTCTTTTACCATTGCCCCTATCTTTCCTAAATAGGTTATAACCATCCAGATTAACAGTCCAGTCATGAGATTCATCCCACCACGTTTCGGTAATGCCTATTAAATCCCATTTCTCATTAACTGCTAATAATATAACTCTCCCATTTTTCCTGGCATGCTTCTGGCATTAGCAAGCGTACACCTTATGTTATGAGTCTGTAGTTCTGAAGTGCCTGCCACTGTACTTGAGTTACTTAGCAATACCTCCATATTGACTGTACTATCCCTCCCCCATCTCCTCCCCCATGACTATCTTGTTTCTACCCCCCCAGTTAATTTCAATGGAACTCATGGGGAATATGGTCCAGATAACATCTAATCCATAGAATAAGACATACTTTAGGAATTTATAATATTATGACCCATTATATAAACAGCTGTTTATGGGTAGGATTCCTGGCTTGTGCATAATCCATCATGGGTTTGCTTACAGCTGTGTAATAAAGCAGGCATGTGCTTACAGGAAGCCAGGTTTAAAATGGTATTGGATTACAAGAGCAAAGCCTTTGTGGGCACATTTGCATGTCCCTGCCCAGGTTCCCAGAATGCAGTGGGATATCTGTATTTTTTGGAATTCCAAGCAGGAAATATGTTTTTTAACTTGTTTTCGACATTCAAATGTGACAAATGTGAACACAAATGTACTATTTATTTAATATATATATATATATATATATATATATATATATAGAGAGAGAGAGAGAGAGAGAGAGAGAGAAAGAGAGAGAGAGAGAGAGAGAGAAATTTAGTTTAAACACAGAGATTCATCATGTTTACTGCTGAAACTGAGAATGATATAGTAGTTATATAGTTACATAGTAATTAAGGTTGAAAAAATTAGTCCATCAGGTTCCACCTTTTTAAATCTCCTCTAATCTGCAAAATGCGGATTAATTGTTAATTGATCTAGAGGAAGGTAAACATAACAACAACATATCAAAATAGAATTACCTTGGTCCGAGGACAATTGCTCCTATATTTTAGGTTAAATCAGACAAAGGCACCTTTTAGCTTATTAGTTAGAGAGTGGAAAATAAATATTTTATAAATGAATAACTTTTCGTAGCTTATATAAAATTGTAATAAGTAATTGGGGTAATAATAAGTTAACTTATATATTGTAATATATACATAGTTCATGAGCTTGAATGAGAAATGTGGCCGTCCCTTTAGAGGAGATTTGTGACACTGTTTCAGCAGAGAACACTATGTGATCATTATTTTATGGCATTTTGTTAATAAACAAAATTTCAACTTTGAAACTTCTTGAGCATGGATTATATGTCAGTGTCTGTATCTATTACTTAAAGGGATATGTAAGCGAGCTAGGTTTCAAATTTTTCTAATAAACAGTCGAAAAACCGATTGTACTGATAGTAGAAAAATATGTATTATATTGAAAAGTTGAATGTACTTACATATTTATGTGCTGGGTACTGATATGTGAATGTGCACACCCCTAAGACGTTTACATAAAGTGTACCCTGCAGGGTACAGTGTGTGACCTCTAAAGGAAATTATGGTTGTTGGGTAGTGTTGTCGCGAACATCAAATTTTCGGTTCGCGAACAGCAGACACGAACTTCCATCAAATGTTCGCGAACGGGCGAACCCGGCGAACCGCCATAGACTTCAATGAGCAGGCGAATTTCAAAACCCACAGGGACTCTTTCTGGCCACAATAGTGATGGGGAAGTTGTTTCAAGGGGACTAACACCTGGACTGTGGCATGCCGGAGGGGGATCCATGGCAAAACTCCCACGGAAAATTACATAGTTGATGCAGAGTCTGGTTTTAAGCCATAAAGGGCATAAATCACCTAACATTCCTAAATTGTTTGGAATAACATGCTTTAAAACATCAGGTATGATGTTGTATCCATCAGGTAGTGTAAGGGTTACACCCGCTTCACAGTAACAGACCAATCTCCCCGTTTAAAGCACTGCAAACAACCGCAAACAGTCCCTTTGCACAACCGCAAACTCCCCATTTGCACCAGGTTGGATACCAAGCTAGCCATGTCCCATTCCTTGTCCTCACTGATGTCATTGAAGGTCTCTTCCTCCACCCAGCCACCAAGTGTCCCCGAAAGGTGACAACAAGCCCCCTGGGACGCCTGCTATGTTTGGTCTTCCACCTCCTCAAAGCCACCTTCCTCCTCTGACTCCTCTTCTTCAGACTCCCAGAGTCTGGGGGCTTCCACTGCCCAGCATGGAAGATTATACACAGGTCAGAGTCTGGGGGCTTCCACTGCCCAGCATGGAAGATTATACACAGGTCAGAGTCTGGGGGCTTCCACTGCACAGCATGGAAGATTATACACAGGTCAGAGTCTGGGGGCTTCCACTGCCCAGCATGGAAGATTATACACAGGTCAGAGTCTGGGGGCTTCCACTGCACAGCATGGAAGATTATACACAGGTCAGAGTCTGGGGGCTTCCACTGCACAGCATGGAAGATTATACACAGGTCAGAGTCTGGGGGCTTCCACTGCACAGCATGGAAGATTATACGCGTTGCCTCTGTCTGCTTTAATATAAGGTGTGTACTGTTAAGTAGTATTATTCCTATCGGTTTAATCCCTGTTACGTCCACTATCAGGGGACGTGTATATGGCATGGATTTTTGGAAGCGAGAGATGGAAAAAGATGCTTGGTCGGTCCTCCCACTTCAAATTTGGGGCACTGCCCGTGCAATCTAATAATAAAATATGTTATGTGCTTATTTAGACCCCTATTCAATTGACCAAATTGCAATTGAATAAGGGCCATAGGCCATCATTCAATTGCGATTTGGCCAATTGAATAGGGCTCTAAATAAGCACATAGCATCTTTTTTTTAAAGAAGTTTTTTGTTAGTAAACATCTATCCAAAAGCAAGGTTTTTACTAACTAAAAACTTCTTTAAAAAATAAATGTTATGTGCTTATTTAGACCCCTATTCAATTGGCCAGATTTCAATTGAATGAGGGCCATAGTATTTAAGGTTGAAAAAAAACCTTCAGTCCATCAAGTTCAACCTTTCAAGATCTCCTCCGATCTGCAATATGCGGATTAACTATTAATTAATTAGTTGTATAAAAAAAAAAAAATCAAATCCCTCCTGATCCCAGACACCAGTGACCGGACTTTTCCCTGGATCAATATTGCCTCTCTAATTATCCATGATAACCCAGAATTCCCTTTTTAATTAGAAATAAATCCAGTCCCCTTTTAAAGTTATCTATCGAATCCGCTGTCACCACTTCCTCTGGTAGAGAATTCCACAGATTAACCACCCTTACTGTGAAGAACCCTTTTCTTTCTTTGAGGTGGAATCTTTTTACTTCTAACCTTTAAGGGATGTCCTCTTGTCAGTTGAAAACCTCTTGGCACAAAAAGCTCCCTTGACAAATCTTTATACTGATCCTGGGTGTATTTATATAAGGTAATCATATCTCCTCTTAGACTCCTTTTTTCTAGAGAAAATACGTTTAATTTGGTTAGTCTTTCTTCATAACTTAGCCCCTCCATACATGTTTCATGCTAAGGAAGTGTTCTATAATTGGATATTGTAAATGAGAAGTAATTCATATCAGCTGTATAATATTTTTTATGTAGATTAGGGTTGTGTAAACCAGCAACTTTAAAGATTTTTTTCAATTAAAAAACAGCGATCTAAATATCTAACAGCCCTATTAAATGCCAGCTTTGTATGTCCAACGTGAAGATCTTAAATCCAACGTGCTTCAAAAACTCAAAAGTTACAACGCTATTAAATTACGAGCAAGACAAGGCAAATCTTAGCCCAGTTTCTCTCACATTGCATGTACGGCCCTGCTAAGATCAATTAGTCAAACACAGAGCAAACAGATCGCCATCATGGCAAGTGAAAGCCTGCAAGATCACTCTCAGAGATCTCGCAGGCTCCCTACATCATCACTTGCCGGGGGTGTCCTGATCGGGACCTCCGCGGCAGCTCCAAACACAAGCGCTGCCATAGGAGGTACTCCAAGTACCCCCCAACACCTAAAATTAACCCTCCTATGCAATCTGTGCAGCAGGGGTTCCGATCGGAACCCCCCTGCATTTAAAAAATCGAATTTCCCGCCGTGGGTCCTTAAAGAACCCGCAGCACACTATTGTCAATCCTGGCCTTACAGTAACCCTGGGGCACCTAACATTAATCACCCCCACCCCCCCCCCCAATGCTAAGAATCCCCATTGGGACCCCCGCTGTGTACCTACTTTAAACCTTGCCGGGGGCCCCTTAAAGGGCCCATGCACACATATATTTGAGGCCGGTGTGGGGTACTGTATATGTGTATATATAGTAATAGCGACTTGCACGTCAAAAAATGACGGCAATACAATTTTGAGGAGGTTATGGCCCCTCTGAGCAGCTTCGGCGCTCATCGCGAGCCCTGCGCTGAGTGCCTTTGGCTACACCTTGCTAACCTTTGGCGCTCATTGCAAGCCTCTCCCCCTGTGTACTTTATAGGCCTGGCACTTGAGCACCATTGGCGCTCATTGCGAGCCTCTCTCCATGTGTTACTACCTTGGGTTAAGTGTCACTGTCTTTGATGAAGTGTTACTGGCTTTGATTAAGTTTTACTGGCTTGAGTTAAATGTTACTGCCTTGTATTAAGTGTTACTGTTTTAGTGCTTAAGTCTTAGTGCTTCAGGCTGGTATTTACGTCCTTCAGTCGCCTTTTACATCCTTCAGCTGCGTTTTACGTCCTTCAGCCGCGTTTTCAGTTTGTTTAATTTTTTCCGGCCGCCATTTTTTTTCTCGCTTCAGCGATTTAAAAAAAACAAAATATACCTCAATTTAACTTGCAACCTCACCCACAGGCTCCCTGTCACTGCCCTTGAGCTGTGTAAGTAAATTTAAGGCATATTTGTTTTGCAGTTTGGCGGTTCAGCCGGTGAATGAGCATTTTTGCAGGCTGTCATTTCTCGTCCGTCGCTAAGTCTCCAGTCGTACGGGCCTTAGTTTTGCAGGCGTCGCTAAATTGTTGTGAGCGCCTTCTGCACTCTTTTTATCTAAGTCTGGCGTGTGCCAGGTTTAGTGCCTGTGGCGCTCATCTCCACCAGCGCAACGAGCGCCTTCGGTTCTCATTGCCTAAGTCCCGCGACCCTCGACGTTCCTCGTTGCAAGCCTCTCTCCCTGTGTTATTACCTTGTGATAAGTGTCAGTGGCTTTGATTAAGTGTTACTGTCTTTAATTAAGTGTTACTGGCTTGAGTTACCGTATTGGTCCGAATATAAGCCACACCTGCATATAAGCCGCACCCGTAAAATTGGAGAGAAAAAGACTCTCAAAGTGATCAGCCATTGCAAGAAACTGGCTTTCTAATTAGCACTGTAGCTTTTTTTGCAAGTTACAGGCTTTACAGGATGTTAGAATCACTAAAACCGTAAATCGCTATTCAATACCGCAGTCTAAAGCACGAAAATCGGCACCCTTAACTCGCAATCTCGCAAATCGGCAATAATTTTGCGTTCACGAATAGAAGCCGCACACGTAACAAGCAAAGTTCGTAAATCGGCAATGACATTTTTTTACGGTCGCGAACATTATATGCGGACCAATACAGTAAATTTTACCGGCTTTTTAAAAAGTTTTACCGTTTTGCGTTACGTCTTAGTGTTTAGGGCTGGTATTTTCATCCTTCGGCCGCCTTTTCCATCTTTCAGCTGTGTTTTATGTCCTTCTGCCTTGTTTTCGGCTTGTTTATGTGGTTTCTGCCGCCATTTTTTTTTTTCTTTTGCGATTTTCAATCGTAAAAAAGCCCAAATATGCCTAACTTGCAACCTCACTCAAAGTCTCCCTGACACTCCCCCTGAGCTGTGTGTGAGTGTGTAAGTTAATTTGAGGCATATTTGTGTGTTTTTGCAGTTTGGCGGTTCGGCCATTAAATTCGTATTTTGTGCCTAAGTCGCAAGTCGGCACACTTTGTTTAACCCTGTGTTAGCGTCAACTTTTGGCACGCCCACAATTACGACAACTATATATGTGTGTGTGTATATATATATATATATATATATATATATATATATATATATATGTGTGTGTGTATATAGTCCAGAGCCTTTGTTTGATAGCTGGATAAGACTGAAATGTATATCACACCCATTCTCCTCACTGGTTTAGGATAAGTATGTTGCATCAAAGGGTGGAACCATAGCTCTCAAGAAATGTAAAAAGCCTCTCACACACACAAATACACAGTCTGCCAAATTATGCTCAGTTTTAAAACATAAATTTATATTTCATTGTGCTGTATCTATTTAAATATTGTACTACCATATTGAAAAATTGGAGGCTGCAAAAATGGCCCTTCAGAAGAAGTAGGTTTGCCTGTCACGTTATTTAATTTAACTGAACCTATACATCCCTTATGAATATCACTATTGTAACAAAACAGGAATGAACACACAGTTATACCAGAACTACAACTACTACACAGCCAACAGATTATATATATTATATATATATATATATATATATATATATATATAATCAACTATAATAGTTGTGGTAGTTATGAATTGTTGGTAAATTTTACACTGTTGCCCCAGGTAGGTACTCGCTCCCTCTCTCTCCTCAGCACTCCACCTCTCCCAGGACTCTCTCTCTCCTCAGCACTCTCTCCCTTTTAGTCAGCTCTGTGCATGTCTGTCTCTCTCTCTCTCTCACCAGGTCCTACCTCTCTCGGCATCAGCGCTGCTCCATGTACTGAGGTGTCAGTGATGACTAAGCTCAGTGCTCTGTGTGTGACTTGCCAGAAATGTATTAGAAAGCAATTTTTTTGTTTCACATTGATGTAACCTAACAAATTTCATTTCAGATCGAGCTAACCTAAAAAAAATTTGCAATTTTTTGTTTCAGATTGATGTAACCTAATGAATTTCAGCACTTTTTAGTTTCAGATTGATGTGACCTAACGAGTTTCAGCAATTTTTATGGTCAGATTGATGTAACGTAACAAATTTCGTCAAATTTCTGTTTCAGATTGATGTAACCTAACGAATTTCGGCACTTTATTGGTTCAGATTGAGGTAACCTAACCAATTTAAGCCAATTCATTATTTAATAATAACCACAATTCTTTCAGAATTATCTATTTGTTCGTAACTTATATTACATTATTAAGTGATAATTTGCAAGAAATTCGTTAGGTGAGATGAATGTGAAACGAAAAATTGCTTTCTAAAAGGTAGATCTATTTTCAGCTGGCTATTGTAATATAAGATATGAACAAATAGACACTTATGGAAAAATTGGGGTTATTATTAAGTAATGAATTGCCAGAAATTTGTTAGGTTACATCAATGTGAAACGACAAATTGCTTTCTAACACATTTCTGGCAAATCCTTAAGAATAATCACAGTTGTTCCAGAATTGTCTATTTGTTCATATCTTACATTACAATAGCCAGCTAAATATTATAGATCTACCTTTTAGAAAGCCATTTTTCATTTCAGATTGATGTAACCTAACAAATTATTGGCAAATCATTACTTAATAATGTACTGTATATACTCGAGTAGAAGCCGACCCGAGTAGAAGCCGAGGCACCTATTTTACCACATAATACTGAGTAAAATGAGTGACTCGAGTATAAGCCGAGGGTGGGAATAGTGCTGCCCCCTGTGTCCCTCTTGTGCCCTCTGTGTCCCCCTCTCTGTCCTGTGTCTCTTCTCCCCTCTCCCTTCCCTGTGTCTCTTCCCCCTCTCCCTTCCCTGTGTCTCTTCCCCCCTCTCCCTTCCCTGTGTCTCTTCCACCTCCTCATTCTCAACCTCCCTCCTCAACCCCACTCCTCATCCTCAACCTCCCTCCCATCATCCCTCCTCATCCTCAACCCCCTCATCCTCAACCCCCTCCTCCTCAGCCCCCTCCTTAACCCCGCTCCTCAACCTCCCTCCTCAACCCCTCATCCTCATCCTCAACCCCCCCATCCTCAACCCCTCTCCTCATCCTCAAACCCCTCCTCAACCTCCCTCCTCATCCTCAACCTCCCTCCTTATCCTCAACCCCCTCCTCCTCCTCAACCCCCTCCTCAACCCCCTCCTCAACCCCCCTCCTCAACCTCTACCCCCCATCCTCAACCCCCCTCTTCATCCTCCCTCCTCATCCTCAACCTCCCTCCTCATCTTTAACCTGCCTCCTCAACCTCCCTCCTCATCCTCAACCCCCTCCTCAACCTCAACCCCCTCCTCAACCTCAACCCCCTCCTCATCCTCAACCCCCTCCTCAACCTCCCTCCTCATCCTCAACCTCCCTCCTCAACCTCAACCCCCTCCTCAACCTCAACCCCCTCCTCATCCTCAACCCCCTCCTCAACCTCCCTCCTCATCCTCAACCTCCCTCCTCATCCTCAACCTCCCTCCTCATCCTCAGCCCCCTCCTCATCCTCAACCCCCTCCTCATCCACAAACTCCTCTTCAACCTCCCTCCTCAACCTCAACCCCCCATCCTCAACCCCCCTCCTCATCCTCCCTCCTCATCCTCAACCTCCCTACCCAAACTCAACCTCCCTCCTCAACCTTCCTCCTCAACCTCCCTCCTCATCCTCAACCTCCCTCCTCAACCCCTGTCCTCAAGCTCAACCCCCCCATCCTCAACCCCCTCCTCAACCTCAACCCCCATCCTCAACCTCAACCTCCCTCCTCAACCTCCCTACTCATCCTCAACACCCCCCCTCATTCTAACCCCCCTCATTCTACCCCTCTAAATACCCCCCCCCCCTTTCCCTTTCCCCTCACTTACCTACATCTGAAGCTCCTGCTCCGGCCTCCGCTCCTTCCGGCGTCTTGACGTGGCGCGCATGTAACGTCACGGCATTACCATATACCGGGTGCCGGCACCCGGTATAGTCTAATGCCGTGACGTCACATCCACGCCACGTCAAGATGCCGAAATCTGCAGAGGCCGGAGTAGGAGCTTCAGATGCAGGTAAGTGAGGGGAAAGGGAGAGGGGAGGGTTTAGAATGAGAGGCGGGTTTAGAATGAGGAGGGGGGGGTTGAGGATGAGGTGGGGGGAGGGAAAGAGACACGGTGGGTTAGAGAGACACGGTGGGTTAGAGAGACACGGTGGGTTAGAGAGACACGGTGGGTTAGAGAGACACGGGGGGTTAGAGAGACACGGGGGGTTAGAGAGACACAGGGGGGTTAGAGAGACACAGGGGGGTTAGAGAGACACAGGGGGGTTAGAGAGACACAGGGGGGTTAGAGAGACACAGGGGGGTTAGAGAGACACAGGGGGGTTAGAGAGACACAGGGGGGTTAGAGAGACCTGGAGGGGAGAGTGACTCGAGTAAGGGGGCCCTTTTTAGCCTTAAAAAAAGGGCTGAAAAACTTGGCTTATACTCGAGTATATACGGTAATATAAGATATGAACAAATAGATAATTATGAAAGTATTGTGGTTATTATTAAGTAATTATTTGCCAGAAATTCTTTAGGTTACATCAATCTTTTTTTTTAATTTTTTTAAAGCTTGAAAAACTTTATTTAAGGCTACTAGTTAATATTATGAAAGCTTAGCATTTTTTAATAAATGTTTCAAAGAGGACAATATATTCATTATATTCTGACACAAATAATTGAAGTTACTTCTATGTACAATTCAACTTCATAGAAAAATAAGTTATTTTCTCTTAAATTTAAACAAGTTCTATTTTTCTTGCGCATATTCTTTTTTCGTTCATTTTTTTTTTTTTACTTCAAATAATTGGGCGAGAAAATGGCACTTTTGGATTTAAGCCCTCAAAGCTCCAGAAGGACAGGCAATGCAAGGTGTTTTCAACATTGAATGTCCAGCCATTACCGAAAGAGTTAAACCTTTTCACTTTAGATGTGCATTGAAAATAGTCTATTAACTGTGTAATCCCCTAGCAAGAAAACACTATTGAAAATTTTTATTTTTTTTGCATGCAAAGCTATACTGTATGGCTTCATGGTACACCTGCTGGATTTCACAGAACACAAAATCAACATTTCCAAGTGACAGTCGGGTGATTCCTTGTCGAAGATATATTCCGTGTTGTTAATCTTCTAACAGGTCTCTCTCAGTAACTTTTGTGTTAATAATCCAGTCTATGAACTCTTGTGCAGCAATAACATCTAGCACTTTGTTGATATCGTTTGTGAAGCTGCTATCAGCATGCCGTCTGTCCATTTCCTCAGCACTGGTCACCTCAGAGAAATTCCTTTTTGTTCTTCCTTTAATTAACCAATCAACAAATTCTTTGGCGGCCTTTTCTTTCAGGTAACTGGTCATATCATTAGTGAATGTTCCTTCGGCATGCCTTTCAAAAAGAGCATTGCGTCTTGCAAATCAACCAGTCAATAAATTATTTGGCTGGTTTATACTCCATGGGCCTCATTCTATTAGCGGCCGCAGCCGCTGCAGGGCCGCAAGGACCGGCCGCAAGCTTTCCGGCTATTCTATTCCCCTCCGGCCGGGGACTCCGGCAGGCTTGCGGCCGCAAGAGATAGCAAGGCGCCGGCCGCAAGGAGGAAAGCCTTTGATCTAAAACGGCCGCAAGGAAATCGGCCGTAAGAAAAGCCTGGTTGCGATTCTATTGCTCCGGGAACCCTGTCTGCAAGGCTAAAAACGAGCCGCAGCTTACTTGCAGCAAACAGGTCCCGCTAGCACCAATTAAGCACATAAAATAGCTCAAATAAAGCCATCCTGCACTTTGCGGAGTCTATAAAGTGATATTCGGTGTTAGCAAAAATAGCACATAATTACCCTATACTCAAATCCGTAAAATAATTGTTTTTTAATATACGTAAAATATCCATGTAAAAAGTCCATAGGGCTTGGAACACCTCAGACACGCCCACGCCGCAGCCGGAAAATAAACAGTTAATTTGAACTCGGGTTTGGGCTGATGTGCAAGCTTGAGAGTGGGTTACTTTTAATCCTCATGTCCCCCAATATGATCCCTAGCATTTACAGAGCTGTACAGTGCAGGCTTGAATTTATTTTTGCGTTTTTAGATTTCAGAGCTTACGTCCGGTTTCAAGATATGCGGCCGGCCGTAAGGGGAGATCCTTGCGGGGCCGTATAATAGAATCGCGAGTTAACAGAACCCCCGCAAGGAATCGCAGCCTTACGGCAGATTTACGGCCGGTAATAGAATGAGGCCCCATGTATTTGGTTACATCATTGGTGTATGCACCTTCTGCATGTCTCACATAGTTAGCATTTCGCCTGGACAGAACAACTTTTTGTGGGCCTCCTTTTATCAACCAGTCAATAAATTATTTGGCTGCTTTATCGTCCAAGTATTTGGTTACGTCATTGGTGTATGAACCTTCCGCATGTCTCGCGTAGTCGGCATTGCGCTTTGACACACCTCCACTTCGTTTTGTGTTCATTAACCACTGGACAAAGTCTTGAGCACGCCTGGAGTCAAGATACTTGCTGTAATGGCTAGTAAATGTGCCTTGTGAATGACGTTTAACTTCATTGAGCTGGTCTGATTCATCTAGTGCTTCATTACTTGCAGCTTTGACTTATCTGTGTATACAATTTTTTAATTTGTGATATGTTACTTTTAGGAATCTGGGGTGATATTCCCTCAAACTTGTTAAGCTCAAATGTTTCAGTGCATTTTTAGAGTTACCTATCAAGATCTGTCTCCAAGTACCACCCTACAAAAACCTTGCACTTATCATTCTTCACACATTCTATGTTTTATTAAATGACTAAATATATTCTTGGAATATAAGGCACATCTTAATGTGCCGAAAATGCACATTTGTACAAATCCTGAGGCTATCTTTGCCTGTCCTAAGAACTTCCAACATTTATGTTTTTCTTTATAACTAGCTAAAACAGATGCCCACATCTAGATTTAATGTTGTATCTCTGTCATCCTTTACACTGAGATCTAGATTAATAAACATGGTGTATAAACCACAGTTTTGATGTACTAGAACTCATTCTTTTGATTGTTAATCTACCTTTATTAATAAACATGGTGTATAAACCACAGTTTTGATGTACTAGAACTCATTCTTTTGATTGTTAATCTACCTTCATTAATAAACATGATTTATAAACCATAGTTTTGATATACTAGAACTCATTCTTTTTTTTCTTTTTTTTTAAAATAATTTTTATTGAAAGGAATACACATTTTTCCAAAACAACAATCAATAGGCGCATTAGCATGTAAGATTTTAACATAACCACGTAAGCCTTATAATCAAAACTATAGTACATACTTTAATTTTTCCATTTTCTGTGATTCTGTAGTTACTGTAGCAACCTTTTAACTTAAATAAGGGAAACTTGAACAATCAAAACTTAATTATATAAAAACTAAACTAAAACTTTAAATAAATAAATAAATAACTATGGAGATAAGGGAAAATTCAATAAATCAAGTTGAATCTATATATTTATATCTCAAGGGTTCCTTGACCAAGGCATGAATCAATGCTTAGCCATTCTTCACCTCCTAAATAATTACTTCAAAGCTATGTCCATTTAGCTGTGCAGCTCAGTTTGCTTAGTTAGTCTACTATTTCAGTAAGCTGCCATCTAGAACAATGCATTTCTCAAACTTATACAGTTATTGTACATGTATTCACCTCTTGTGTCACAGTCCAGACAAACCGGTGTCTCCAGGACCAGCTCTCAAATCTCCTCCAGATTAAGCCCCCTTCTACCTCCATTCTGATATGTTGTTGCGATCTTATTTTATTACTATTGGGTCATTCAGATCAAGGGAAAACCAAACGATGACTCTAACCAGGGATTCCAGATTTTATAGAACTGTGGCATAGTGTCCAGTTTATGACTGTTAACTTCTTATTTATTGCTATGTAATTAATTTTCTTAATAACCTCCCGCACATCTAGCTTCTCTGATTTCCACTGACTGGCAATGTGTACTTTGGCAGCGGCAGCCATTATCTGGAATAGCCTTTTCCGATTCCTTGATAAATTAGGAAGTTTAATCCCCAATAAACACGACTCCATGGCTGCCGTAACCGTAGTCTCAAATTATGACGTCGTCATTAGTGCTAACCTTTCCCATAGCTTGTGAACCGCCGGACACAGCCACCAGATATGGTCTCCTATTTGTTGACAGCCCCTAAAACAGATACTGCTAACCCTAGGGTCATATTTATTAAGTTTATCTGGAGTGCAATATATTCTCTGGAGTACCTTAATAGATGTCTCTATGTGCGTGTTATTACATGTTGCCTTGCTCAGATTGAAGAACGATTTCTGCCATTTTTTCCATTCTTATTCCTCCCCCAGCTCTTTTTCCCATTTACAAATATATGCTGGTTTGTCTGCATTCTTTGATTTGGTAAATATATCGTATAACGAGCCTATTATCCCTTTTGCAAGTGGGAGGTTTTTGCAGGTTACCGAGAACCAAGAGGATTTCGGTGGTCCAAATTTTTTAAATATTTTGCTAACCCAGCTCTTTATTTTTAGATAGTTGTAATACTCCCCTGAAGGAAGAGCTTTTTTTCTTGCCAAACTGCTCCAGAGTCATCAAGTGACTCCCTATAAACCAGGAGCCTAAATTGTCTAAGCCCCTAGAAGCCCACCAATGTTTAGATGTTATGTTCATGGTTGCCCAAATATCCTAGGAGGAAAGTACTGACCAAAGGGGAGATGCCCCTATATCTAGCTTGTTTTTTGATCTGGCCCATTTCCAAATTGTTATAGTAAGATTTATTATGGAGTTCGGGTGTGATTTAATCGGGCTCAATCCTTCAGGCACCCAAATCAATGTGTCCCAGCTGTGTGGTTGCATTTGCTGCTGTTCTGAAAATACCCAGCCCGGCTGATGCTTGACTGAGTGTGTTTGTGGTAGTTGGGACAGTCTAGCGGCTTTAAAATACTCCCGCAGATTGGGACATGATAGCCCCCCTCTTTTTTATGTCTGTACATTACCTTCCTAGATATGCGAGATTTATTATTTTTCCACACATACCTAAAAATACTGGACTGGAACCTGTCCAGTTCCCTCAGGGAGATCGGCATAGGGAGCGTTCTAAAGAGATATAGAATCTTTGGCAGAATGTTCATTTTGACTGCCGCAATTCGTCCAGTCCAAGAAAGAGGATAATTCCTCCATCTGAGCTAGTCTTCATTCAACTTTCTGTACATGGGGGGGTAGTTAGCCCTATACAAATCAGAGATTTTAGGTGTAATATTAACCCCTAGGTATTTTATGTGTTTGGTAGGCCACGAGAAGGAAAACAGAGATTTCAGATGGTCTATGTTGCCCTGCACCATGCCTAAGCTCAAAGCCTCTGATTTCCCCAAATTCAGCCTAAGTCCTGACATTTTGCCAAACCTGTCAAGGGTCGACATCAATGCTGATATGGAGGACCCGGGATTTGTTAGGGTACATAGGATATCATCCGCGAAAAATGAGCACTTATACTGTTGTAACCCTACTTGGAGCCCTTGAATTTCCCTATCTGCTCTAATGAGCTGCGCCAGTGGTTCCACCGCCATGGCAAATAATAGGGGTGAGAGTGGGCATCCCTGTCATATACCTCTCTGTATGTTAATTTGAGCTCCATGCTCACCTGGCAGCCTCAGAATAGCTGTCGGGGCTTCATAATATGTGCGGAGTAGAGTAATAAACCGACCCCTGAGACCGAACCTGTCCAGAACTTTAAACAGATACGGCCAATCAACCGTATAGAAGGCTTTCTCTATATCTAGAGCCAGTAGGCACATCGGAGAGCTTGTTTTATGCACTAGATATTGAATATTGAGGACACATCTGACATTGTCCCCTGCCTGTCTATGAGGTACAAACCCCGCCTGATCTTTGTGGATAATCTCTGGCATGAATCTGGAGATTTGTTTCGCCATACTTTTGGCCATCAACTTGACGTCCCCATTCAGTAGGGATATAGGCCGATAGTTCTTCACCTCCAGACTATCCCTACTTTCCTTTGGAAGAACTACCAATTATGCCTGATTTAGCTCTGGTGGCATTTTTTTCCCTTTCATGATAGCATTAAATAGGGACGTAAATGGGGATTTAATAGGGATTCAATTTTTTTGTAGTATAAGTTGGTATAGCCGTCCGGCCCCAGGGATTTGCCTAGTTTGAGACCCTGGATTGCTGCTTTCACTTCTTCCGATGAAATATCTAGGTTAAGGTTGGCTAGATGCTGCTCGTCTATAGAGGGAAGATCAATAGTTATTAAAAAGGAGTCAAGGTCCAGTCCTTCGCTCAGCCGACCAGATGAGTAGATCTGCTGATAGAAGGTCTGGAACTCCTTCTGTATGTCCCTCGGGCTACAAGAAATGTTGCCATCTATTTTCCTAATCTGGGTCACCCTAGACTGGATCTCCTTAGCCTTCAATCTCCTAGCCAGCATTCTGTCTGGTTTGTTAGCCTTCCAGTAGTATAGGTGCCTAGTCTTCCTCAGAGCCTTCTCTGTGTAAAAAGACAAGACCCCGTCTAGTTCTATCCTAACCTTATTAATTTGACTGCGTAGCTTCATGGTAGGGCATTTCTGGTTAAGCTTTTCTAGGTTGCTGAGGGTAGTTGTTAACTCCACCTCCTTCCGCTTAAGCGACTTACGGTGTTGAGCTGTTAGTTTAATACAGCAACCCCTAATGAAAGCCTTATGGGCTACCCAGAGCCATCCCACCCCCGCTTCAGGGGAATCATTCAACTCAAAATACTGCTTAATGTCCCCCGCTAGTGAAGCTAAACTGTTGGGGTCTGACAGCATGTGTTCATCGATCTTCCAGTTACTAAATGGGGATAGGTTAGGTCCTATCGTTATTTTAATGACCACTATGGCGTGATCAGACCAAGGGCAAGGGAAAATGTCAGATTCTCTGACTTTATCAAAGAGTAGAGAGCTCATTAGGAACGTGTCAATCCTTTAATAACTTCCATGTGTAGGCGAGTAAAATGTATATTCCCTACTATCCATGTGTAAGCCTCTCCAAGCATCTACTAGACTCATCTTAGCCATTAACTGTTTAATTTGACCCTGTTTTTTTGAAAATGTAGCGTCCTGGGTGTGTCCTAAACTGTCTATTGTTGGGTCTAAGGTCAAATTAAAGTCCCCTCCAATCACCAGCCTGCCCAGATCTAGCGGTTCCAGCTCCCTCAGTATTTTAATCAGGGTTTGGTGGGGGGAATTTGTGGGAGAATATAGGGAAATCAGTGAAATTCTATGGCCGGAGACCACTCCAGTGACCAATACATAATTCCCCTCCTTATCTATTCTGCTATGCTCCAAGCTAAACCGGAAGTCTTTGTGCATCAGGATGGCCTCCCCTGCCTTCTTTGTAGGCTGAGTGGCCACATATACTATCGTACTATCGGGTAGTCCTTGTGGACAAACTTCGGTTTACCCTCATAAGAGAAATGAGTCTCCTGCATGAAGATAAGCGAGGGCTTCAATCTTTTGTAATATCTAAAAGCTTTTCTCCTCTTAAAAGGGGAGTTAAACCACTTTACATTATGAGTTATAAATACGTACTCTGACCCACTCGTGTTTTATTGTCTAGGTGTGCATGCTTTCCTTATCTACCTGTTACTCCTTGCCCAACGCCAAGTCCTAGGGGTCCAAGGGTGAATAAAGGCTTGGAGAGAGGCTGCTGGTGCCGGAGACTCCGGTCGCTGTAGGTCAAGGAGAAAGCAGAAAAACATGGTATTAGATGTACATTTGGCAAACTCCCTTCATTCCTCTGGGCCCCTCTGGTCTCTCCTAACCTTGCCCCTGAAGTTAGATTATGCTGGCTGCCTAGACCCTGGCTACCTTCACTTGCAGGATTATAAATGTCTGCACATTTCTTTATCAGCAGAGGCACTTCTGGTACTAGAATTGTTCTACTAATTGCTCCTTGCGGGCCGGCTAGTTGCTCTAACGGACCCCGCTCTTCCTTTACTCCATAACTAATAATATCCAATCTCAACAACATTTCAACTTGTCTAAATAACCTGAGAATTTTTATGTCTATCTCAATAATCTACTTTAAACAGGACCCACCTCTGAGGCCCCGACTAACCTATGTTTTAACTAAACTGTTCTATGCCTATTCTTCTTCCGTTAGAATGTATTAAAAATTCCCGGGACTGAGTAAGTGAGTAAAGTCTCTGAGTTACTTCCAATCATTTGGCTTGCTTTCACTCCGAACGTGTTGTTATCAAGCCTTCAGGATCCAGTCCCGGATCTCCTCTGTGCTGGGAACTGCAAACAGCCCGGCTCTTGCGGGATAAGTTCTTATCTCTGGAACTTCTGGGGGGGGAGTGAATTATCTTTTATTAGCTGTGAACCCACCAGAGTCCATTGTTTTTTCAGAATGGGAGGGGGTGGAGGACGGCCATGTTCTTCTGCCAGTAGATCTGCTTGGCAAAGACGAAGCTGGCGTAATACTGCAAGACAGTCTTCTAGATTGCGGTGGTGTGCGAGGTGCCTTGGTAGTCGAATGTGAGAGCTAAGGGGAAGTTCCACCGGTACTGCAGTTGGTTCTGCTGAAGGATCACCAGAGCTGGTTTCATCTGCCTCCTCCTGCCCAGCGTGTTGGGGGACAGGTCCACATACACTTGTAGACTAGAGTTATCTGGGCCCTTAACCATCTGCATCTTCCTAGTTTCTGCCAGTAGGAGGTCTCTGGCCTGTTGCCTTAGGAATCGCACAACAACATCTTTAGGGGTCTACGGATTTCTCGCCCCTCCAAGAGCTCTGTGAGCTTGCTCTATTTCGAGAACCACTTCTGGCTGGTCAGGTAGTATTGCTGCAAAGGTTTCTTTTAAATACACCACCCTTGGTATCCCACGTATCCTGACGTTGTGATGTCGGGACCGGTTCTCTAGGTCCTCGATCTTATCTGTCAGCTACATGATATTGTATGAATTTTGATAAATGGAGGACCTGTCATGTTGCTGCGCCTCTCCAATTAGGTCCACCATATCCTCCAGCAGTTGGGTCCTCTACCCCAGCTCTTTCAGGTCATTCCTCAAAGGCTCTATTGCTTTGGTTAAAAGCTGCTCAATAGTTGCAATGGATCTAGGCGAAAGGTCGATGTGTTGCCTTGTTTTCTTTGAGGCCTCCTCCTGGTCGGATGAATCTGAGTGGTCTGAAGCAGATTCCACTAGAGATACAGGCTTGGCCGCCTTAGTTGAGAAATGCTCACGGATAGTAGTAGTTCAGAAGTGTGTAGTTATAGTTGCTGTGTCACATCAAGCTGATTAGATACAAAGCTGTGATCCCACACAGAGTAGCTTGTGGTTGCTTGTCAGTCAGGACCTCTTATAGGGGGGTTTTACATCTCTTGGTTTAGGGAGTCACATTGGCCTTTTCAGCTTGTTGCAGGGGTAGATGTGTAGAATGCAGCCAGCCCAGCTCTCATGTTGCAAGTCTGCTGCAGTTTTGCTATGCATCCACTGGGTGGCAGCTTGAGTCTACAGTAATCTTAAGTAGCTACCTCACAATGAGCTTTGGAGAGTTTTTAACTGTACAGGTTCCTGAGTCCTTTGGAACCGGGAATATTAAAGCCTTCCTTTAGTGCCCCCAAGTCTTTTCTGGACCTTTAACGCAGTCTCCTTTTGTTAGGATACAACTTGCAGAATTTGGATGGTATCTTGGCTGGCTGTGTTTAGCATACACTGCTTTATAAGTATACCTCCTCTTGAGGTTTAGGGTTTCTGGGCTGGGTATAAGTGTATAGTGCTTGTCTGGGTACCGGGGTAGATGTCTGGGCACAGGGGTTAGTTTTGGGCCCACCTCGTGGTGCGACAAAATGGCGGCCGTTTTTTCACGGGCTTTTCGTTCTGCCCTGCCGCTCTTTTTTTTGCCTCCTTTGGCCTTCCTCATCTGGACTTGTTGGCCCCTCTGTCCCTCTTTGTGCCTCCTCCTGCCTCCTTTTTATGTCGTTTTAGGGCTGGAGGCTTATACAGAGCCCGGAGCCCCTCTCCTCGCCAGCTTACCAGAATGGCGGCTTCCTCATCTCTACCGGCTCCCTCCTGCTTCCTCTTCTCCCCTGCTCTCTCGGGGACACAGCTGCCGGGCCTCTGTGCTTCTCACCTCCGCCTCCCGCAGCCTTTCCGATGCTCACCCAAGCCTGCACAGCCCTGGATTGGGGATCTTCACCTCTCTCCGGCACCTCCTGGTCGGATCCGCCGCTTCTTGGCCTTCATTCTTCCTCTGCCGTGGGGGTCGGGTCGGCTCCTCCTGTTGCCCCCCGATGTTGCTAGGGCTCGCACAGGATCTTTTTTGGGCAGTTATAAGCCCTAAAGTACAGCTTTCTGTCTGAGCTCTCCCAGTACACGTCCTGTTGCTCTGGATGTTAGCTCCGCCCCCCAGGTTACATCAATCTTTAATGAAAATCTGCTTTAATAAAGGTAGATCTATCATTTTAAGCTGGGTTCGCTCGTTGCGAGGCCCGAAAACCACAGTTTCACAGGGGCTTGGCTTGACAGGTCTGCAATGAGCGCCTCAATTTCACTTGCAATTTCACACTCACAGCCTCCCTGGCACTCCCCTTGAGCTGTGTGTGAGTGTGTAAGTAAATTTGAGGCATATTTGTGTGTTTGTGCAGTTTGGCGGTTTGGCCGTTAAATGCGTATTATTGAGGGCCGTAATTTCTCAGCCGTCGCTAAGAAATAAAGTCGCTGGAGCGCTCGTTCCGAAAGTTACAGTTTCACAGGGGCTTTGCTTGACAGGTCTGCAATGAGAGCCAAAGGTCCGTAAGTGCCAAAGGTGCTCATTGCGAGGCCTGTAAAGTAGAGGAGGGAAGAGGCTAGCGATGAGCACCGAAGGACAAAAGTTTTGAGTTTGACGAGTTTTGCCATTTTTGATGGGCAAGTCGCTAGTATATATATATATAATTTCCTAGATGCGGGTTCTCTGGAACTGTAATCTGTTGAGAATATTGCTCAACACTTTTGTTATCTTATTGAGTACAAATATCCATCAGTTGTTCTTATCACATATAATAGTTGTCAAACTGCGAGTTGTTGTCACGCTTGCGAGCCTTGCAAAGCGAGGCGAGCCGTTGAGGCATAGAAGCCTTCCGAGCTCGGAGCACTTAGGCGATGACTGCAAACGGCGCTCACCGCCCTGCGAGCCTCGCAAAGCGAGGCGAGTCATTGATGCATTGAAAAGCGTGGGATTTGGCAAAATGAGTGCACGAAGGCGCTCCTGCGAGCCTTCGCAAAGCAGTTAGGAAACGCAGGACTTACTTAGGCTCCAAGCAGTTGAGGAAGCAGGAATCTCGAAGGCAAAAAAAAACAGACCTTGCAAAAATGCGAATTTAACTGCTGAAATAAAAAACTAAAAAAACTAAATAAAAATACACTCACACACAGCACGTGGGGAACAACAGGACGCCTGGGAGTGAGGTTGCACGCAAATTTAAGCTGAATTTGCAGAGTTTCGACATTCGAAAATCGGCCAAGCAAGAAAAAAAATGGCGGACGAACAAAATGAAAATGAGGCTAAAGGAGACCGAAGTTGCAAATCACCCCCGGGCACGTACGAGTTAGCCAGGAACATAGGAGATACAAAATATACCATTACAACTGATGGAAAATGCTTGAAAAAATAGAAAAAAGCCGCCATCTTACAACACTAACTTGCAACTAATAACATTACTATTCTAAAATTATGCTTTACCCGCCTAAACAAATGGTTTGCCCTCGCACACACAGACTATTTACACTGCACACTTGGCACATTGCTGATACTTTCTCCTCAGGGCAGCAACAGTCCAAATGTACATTTTCCGCTGCAGGACAATCCATAGAGATTGTTAGCTCTTCAGGATATTGATTGCTGCATAGTAAATATAAATAGGTAAAGTATATTAATTAATTCATTATTATAAAAAAAAAAAAAATATATATATATATATATATATATATATATATATATATAAATATAAATTAAAAATAGGGTAAATATATTTTACACGGCCCTTACTTTATGAATACATAAATGCTTCGCACTTTCTAATACATTTATTCATTTATTCATTAATTAGTTATTAACGTACATAAATTTAATAATTAGTAATTAGTAATTTAAACAATAAGCTAATCCTTTCCACTGCACTAACAAACATTTACATTTTACACTGCACTTATATATCTGTATTGCTGCTCATTGGCTGACAGCGATAGGACTCTCAAAGCAGTTGAAGATTTAAATCACTTTATTATGCTCTGAGACCTGCAAAGAATATCTAATTTACACTGCACTAAAAAATATATATTTTTTATACAGCACTTATATATCTGTATTACTGCTTATTGGCTGACAGCGATAGGACTCTCAAAGCAGTTAAATATTGTAATCACTTTATTATGCTCTGAGGCCTGCAAAAAATGTCTTCTTTACACTGCACAAAAGAAAAGTATATTTTACACTACACTTACATATCTGTATTACTGCTCATGGGTGACAGTGATAGGACTCTCAAAGCAGTTACATTTTTAAATCACGTTTCTATGCTCTGAGACCTCCAAAAAATGGATAGTTTACACTGTACCCAAAAAATTGTTTATTTTACACTGTACTTATATCTCTGTCACCAAAGGTGATCGTTGCATAGCAGGAAACTTGAAGTACACGAGGGGAGAGGCTCACAATGAGCGCCGAAGGTCCTCAGAGTAGCAAAAGCATTACATTGTGTGGCATACAGCATTGCCATGGGTTAAAATTGTATTGTCGTCATTGTTGACGGGCAAGTCGCTAGTACAATATAATGTTGTTTTTATATTATATGTAAAGCAATTATTAAAGTGACAGGAATACTGACACATACTTAAATACTAAATTCTAAATTCTTTAAACAAAATGATATCTTAATATTTTTTAAGTTTACTAAATTTAAAAAAAAATACAGTTGTACTTAATATTAATTAATATTAATCAAACATATTTAGAACATATATTAGACATAGAATAAATAATAAAAGAAAGTAAATACAAAAAGGCACAAAAATAAATAATAAATCTTAAATTAACCAAGTTCCTATAGAGGTCACCCTTCCTACCACCACAGGGTTCCATATTGAACCACCATGGACCCAAACCCCTTTATGGGATCCAACATCCTAAGAACTAACAAGAAAGGATGAAACATCAATTCAAAAGCATCTTAATAGTACAGGAATACGCATAGAAATGGAAGCGAACATACATATTGCTAGTACCGGTAAAGTTGCTTACCATACAGGATTATTCAAGGATCAGTACCTTCCACATAAAAGCAATATGACAATAGTGGGCAGTGGTTCACAGCACAACAATAAATATATATGCGAAGAACAGCACAAGTAGTCTAGGAAGTACACAAAAAGTAAATTACCCAATGTTACCTCCATACAAAGTAGAGAGAGATGAATGGCACAATGGTTTATATGGAGTATTTTATAAAAAGTTGTACATAGAGTCAACAAGATGGATATTCGCCTGTTTGGATTTTCTGATATAGGCCTGAGAATGGGCATCATGAGCCTCCTGGGATTGCTGCTGCTTCTGGGCCTGTCCAATCTCCTGGGGGTGCTGCAGGGAATGTCCAGCCTAGTATGGCTGGATATGCTGCTGCTGAGCCCCGAGAACATGCCGGCCCTCATACAGGTGACTACGCATGCCCTGTCATGGGCCCCCTGCCAGCTGCTGCTGGATATTCCCGAAAGCTACATCATTAAAGTAAAATTAAATACAACAGTTAAGAAATAACTACAATTATTTATTTTAATCTCTGAAATACATTTTGCACTTTATCAAGTTCTTTAAAACAAGGTTGTATAAATATGAGACTCCAATGGCCCTTTAACCGCAAATATAATTTCTCAAACTCCAGTACCGTTGGTTTATGTGCTTTTCTGGTCGATAGCTACTCCTTTGGTTTCAAATACACATTGCAGCTATTTTGGGGATTATTAACTTTTAAAGGCATGTATGAACCTCTATAATCATGAACATAGTTATACATATTATAGAACACAATCATAGCTAGGGTTAAAGGAGCACTAAATGTAGGCAATATGACATAGAATGAGAATTGAAAATATTATTAGAAAAAAATAAACATACTTATTTTACATGTTTTATGTTTATTCCATGGGACTTCATTTGCAGATCTGATCAAGCAGTTATGTCCTCCTTTGCTGTTGAGTCCCTTTAGGACGCTTCTATGTAAAATATGGTCGGGAAGGGGGGGGTCTGTGTTAGTGCACACTGTTCCTCCCGGCTCTGAGATATGACACGCCAAGAGGAAACCTACATATAGCCAAGATATATGTTAAAATGGTTTAACAAGAAACCAGTATAACCTCAACTTACATATCTCTGTTCTACTCCAAAGTAAAATGAACGTCGTGGGTAGGAGGCTAATGGTTTACGCTTTAGCTGCTGTTTATTCTCAGAAAGCTTAACAAGGATACATTTTCAGTAAACCGCTTTTTAGAACTTTGAGGCCAAAATGAAATACATACAACGTGTCTTTATTTAGAAAACATTTTCCATTTGTTTATTTCAATTGCTGATTCAGAAAAGAACAAATGTTTTTGCTCAATTTTATTATTTATTTATTTTAATTTTATTTTTTATAATTTATTATTACAAAGAATAAATACATAATGCATTACGCAATTAAACAAACAGCAAAAGGACAAGAATAAAAAAAACTAATTAAGAGCGTATGAATATATACAAATTTACAAGCTCAAATAACGACACATTTGGAAAGGTTGTATGCATTAAGTTGATGGATGGTAATAGTTTTCCCAGATCGCCCAGCTATTGCATTTAGACAAAACAATACCTAAAGCATATATATCTCTTTACAATTTTCTATTTTTTTCAAGGGTTGTTATTACTTTGTTTAATGTTGGAATTAACTCTGTTTTCCAACGTTTAGCTATCAACCATTTAACCACTAGAAATACTTGAATAATAAAGGCCTTTTCTTCTGATTGAAACCCATTGTCAAAAATGTGTAACATCGCTATTTGGCACAAGGGGTCAATGGTTTTGTCACAACATTTAGAGATAAAATCAAAAACAGAGTTCCATAAATTAATAATGTGTTCGCAGTCCCACCAAATATGTTTATGGGAACCTTGTTGGTTACAGGATCTCCAAGACAGGTAATAGACTTTAAGCTAAAAGTCTCTTGGATTTTAATATGGACGCTCCTGGGACAGGAATTTTAATATTACTGTATATACTCGAGTATAAGCCAAGTTTTTCAGCCCTTTTTCTTTAAGGCAAAAAAAGGCCCCCTTGGCTTATACTTGAGTCACTCTCCCCCCAGTGTCTCTCTAACCACCCTGTGTGTCTCTAACCCCCCCCCCGTGTGTCTCTAACCCCCCATGTGTCTCTAACCCCCTCTGTGTGTCTCTAACCCCCCCGTGTGTCTATCTACCCCCCGTGTCTCTTTCCCTCCCCCCCTCCTCAACCTAAACCCCCCTCCTCAGCATAAACCCCCCTCAACCCCTCTCCTCCACCTAAACCCCCTAAATACCTCCCCCCTCTCCCCTCACTTAGCTGCTTGTGCTCCGGCCTCTGCTCCTTGACCCGGCGCCAGCGCGCATGTGACGTCACATGGGCGCAACGTCATTAGCATATACTGAGTGCCGGCACCCCGTATATGCTAATGACGCGGCGCGCATGTGACGTAACATGCTCACCGGGTCAAGGAGCGGAGGCCGGAGCACAACCAGGTAAGTGAGGGGAGAGGGGGGAGGTATTTAGGGGGGTTAGGTGGAGGAGGGGGGTTGAGGAGGGTTTAGGTTGAGGAGGGGGGTTGGGGTAGAGGGAGGTTGAGGGGGTTGAGGTTGAGGAGGTGGGTTGGGGTTGAGGGGGGTTGAGGTTAAGGAGGGGGGTTGAGGGGGGTTGTGGAGGGAGGATGAGGATAAGGGGGTTGGGGAGGGGGGTTGGGGTTGAGGGGGGGTTGAGGTTGAGGAGAGTTGAGGTTGAGGAGAGTTGAGGTTGAGGAGAGGGTTGAGGATGAGGATGCGGAGTTGAAGAGGAAGGTTGAGGAGGAAGGTTGAGGAGGGGGTTGAGGATGGGGGGTTGAGGAGGGGGTTGAGGAGGGGGTTGAGTATGAGGAGGGAGGTTGAGGAGGGGGTTGAGTATGAGGAGGGAGGTTGAGGATGAGGAGGAGGGGTTGAGGAGGGGGGTTGAGGATGGGGGTTTGAGGAGAGAGGATGAGGATAAGGGGGTTGGGGAGGGGGGTTGGGGTTGAGGGGGGGTTGAGGTTGAGGAGAGTTGAGGTTGAGGAGAGGGTTGAGGATGAGGATGGGGGGCTTGAGGGGGGTTGAGGATGGCGGGGTTGAGGAAGGGGTTGAGGAGGGAGGTTAAGGATGAGGAGGGAGGTTGAGGATGAGGAGGAGGGGTTGAGGAGGGGGGTTGAGGTTAAGGAGGGGAGTTGAGGATGCGGGGTTGAGGAGAGAGGATGAGGATGGGGGGTTGAGGATGGCAGGTTGAGGATGGGGGGTTGAGGATGAGAATGGGGGGTTGAGGAGGGGGTTGCGGAGGAGCTTGAGGATGAGGAGGGAGGTTGAGGAGAGAGTATAAGGAGGGAGGTTGAGGATGAGGAGGGAGGTTGAGGAGTGGGGTTGAGGAGGGTGATAAGGGAGGGGGGAAGAGACACAGGGAAGGGAGAGGTTGGAAGAGACACAGGGAAGGGAGAGGGGAGAAGAGACACAGGGAAGGGAGATGGGAGAAGAGGCACGGAGAGAGAGTGGGACACAGAGGGCACAAGAGGGACACAGGGGGCAGCACATTTCCCACCCTCGGCTTATACTCGAGTCACTCATTTTACCCAGTATTTTGTGGTAAAATGGGTGCCTCGGCTTATACTCGGGTCGGCTTATACTTGAGTATATACAGTAACTTTAATGTTCATTTTCTGGTTCTTTTTACTTTCAGTGGGACATTTTGTCCATCTTCCCATAGCATTTTATGCATGTCCATTTTCTTTTTAACAACTGGAATAATAATCTGCATTTTCACACAAATCATGCCACCTCACTATTTCCCTACTTCCATGTAATTGTCCCCTTTTCCATTAGAGGGAATATTACCATATTTGTTATTTATCTAACAAAGGCTTAAGTATATTGTGTGGTCCTTTTAAAGACTTGCAGCATGCACAAATGCCCCATTTAGGTAGATAGGCTATCACTGGACTGTACCTAAAACCCACACACTTTAGACAATCCCTATAAACTATCACTATCTCTAACAAGTTAGGAATGTAGACATACCCTCACCTCCCAGACAGTCAGGACATCACCCTTTACAGTCACTGAATATACAGAAACTCTGACTAATGTGTTTTTTATTTGTGATTGTAGTTAAAAATGGACCCTGTCATCCCCAAATCAAGTTGTTTATAAAGTTATTCTTAAGGATTAAAAATTAACTATACATTTGCTTCTAAAGTAATTATTGTCATAACCCACTTCTTGGGCTAGGGTGGAATCCACCTGAGCCCACCAAAAAAAACCTTTCAGGACTATCACAACCATATGAACATTGGGACTTTGTGGGTTGTTTTGGTTTACTGAAGAAATGTAACTTCTGTCATTATTGCATTGTTACCTATTAAGGTTAGTTCCTTCTCCGATTGAGCACCTCTAACTATGTTTTTGTTTATGCAAATGACTCTTAGTGATTAGTCTCCCTAAGGGTGATGGGGGACTCCAGACGTGGACTCCATGCTCACTATACCTTAGGGAGTTCAACTACACATCACTGATGAGGCCCAATGGAGGCCAAAACGTACGTCTGGGCTTTGCTGTTTCTCCTGTTAAGGGTAGAATGGCCTGGTATTTCGGAGCTGGGTCACTCTAGTGAGTGGAACCAGACTGATATACTACAGGATATTTCTCCCTGTGAAGGGCACAAGTGAGATAAAAGAGGTTGCTCTCATACTGGGTTATAATGTCCATAGAACTAAGCTATAAAGGTTAGTTCATTCTCTGATTGAGCACCTGTAACTATGTTTTTATTTTATTTTATTGTTACATGATGGTTGACAAGGGTGGGGTATAGACCAAAATCAGGTGATGTCCGGACTTGTTACTAGTTTAAAGGGATACATATCAGTTTAGACTGTCTGTCTCTGCTATTGTTAGGACTCATTACCCCATGTAGAGATGTAGAGAGCTGACAGGAGAATAGGAGCAATTCCTCTATTATCAATCCTGGCTCCAGATCTGGAGGGTGTGATTAATAACTCTGACATCATCTTGGTAATGGGATACCACTTGGTCTAGATTTGGTGCTCTACTGATTGGTTATTGTTCTACATAAATATGTTGCGTTTTTACAGATAAAGGGTCTGTATTTCAATATGCATATACACTGTGTATATTCCATTCTAGAGAAAAGGTTTTATGATTTTGGTATTATGACTACTGGGTCCTAATGAAAGTAACTAATATTCATGTGGCATTGGCTGGGCAGATCCTGTAATCCAGATTTCTTGATATAAATGACTGGAAGTTTTCCTAATTGGCATGCTGGACACTGAGATAACCCAAACAATCCCATAATCCAGTGGTTTATCTGTAGCTGAAGGCAGGAGGTGTTGGAATAAATGTGGTCCCCTCACCTCCTGGTCATGAGCTAATATTTACTAAAATAATCTGCATTGTTTCTGCTGTATTATTAAGTAAAGGAGTGGTTCCTCAATACTAATAAACTGTTTCAGGGTGCTCATTAGCATTGCAGTCTTTAACACAATTTAGCCACACACTGAGCCACACACAAAATTTGAGGAGTTCACAATCAATGATGAAAAACTCAGGGATTATTTTCTGGGGATTAAAATGGCCAATACAATGGGAATATAGAGCCCTATTCAATTGAGCACTTGTACGTTACTGGAGCCTGTAAGTGAGGTCGTAAGTTATTTGCTATTCAATTGGAGTCTTTTAGCCGGCTCCAGGCGGCTTACGTATTACGGGCTTGAAAACTTTGCGGGGGTTAAACTCGGAATTTACAATCTCCCAAAGCCTTTGATCTTTCACATCCTCAAGAGTTACAATTGCTAAAATCGCAAATCACTATTCAATTGCTACAATTCCCCTACAATTGCTACAATTGCTACAATGTTTTCATACCCGTAAACGCCAATGTTGGAGAAAATCCTACGAGTACCAAGTGGGTTTAACCCCTGTCTGTAGCACTGTAAATGCAAATAAAAAATCAATACTGCACTGTAAATGACGGTAAAGCGATGATAGACATTAAAATGAATTACACAACAGTCTCAAGCTCGCAAATGGGCAATAATTATTATTATTTTTTTATGTGTCATTTTGGGGTTTTATAGATCTCGGGAATCAATGAGTTAATACATATCAGGCCACTCACCTGGACTAGAACAGTATTGGCATTCATTTTTATTTTGTATTTTGCGGTTTTGCGAGTCCGATCGCATATATGACCCCCATACGCTAAATGATTGACATGTAACCTCCATGTTTACTGCCGTATTGATGGCAGACTCATTTACTATTGGATGTTTTGAAATGGGTGGTTAATGCCTTGCTTTTTATTATTATTATTATTATTATTAATCTTTATTTGTATCGCGCCAACATATTCCGTAGCGCTGTACAGGGGATAAGGACAAGGAAGAATACAATGTTAACAAACTGCAGAAAAATGGAGGGCCCTGTTTTGAGCTTAGAATCTTTGCAGGAAGTGCTTTTTTCCACAAGATTGAAAACTCGCTTACAATCTAAAGGGAATGGAAGAGGCAGTAACTTGGGGAGGAACAGATAGAGGATAGCAAGGGTGAGGAAGAAAGTGAAAGTTTACTTAGGTAGGAAGGTATGTGACATTGTGAGGTGAATGGCTCAGGTGTGTAATATGTTATCTGTCCCTAGTGGTCAGATAATATAACTGCTAGTGGAAATGTCAGGTCAGGCCCTCGGTTAGGAAATGTGTCTCCAGAAGCCAGAAGGAGAGAGAAGGAAGGGAGATGCAAATGGGACGCACAGAAGTGTTTCTGCTTATGAGTTTGAGATGGGGGAGGAGATAGTGGGTGGAGGAAGGAGTGTAGATCATGACAGCATAAAAGAGGAGATGAGAGAATGGAAGGTGAGATGGTTATGCTGGAAACATGATATGGATAAGTTGAGAGGAAGAGCCTGTGGAAAAGACAGGTGAGCAGGGGATTGTCTGCAACAGCACTAGTACTAAAGGTAGATTAGCAGAGCAATAGCTGTATGCTACAAGTCATGATGCCAATCATCTGTCTGGTAACAGGATAAGGCAGTAGTGTGTTTAGGTTTTGTGGTGTCCTTGTCTCACCCTGCTGCCTCTCCATAATCAATATTAGAGCAGAAATAGTTTTTGCATATATTTTTTTAATAAAAAATATAAAAGAGGAATAGAAGAATGTGATAAAAGCAACTAAAAGGAAGAATGGGAGAGATGAAGGGAAAAAGAGGGAGAAAAGGGTTGAGTACAAAATTAATGAGAGGGTTGGTAGTTAGGAGCGGGCAGGGAGTTCTGCTGCTTGGTGATGGTTCACTCTACCCTCTGTCGTTCCTCCCCTTGAATTCAGAAACACATCAATAATTGAAGATAAAATACCCATGTCAGTGACTCCACATGATATTTTAGTCCCATCCATTTACTGAGCATGCTCAGTCTGAACCAAAACTAAGAATGGCCAGACTTTTTTTTTTTCAATCCAGACACCAGGCAGAACTTGATATGCATCTTGATAGCAGCCCGGCCTCTTCACTCCTGCCCTCATGCCTCCACAACCGCCACCAGCACCTCCACTGCTTGTGCCGCTCAGTGACTATCTATTGGACCCAATGGTAACCTAATCTAGCCTGGCTATAGAGTCTTGGATCTTAACCTATGTGATTGTGATGTTTTGTACGCAGATAGCTACCTCCCATCACATGGTCCATGATCCCCTCCTCTCTGGACACATAGAGTTCTGTTCTTTGCGTCATCTCCGTATTAATGTGCATTCTCCCCTATTGCTGATAGCATGAGTATTCTTTAACATGTGCTAACACCTGTATAGCTGATGGATGTGATATCAATGTTTATTAAAACTATCAGATGGAGAAGGTGATAGTACACCTTGACCAATGACGGTGCTCACAGCTATGCATTTGTTGTGAAATGTTGTGACACATCATTATTAATGGTCATGGCCAGTGAGATATCCTGAGACACAGCTAATGGTTAGTAATGCTTGCAGATGGGAATCAGGTGAGTTGGTATATTGGTACAGTTTCAGTATTTAGCACTGTACTGTACATCCATGATTTTTTTTTATCCTCCTCTGCCTTTTTTTTGACCACTTCTTTTTAGATTTTGGTTTTGGAAACACACTGTATGTGTGAAACTGGATTGGATTACACAGTCCAGAGGTTTAAGCATCTGTTTAATTGAGCAGCTATAGACAAGTTGTAAGTGCTATGCACATTAATGGTTTCTTCAATTAAATGAAGTGATTTCTGATGATCCTTTTATTCATCAGATTCCGGTTGCAGTGGTGTACTAACCACATGTGACCCTGGTAGGTGCTATGCATCATGCTTATTCTAGACTATGACATTACCCCATTTAGGTATCCCTTTTCCCCCAAAAGCCTCTTGCCTTCCCGGTATCTGCCCACACCACACCCATGATATTAATGCACAGTCTTGTCCATTTCACCCTTCCCCAGAAGGTCTGATAATAATATGACAGGTAATAATGTGAATCGATTGATAGTAAAACACTTAATCGGATGTCACCAAATGATAATGTGTATACATCTTGGCAAATGGCCACCAGCAATGGCGTGGGACTTTCCAGGATGGTGAGTTTGCTGTTGCTCCCTGTGCCTCTGCACAGCCTCCATATTTTTTTTGCAGACCTTCCTGATGGGTTAGAGTAGATTAGTGTGCTGTATATTCCCCTGTTCCACTTCTGGATAGCTACCTTGTGGTGGTGAGGGGGCTTGTGTACCTCAATGAAGCTGTGAGCTATACCATGTAGGGTCACTCTAGGTGGGCAGGTCACAGCAGAAAGGTCAGACAAATGGCAGTCCACTGGAGAAGGAACTATCAACTATCTTTGGCATGCAAACCTTGTGGAAAAGCATAGACAGAGACATAGCTGAATGTGCTGGATTCCAAAGGGTCACAGAGAGTTGGACATGACTGAATGACTGAACACACAATTCTAAAATATTCCCCTGTTACTTGATATATGTGATGTGGCGGTTTAATTTGGCCACTATTTGTTGTCCTAATGTAGATGTGATTAGCGAGATGTATATGCAATTATATTTATATTTCAGAGACCACATAAAAAACTCTGTGAGTGAGAGAGGGTTAATATGGCATAATGTTCATGTTTTTGTGCTGCAATGTAATCAGCTAGTGTGTCTTTAATGTAATGCCTTTCATTGCTTTCATTGCTTTCCCCATATTTTAAAGTCCAGTGGTGTGTTTATATTGTCTTTTACAGTGTTAAGAGCTTGTCTGTAAAGCCTTAGCGCGTCCTTTTTGGATGCTTTACGTTTACTGGTTTGAACAGGGCGTCTTTGGTGAATTGGTGCAATTTAATAACAATTTGCGAACGTAACATTTACAGGCTGGACAGATCAAAGGCTTAGCTGGGACGGAGACAAGATTTTGAAGGCACGTAGGGTTTTTACCGCCTGTAACGCGCTGATCTTTTGCTGGGAGCTAAAAGGAGCTAAATTAATAACAGTATCATTTGCGGGCTACTTAACAGGCTACAATGTCTAAAATCATAACAATTTAATGGGGCTACTTGTGTTGCAATGCACATTCCTATTGGCTCACATAGTCCTATTTGATCCTGATGTGTTCTGTTCTCTAATCATTGGCTCTGCTTAACGCACAGAAATCATATATATAGATGGAGCTTTAAACTAAATGTAGTCAGATTTGTCATTGAAAGTAACTCAGTTACTTGCAGTGCTTTAAATAGGTTACATTTTTCTCTTTTCAATGTCCAAAATTATTATTTTAAACTAAAATCTTTGCTACCTAATTTTTGGAAAAAGTGATTTCCTTTTTAAATTTACTGCTAAATTTATTGAGTTGTCATGCTTCTTGGCAATTAATATGGTGATATTATTAATATCAATAACATATATTGATATTAATTAAAAATGACACATTTTATATAATTGCCAACTTATAAATATCTGAATTCTTACTACATCATATATATCAGCTTTGGCTTCATGAAATAAACAGAACTGTATTGCATGTAAAGATATTTATTATACTAAAAAAAATAACCTCAAAATAGTATCTTTCAATATAACAATCAAGATGGTATAAACAATTGTAACAGATATAATATCAAGGCATATCAAATGATAAAGAAATAGTTATTATTACATTATCCACGTAATCATAAAAGACATGCCCAATATGCTTAATACAATTGACATGGTAATTATGATATCAAGAAACCATACCATTATTAAGACACCATACTATTTTAAAACTATATAACTTTTGTAGTCTAATTAAGATAAAAAATCAAATTCGAAAATAAATTGATTTTCATTACAATTAGGTACTAATTCAACATACATTTAATTGCTATAACATCTGATATTTATGACATTTATAAAATGAATGTGTAAGTTGTATGTCTACTTGCAAGTTACAAAATTATGGTGATATTGTTCTATTCAGAGTAATATTGATATATCAATCTACTTTATAGTAAATTATCAATATATTTCCATAATTGTAATGAAAAGAAATATAGAAGAAATAAAAACGTATATAATACCCAATTCAATGTCTTGTGCTTGGTTCCATCAAATGACTAGCTCCTGGATCCTAAATTTTTGAATATCTGTATTTTGGGAGTGTCCTAATAGTATGTACTAGGAGTGCGTTATGAGTATGTCTCCTAAATGTGTTTCTGAATGTCTGTCCTCAATGGAGTGTGTTTCTCTTAGGTCCCCTTTGTCCCAGTTCTTTAATTATAGTCAAGATTAATTTTCTTAGCAGGAATTCTAACCAAGTTACATGTGTCTATGAACCAATCAGAAACCATGATTATGTCAGAGCTAGCCAACCAAAATACTCGTGTCCCATAGGATCATATGAAACAAAACCACAAGGTCAATTAATATCTTGTAACATTAGATGGCAACCTTGTATATCAAATTACAATAAGAATGAATAAAATATCATTGTGATCTTGTGATATCTACTTACATTTTGACATTTCAATGTAAAACAAGCACATGATACATACCAAAGGCCCTTTGATCTGTAAAGCCTGTAAATGTTATGTTCATAAATCGCTATTAAATTGCTACTGTTATGCAAATCAGAAAACGTGAGACAACTGGTCCAAATTAAAAGATTATTATTACTGTACAATGAAGTAGAATTACAAAAACAGAGTGTAATTCAACTGGCGTGCACTACAATCAGATAAAACAGGTTTTATATAGTTTCTTGAAGATGTTCCAGTGACGTGGTTCAACCAATGGAAGTCTTCTGTACCTTTTGCAACTCTGAGACCTCTTATCTTGTGCTTGCCAGAAGTTGGGTGCCTGACATCATAAATGAGAAAGCAATTTTGTGCACACACTATGGCAGATAAACAAGCAGAAAAACATGTTGTTAGATGTATGGCTTCTAAGACATCAATTTGATATTAAGCACAGGGCAGGACATGGGCAGTTAATATTTTCTTTAACACTACCAATCCACTGGCGTTCTAACCCGTAACCCACAAACGGAGCCAAAAAGCCTTTGGGTACTAGAGAGGATCCGTAAGGAGGTTAAGTCCTATCCGTAGCACTGTAAAGGCAAATTTCAACACACTACTGTATTTATAATGAAAGTGAAAGTGATGTTAGGTATTACAATTACTATCACAATATTCTCAAGCTTGCAAATCTGCAATATAAAATAATTTTTCTAATGTTTAATTACCTTGTTATATCGATCCTGGCAATCAATGTGCTAATACATATAATGAAACTCGCATGGACTTATATAATGTATACAATATTTACTGATTTATTCATATTGTATTATTTCCAGAATGCGGGTCCAATCATAACTCGTAATTGAAACCTGCAAGGCTTTGAAATCTAACCTCCATTTTTCAGTGATGTAATGATGACGATCTCTTTTACCATTGGCTCCGTCTAAACCCGTAACTATGGGTTTGTCTAATTGATCATGTTCACGGCGCACATGCAACGTGTGCAAGAATGGTTTACGGGTTTGCATCTCCGGCCTGTTGGACAGCTTTTCTTATTATCAGTGACAGATTATACAGCTCATTATATGCCTAATAGGAACTTAAGAGAAGGTGTTGTTGTTTTGCAACACATTGTTTGCACTGATAATATTTACATTATTGCTCCCAATGTGGGTTAATTGAGGCTAAAGAAGTTGTTTTTAGCAGTATGAATGATTGATGTTTAATTGTACATTTTGTTTGGAAGTGTGATCTTTGATTTCTCTTTCTTATCTGATTAAAGGGCGATTAGCCAGCTTGTGGGGCACACCATAGGCCCTCAGATAGGAGGTCTCTGCAATATGACACATGAAATTACTTGTATAAATTTGCATTCTGGTTAAATGGTCCTGTATATATATTTTTATTGGATTTATCTATTGATTTTTGATTAAATATATCTTATTGCAGGGCTATCTGTCAGCTTGTGGGCCATACCATAGCCCCTCAGACAGGAGGTCTCTGAAATGAGACACAAGGAAATCCTTATACAGTATAAATCCACCCTTTTGTCTATGCTGAATTTGTATGCTTTAATTATATTTATCCATTGCTCCATCCGAACCATAATGTTGATGGAACTCCTAGTGGCCTTGCATTATTATTTTTAATGAGTTTCTAATAAAGTTCCAGATTTTAATTCCCCCCCCCCCCCTCCCTTTTTTTCTTTAGCTTGTTGGTTGTGGCGTGGTTGAATGGAATAGCTCTGTAACTCTGCCACATTTCAAGCCTGCAGGCTTTGCAGGTGTACCGGTACCACTACGGGCTTCAAATTTAATATGGCCCTTAAGATTAAAGCAGACTGATGTCTCTTAACAGAATCAAATTACTAAACTATATTTCAGTGAGAAACTGGTATTTTTTTACACAGAAAGTTTCCAAATGTACATACATGCATATATATAATTGTATAAAAGCAAATAAGATAATATACATAGATATATCAAATATATAATAAAAAAAAAGATATAATAAAAATAAAAAATAAAAATATATGATTTTATTGATAGAAATATCCTAACAGAGTATGAACTTTGAATTTGAGTGGTTTTAGGGTCCATCTAACCTTTCCTTCATTGGCAGAATAAATATTGAGTTGCACTGACCAATTGCACTAATTAGAACCATCTGTGCAGGCTCAATTACCAAGTGTTGCATTCCTAATATTAGCTATATGTTACTTATATTGTTATTCTGCAATAGAGATGTCGCGAATAGTTCGCCAGCAGACTGTTCACTGCGAACATAGCATGTTCGCGTTCGCGGCGAACTGCGAACATATGCAATATTCGACCCGCCCCCTATACTTTATCATTGAGCAAACTTTGACCCCGCAACTCACAGTCAGCAGACACATTCCTGACAATCAGCATCATACCCTGCCTTCCAGACCCTTCTAACTCATGGACAGCAGCCATTTTGGAATCATAACTAACTTGCAGTCTTACTGAGAGGAGGCTGAGTGTAGGTGATACTGCATCAATAGGGAAAACCATTGCTAGGCTACTGTACACAGTGTGCAATGCAGTCCTGAAGGACTCTTGATCTCTGCCGCAAGGACACACCTGTGTCTCTTCCCCCCCTTATCATCATCCTCCCCTCACCTTAGCACCCAACCCTAACACCCCTCACACTTATCCATAACACCCATCAACCTAACACCTAACCCTAACAGCCCACACACTTATCCCTAAGACCTAACACCCCTCACACTTATTCCTAACATGCCTCACCCTAACACCCTTTACACTTATCCTTAACACCCCTCACCCTAACACCTAACCCTAACACCCCTCACACTTATCCCTAACACCCCTTACCCTAATCCTAACACCCCTCACACTTATCCCTAACAACTAATCCTAACATCCCTTACCCTAACACCTAACCCTAACACCCCTTACACTTATCCCTAACACCCCTCACCCTAACACCTAACCCTAACACCCCTCACACTTATCCCTAACACCCCTCACCCTAACCCTAACACCTAACCCTAACATCCCTCACCCTAACACCTAACCCCAACACCCCTTACACTTAACCCTAACACCCCTCACCCTAACACCTAACAATAACACCCCTCACACTTATCCCTAACACCCCTCACCCTAACCCTAACACCCCTCACACTTATCCCTAACACCCCTTACCCTAACCCTAACACCCCTCACCCTTATCCCTAACACCTAACCTTAACATCCCTCACCTTATCACCTAACCCTAACACCCCTTACACTTATCCCTAACACCCCTCACTCTAACACCTAACCCTAACACCCCTCACCCTAACCCTAACACCCCTCACACTTATCCCTAACACCTAACCCCAACATCCCTCACCCTAACACCTAACCCTAACACCCCTTACACCTATCCCTAACACCCCTCACCCTAACACCTAACAATAACACTGCTCACACTTATCTCTAACACCCCTCACCCTAACCCTAACACCCCTCACACTTATCCCTAACACCCCTTACCCTAACCCTTACACCCCTCACACTTATCCCTAACACCTAACCCTAACATCCCTCACCCTACCACCTAACCCTAACACCCCTTACACTTATCCCTAACACCCCTCACCCTAACACCTAACCCTAACACCCCTCACACTTATCCCTTACACCCCTTACCCTAACCCTAACACCCCTTACACTTATCCCTAACACCTAACCCTAACATCCCTCACCCTAACACCTAACCCTAACACCCCTTACACTTATGCCTAACACCCCTCACCCTAACACCTAACCCTAACACCCCTCACACTTATCCCTAACACCCCTTACCCTAACACCCCTCACACTTATCCCTAACACCTAACCCTAACATCCCTCACCCTAACACCTAACCCTAACACCCCTTACACTTATTCCTCACACCCCTCACCCTAACACCTAACCCTAACACCCCTCACACTTATCCCTAACACCCCTCACCCTAACCCTAACACCCCTCACACTTATCCCTAACACCCCTTACCCTAACCCTAACACCCCTCACACTTATCCCTAACACCTAACCCTAACACCCCTCACATTAACACCCCCTTACACTTATCCCTAACAGCCCTTACCCTAACACCTAACCCTAACATCCCTTACCCTAACACCCATCACACTTATCCCTAACACCCCTTATCCTAACCCTAACACCCCTCACACTTATCCATAACACCCATCAACCTAACACCTAACCCTAACATTCTCACACTTATCCCTAAGACCTAACACCCCCACAATTATCCCTAACACCCCTTACCCTAACACCTAACCCTAATACCCCCTTACACTTATCCCTAACAGCCCTTACCCTAACACCTAACCCTAACATCCCTTACCCTAAAACCCATTACACTTATCCCTAACACCCCTTACCCTAACCCTAACACCCCTCACACTTATCCCTAACACCCCTTACCCTAACCCTTACACCCCTCACACTTATCCATAACACCCATTAACCTAACACCTAACCCTAACATTCTCACACTTATCCCTAAGACTTAACACCCCTCACACGTATTCCTAACATGCCTCACCCTAACACCTAACCCTAATACCCCCTTACACTTATCCCTAACAGCCCTTACCCTAACACCTAACCCTAACATCCCTTACCCTAACACCCATCACACTTATCCCTGTGTCTCCTCCCCCCCTTATCATCAAGGGAGGGGGGAGGATGATGAGGGAGGGGGGAAGAGACACAGGGGAGGATGATGAGGGAGGGGGGAAACAGACACAGGGGAGAATGATGAGGGAGGGGGTAAAGAGATACAGGGGAGGGTGATGAGGAAGGGGGGAAAGAGACCACAGGGGAGGATGATGAGGGAGGGGAGGAAGAGACAGGGGAAGATGATGAGGGAGGGAGAAAAAAGACACAGGGGCGGATGATGAGGGAGGGGGGGAAAGAGACACAGGGGAGGATGATGATGGAGGGGGGAAGAGACACAAGGGAGGATGATGAGGGAGGGGGTAAAGAGATACAGGGGAGGATGATGAGGGAGGTGGGAGGATGATGAGGGAGGGGGGGATGAGACACAGGAGAGGGTGATGAGGAAGGGGGCAAAGAGACACAGGGGAGGATGATGAGGGAGGGGGGAAGAGACACAGGGGAAGATGATGAGGGAGGGGGAAAAGAGGCACAGGGGAGGATGATGAGGGAGGGGGGAAAGAGACACAGGGGAGGATGATGATGGAGGGGGAAGAGACACAGTAGAGGATGATGAGGGAGGGGGGAAAGAGACACAGGGGAGGATGATGATGGAGGGGGAAGAGACACAGGGGAGGATGATGAGGGAGGGGGTAAAGAGATACAGGGGAGGATGATGAGGGAGGTGGAGGATGATGAGAGAGGGGGATGAGACGCAGGGGAGGGTGATGAGGAAGGAAAGAAAGAGACACAGTGTAGGTTGATGAGGGAGGGGGTAAAGAGATACAGGGGAGAATGATGATGAAGGGGATGTTAGGTTATTTATGCCCTTTATGGATTTAAACCAGACTCTGCATCAACTATGTAATTTTCCGTGGGAGTTTTGACATGGATCCCCTTCCGGCATGCCACAGTCCAGGTGTTAGTCCCCTTAAAACAACTTTTCCATCACTATTGTGGCCAGAAAGAGTCCCTGTGGGTTTTAAAATCCGCCTGCCCATTGAAGTCTATGGCGGTTCGCCGGGTTCGCCGGTATGCAAACATTTGCGGCGGTTCGCGTTCGCAGTTCGTAAACCGAAAATTTTATGTTTGCGACATCACTATTCTGCAACCATTGCAAGGAGTATGGATTCATAGTCTATTACGAACATCACTTTGAATGACAGTCATGGGTTTGAATTTTATAACTTCTGTTCTCTTTTTTAAATAGTACTTTTTATTTTGGTTAAATATAAAACAAAAAAAAACATATGTAAATCATAAATGGGTACTATAATATGAATATGGGTATAATGCTTTGAAAATATTTTTTAAACTAAATAAAAATTGTAATGTAAATAGGGAAGACATAGGATTGAAACTTGCAACCTACATTAAATGCTTCCTCTACTTGATAAAGATTAAGTATAAAAATCAATAAAGCTAAAATATAATTAGTGTAACAGTTACAAGCTGAACCTCAATATCTATGCTGTTTTTTATGGAAGGGCATCAGGAACTATACAAGCAACAACTAAAAATGACAATATATAATTTAAGTTGAGAAGGATGTGATTATAGGAATTCTTTTTATTATTATTATTAGGAAAAGTGTCTGATAGTGATGTTTTTGACTCCATGTTTTTTTGCTAAATGAATATGTGCCTTTATCTTTTATGGTAATATCATACAGCTGCAGATTCCAGATTGGCAGATAAACCATAGTATGTTTCAAATATCTGTTGTGAACATTTTCTAGATTCTGTGTACTATCCTTTATCTCAAATATCACCTCAAACTTTCCTGAAATTTTATTTTTGGTAATCAAGTGTATGGTTGTTAGGAAAATTATGTGCATTGTACTCCAGTTCTGCCATTCCTGTTACGTAGACCGTCCGGTGATTTTCCTTTGTAAGCCCTACGTGGAAACAAAATCCTGCACATGTTTAATCAATTAAGTACTATACAAACACAACAGGCTACATTTTATAAAGGCTGACCTTCACAACCTTCTCACAGTCACTACTTAGAAGAGGTATCCCATACAAAGGTGCCGTAGAGGGACAGCCATTCCTAAATGTTAACAGGCATTAATGATTATAAAGTTCTATTCAATTATTTTCAAAAATCATTACTTTCAAACTTCAACTGCTTATCATTCACTTCTTTGTTTGTCTCCACCTCTATAAGGTTACCGATGAAGTGAGGTGGCTCCGGCTGGAAATTAAGGTTGTTTCTAGACAAGTGCTGGTAGTCCTCAGTGACTGCACATTTGCTGTAGTGAAGTAATTTCCCATAGCTTATCTGCTCTTGTATGAATACAGCCAATGAAAAGCACTGTCTAAACACATGCTAGTGTCCACGCCAAAACTGCATCCGTGCACTTGATGATCTAAGCTATAGATTTCAGGATGGGCTCAGCCATTGACACTGAACCTCATATCATTCACCTGAGCAGAAGCATTGGCCAACCGACATCTTTCCCAGTTTCCAGTTCTCGTAATTGTAAAAGTAATTGCTTTTAGATACACAGTTGCAAACATTTTAATTTTATTTAGTGGTGTGTTCCTGAAAGATCCATGAGGCCCAGGCATAGGTCAGCACATTTTCAGGTGCAGCAAAAAGAGAAACTTAAGGGTCTCACCCCGCTGCTCAACAAAATATTTGCTCATTGGTTGGACAAGAAGTCGCTATCAATAAACCATATATTGCCACAGATAATAAGTAGGGTATTGGGTATAAGGAAAACTGGATGATAATAATAGGCAGCAAACCATCTATCTTAGACCAACAAAGGAGTTCCTGCTATCTGGAAGGTAGTGTTAATTGCATTATATATATATATATATATATATATATATATATATATATATACAGTGCCTTGCAAAATTATTCACCCACTAAAGTCAATACTTTGTAGAGCCAACTTTTGCGGCTATCACAGCTCCAAGTCACTTTGGATAAGTCTCTATGAGCTTGCCACATCTTACCACTGGGATTTTTGCCCATTCCTCCCTGCAAAACTGCTCCAGCTCCTTCAAATTGGATGGTTTGCTCTTGTGAACAGCAATTTTTACGTCTGACCACAGATTTTCTATTGGATTGAGGTCTGGGCTTTGAGTAGGCCATTCCAAAACATTTACATGTTTCCCCTTAAACCTCTCAAGTGTTGCTTTAGCAGTGTGTTTGGGGTCATTGTCCTGCTGGAAGGTGAACCTCCGTCCTAGCCTCAAATCACGCACAGAGTGGTACAGGTTTTGCTCAAGAATATCCCTGTATTTAGCACCATCCATCTTTCCCTCAATCCTGACCAGTTTTCCAGTCCCGGCTGCTGAAAAACATCCCCACTGCATGATGCTGCCACCACCATGTTTCACTGTGGGGATGGTGTTCTTTGGGTGATGTGATGTGTTGTGTTTGCGCCAGACATAGTGTTTCCCTTGATGGCTGAAAAGTTCAATTTTAGTCTCATCAGACCAGAGTACCTTCCTCCATATATTTCAGGATTCTCCCACATGACTTTTCGCAAACTCAAAATGTGCCATTTTGTCTTTTGCTGAAAGTAATGGCTTTCTTCTGGCCACTCTGCCATAAAGCCCAACTCTATGGAGCGGATGGCTTATTGGCGTCCTATTTACAGATACTCCAGTCTCTGCTGTGGATCTCTGCAGCTCCTCCAGGGTTATCTTAGGTCTATGTGCTGCCTCTCTGATTAATGCCCTTCTTGACGGGTCCGTGCGTTTTGGTGGGCGGGCATCTCTTGGCAGGTTTGCTGTTGTGTCATGTTCTTTCCATTTGGTTATGATATATTTGATGGTGCTCCTGGGGATCATCAAAGATTTGGATATTTTTTTATAACCTAACCCTGACTTGTACTTCTCAACAACATTGTCCCTTACTTGTTTGGAGAGTTCCTTGGTCTTTATGGCAGTGTTTGGTTAGTGGTGCCTCTTGCTTAGGTGTTGCAGCCTCTGGGGCCTTTCAAAAAAAGTGTGTGTATGTAATGACATTTAACTTAAGGCTGTAATATAACACAATAGGTAAAAAGTCAAGGGGGGTGAATACTTTTGCAAGGCACTGTATATTAAATAAAATAAATACATTTTGTGACAATTTTTGCTAGTCTGAGTATGTTTTTTAGCAGCATTTGGAATAATATACTTTGCACTGCCTTCCAAATAGTAGGAACCCCATAATGGTTCCTAGATTGATGGTTTGCTTATAGCCAATACTGGGTATACATAGTGGAAGTCAGTGCACACATCTTTTCATAATATTAGAAATAAAAAAGTTGATCAGCTGTACAAAAAAAAAAAATGATAGTTTTTCTCTCGTCTTTAGTTCAGACTTCCTCCCATAATTAGCTTTGGTGTAGAATGAAGTTTACTTGACTATGCAGAGATGAGGCAGTTACTGGGAAATGGTAGCATACTCACCAACCGATGCTACATATGGGAGTAGCTACAGTCTAAAGGTGCGGGGGGAAAACCAACCATTTTCACTGCAAGTTTTTTTAACCACAAAAAACTAAAAAGATATTGATGTAAATTTCTACTACATATATTGACTCTTTCTGTTTTTCAAGATCGGTTGTTTCTATATAGTAAGCAAGAAGGTACAGAATAGTTAATAATAATAATAATAATAATAACAATATTAGTATAAATCACCTACATATATTTTATCCTATACTGTAAACTGTTACTATATATTTTATGAGTGATAGTAACAAACATAAATGACTCACTTAATAAAATGTCAATGTGATAAGTGGTGAAGGTCTATCTCATGAGACCTCTATATTCTGTACATTGCACAACTTTTAGACCAGACTGGATTCATTTATAAAACCATAGGCTGTATGTATTAAAAGGGACACTGTTACCCAAAGAACCAGTTGATTTTATCTTTAAGAGCATTAATAGCAGTCCTCACATTGTATTAGTCATTTTTTGTACAATAAATAATTTCTGAGTTTTCAGCATTGTATGTTCAGCTAATCTGCATTTTAGTGCTTGATAAGGGTTGGGGACGGTATTTAACTGCATGATAGCCTAAGAATGGCAAGTGGACAGACAAATGGAGTGTAATTCTAACTAGCGTTTCAAAGTGTTAACAATCTGCTCATTTGCATAAGAATACAATAGAAACAAATGGTCAGTACAATATATACAGTAGCTAGTTTGATTTTGGGGTGACAGCATCCCTTTAAGCATTTGCATAGAAATCTGTGATCTTACTGGAACATCTAAAAATAAACGATTGTGCTCTTTCTAAGACCCATGTTTATATTTTGGACTCCATCCTTCTCAATGGTTTTGTTTTCATTAAAGGGCTCCTGTGATGGCTGATAGAAAAGGTCAGCTGGAACAACTTCAATTGATTGTGAATAAAAAAAGCTTTTTTGTAAGACCATAAACTAGTAAAATGAGTGGTGAATGCTGACTTCTCTCTTGTGGTCTCAGCGGGTGAGATCTGCCAGTAGCCTTTAAAGAAGTCCAGAGTGGTCACATAGGTTGCACATCTTAGCCTATTTAGCAGTTCATCTACTCTAGGCATAGAATACATATCAGTAGTCATCTTGTTATTTAGCCACTTATAGTCCACAAAAAACTGTGTGATCCCGTCCTTTCTATGGACATCCCTGCACAAACCTTATATTCTCCTTGACAGTCTCAGGGTTCCTATAAGAGGGCTGATTCAGCAGGGAAGTGTCAGGGCTAAGGACCTTGTGGGCCAGTAGGTTCATCCTTCCCAGTCGAGTAGAGAACAAGGCTATGCAGTGACTCAGCGCCCCCGCATACTACTGGCTCTGGTCAGGTGACAAGTGGGTCAAGATAAGGTAAAGGGAACGTGTCAACAGGGGAAAGCATGACTGGTAGTACCCAATCCTTAAAGTCAAATCTTCCACTTCTGCAAGGCATATAGCCATAACTTGAAGATTCTGGTTGGGGTATGGCGTTAGCATATTAACATGGGTAATCTGCTGGCCTACTTGAAATTCCCTAGCCATGGCTTTCTGATCATACCAGCACCTCTTCTTGCTTCTTGGCTAACCGAGTCAGTGTCCCCAATCTAACCCTAAGCCAAAGAAAATTTTAGCCCTATGGGGAGTTCATCCCCTAGTGATCCCCTTCCCAAAACTCCTGTACCAGGTCCAACTGTCCTCTCCTCACTTTCAGTCATCAAAGTAGTAACATTGGTGTATCTGAGGTTGTTGATATTCCTCGAGCAATATTGATTCTGGCTTTGGATTCATCCAGCCCAGCCTACACATAATGTACTCTGCATGTAAGTTGAATAAATATGGTGACAATATACAACCTTGTCGCCCTCTTTACCGATCTTGAACCATTCTGTTGTCCCATGTTCAGTTCAGCCCTTGGCCTCTTGGTCCACATACAGATTCTTGAAGAGGAGGATGAGATGATCTTGTACTCCCATCTCTTTAAGGAAATACCACATTTTGTTGTGATCCACACAGTCAAAGGCTTTAGAATAGTCTATGAAGCAGAAGTAAATGTTTTTCTGGAACTCTCTTGCGTTCTCTATTATCCAGCGGACATTGGCAATTCGATCTCTTGTATATAATACCTGTACCCACATTTACCTCCATCACTCAAAATAGTGATTCAGCCCTAAAATGCCAGGCAATTCTCTCTTGAGCAGGTGAAACAGAAATGCCCAGAAGTACATTTTGGCGTGTTGGGCCTCATCAGTGAGGTGTTGCTACACTCCCTAAGGCACAATGAGCAAGGAGCCCACTGCTGGAGCCGCTTATGACCTTTAGGGAAATCAAACCCCAAGGATCATTAGCCAGAGATGCTTAATCCAAGAATAAAAAATCCTCTGTAGATTTTTTTCTATGGGCATGATAATCCACTCAGAGAGTAACACTCTTTTTGCTCATTGATGCCCTTCACAAGGGAGAGATATGCTGTATGATATCGGTATGGTCTTACTCAAAAGAGGGATCCAGCTCTGAAATGCCAGGAGAAACATCAAACTTGAGATGTACATGTATCCACATATACTTGCATTTTGCTGGGTATTTCTCAACTATGACCATATAGTATTTCCTTGTGTTGACTATTGCATTGTAACTAATCCAACCCACCTGATCTTCATTGTCAGCATGAGATTCTATCTCCCTCCCTGTCTCTCAAACATTTTCCCTTTCCTTTCCTCCATCTACGATGATCATGTGTTAGCCATCTCTGTATATTCCCTGGCATATGGTGTAAATTGATATAAATTATATTTAATCAAACTATCTTGTGTGTGTAATTATTATGAAAAATATTAATTGTTCCGATTATCAGATGTATACTGTGTTAACAGCACCAAAATGATCACATATTATCATATTTCAGCTGTGATCAGGACAATGAGTGAGGGTGGGAGTGGTATAGCAGTGGTCATTTATGTGGTAATATGTTTTTTGTTACATGTTATTTTCAACCTACAGTTTTGGTGCTGTATATATATATTGTTAATTTTAAATATTGGAGTTATAAAATGTGCTTACTCTTGCCATTTAAAAAAATATTCATTTTACAGGCCTTCTTCTTGTGTAGGCAATATGCTAAAAAAACATAATTGAGGATATTCCCTCCAAAAAATGTACTTCATTTTCTTTTCTAATTTTATATTTGTAGTTGCATGGAATAAAATATAAAACTGGTTAAAAAATACTAAGTTGTATTTGTTGTTTCTAATAAAATGCTGAATACTCATTCCTTAGCATACTACCTATATGACCAGTATGCCTTGTAAAGAAACACAAAACCTTTTATACTGTGCTTCTTTAAATAAATTAGTACATTATCAAAAATTCTTAATGCATAAAAACACTGAATCATTTTTCAAGTTTTGCTTAAAGTTTAGTGATATATATATATATATATATATATATATATATATATAGCAAGGTCATCAACATAACACGCCAGTGCAGATATATAATCACTGGCTGCAGTGCAAATAGATCCAAGGGTGCCATTCAGCTGTCTAAAAAAACAAAAAAACAATTTAACTCCTAACTCTATAGAAAAGTCCATAGCACTTACATATCAGTCATATCTGGTCAGCAGACCAGAATAACTACAACTTGATTATTTATGTATACAGTAACCGAGAGCACTGCTTGGAGATCAACGCATTGTAATGTTCCATAAATAGGTAACAAAAAATGCACTACATCAGTGTTTCTCATTACAGTCCTCATCAACCAAAAATAGGGCACATTTTAGGTATATCCCTGCTTGAGCACAGGTGAGCTAATCTGAGCCACAGTGATACTGATTGTACAAGCCCAGCAGGTTTATCAGCAACACTGAGTGTCTGATTAGCTCATCTAAGTCCAATTATGCATATGCTTAAAATGTAACCTACTTTGGTCCCCAAGAACTGGAGTTAAGAGAAACTTAAATGGATACAGACCCTATTTATTCCTCTTCTTAGCCACAGGTGCCCTACTCCAGTGCTATCACATAGTCTTCCACTAGGACTGCCTGGAAGGTAATGTTGGTGGAGAAGGATGAAAAACTGGTGGGGCAATAAGGTCTGGTGGAGAGGGATGTTGGGGGGACCTGTCCTCGGAAGTGGTGGATTGGGAGGCAACCTGACACTGAAAATGGTCCAAAATTACTGCCTTGAGGAAACCCACTCTAGCCAAGCTTCTGTTTAGGACCAAAAACTGACCCTCCATGGAGGGGGAAAAGTCTTGTTGAAGGTTTGGTATTGTTGTTCCATATATTCCTTTGGCGCCACCTATTATCATGCCCATTACGTTCTATCTCCTGGAAATGCCTGCACATTTACTATTGATGTTGCTAGATTTGTCTGTTGATGTCCTCCTCCACATCTCTCTGCACATACCCAGGTTTTATCATATAATTTAAAAAAGAGGGAAAAAAATGCTATAAAAGAAATGCATGGTTGTGATGAAGTTGAAATAAAAATGGCTGACAAAGGTGGGAATATTCTGGCAGCCTAAAATTACATATAAGAGCTTAATAGGTAAAGCTAAAATTGATTGTTGATAAGGAATATTCATTTCAGAAAGCAGAAACTCTAAAGACTGCAACTATCTATTTGCCAAAAGTTCACAAGAACCAACAAGAAACTTCTGAAAGAATGATTGTGTGAGGAATTGACTCTGCTGGGTTTTGAACCCTGGTCCCCAGGCTGCTGGGCCTCTTCCCTACCACTGCGCCAGCCTGTCTTTGTGAAATTCCTGGAGATCTGATAACCTTGACTCTGCTAGCAATAGCATCAGTGACTAGTCTCTTCAGCTGTGTCTGGTCAGGTGTCTGGTCCTTGGCCTATATAAGGCACTTCCTGTTTATGTACCTTGCCAGATTATTGTGTGGTTCCTGATCACTTCAATAAAGCTTGTTCCTGTTTCGCCTACAAGTTGCTGAACTGGATTATTGCTGACCTTGGCTGCTGGTCTCCACAACCTTGTGATTCCTATATCATTACAGAATAATCTGGCCCTTTCATGGAGACCGCCGAGTCAGATTCTGCATTGGCCCAGCAGGTTGCTTTATTTGCAAGAACTGTGCAGACCCAGGCACAGACCATTCAAGTGCTGCAGGACCAGGTAGCTGAACTGCAAAATAAAGTTCAGTCAATGCACAGTGAGTATACCAGCTACAGGGCACGTGATGTTGCGGCTGCTACTGTTACACCTGCACAAGATGCCCGCTTGCCACTACTAGAAAAGTTTGGAGGAGATCGCAAAAAATGTAGGGGTTTCCTAAATCAATGCCGTTTACACTTCATGATGTTACCTCAACGATTTCCATCTGAAAGAGAGAAGGTGGGATTTATTTTTTCCCTATTCAAAGATGAAGCCCTGGCTTGGGGCTCCCCTCTTCTGGAACAGGACAGTCCAGTCTTGGGTAATCTAAATGACTTTCTTGAGGCCATGTGCCTAGTTTTTGATGACCCAAATCGATGTGCTACAGCAGAAGCCACTCTCCTTCATTTGCATCAAGGGAGGCGCTCGGTGGCTGAATATGCTGCTGAATTCAGACAGTGGGTTGCTGATACTACTTGGAACCAAACTGCCCAGAGGTTCCACTTCAGAAAGGGTCTCTCAGAACCTATAAAAGATGAGCTAGCTCGTGTTGATCTTCCTGCTGACTTTGATGCATTTGTGTGTTTGGCTATCCGTATTGATCGGAGACTTTCTGAAAGAAGATTGGAAAGACAGGGCTCTTTTAGACCAAGTACTACTCCAATTTCCTATTCAAGAATTTCTACTCCGATCCCACAAACACCTACAGACTCTGAGCCTGAGGCTATGCAGGCAAATCTAAACAAAGGGCCATTATCCAATGAAGAAAAACAGTGGCGATGCACTCACAATTTATGCCTGTATTGTGGTAGTGCAGGGCACTATGCCATCACTTGCCCTAGCAAATCCATAAGAACAATAGCTATGGCGGCTGAGGGTGCACAGATTCGACACCAATCCCAGATTTCAGATCAACTGGATTCTGTCGCACAACCCTTGTTTGCTCTGGCTCATGGTGAAGAGGGTATGTTGACTCAACATCCTCATTTTGTGGTGCCTATCACGTTGCAATGTGGTGATCGTAAAATTTCAACTACAGCTATGATAGATTCTGGAGCAGGCGGAAACGTTATGGACATTAAATTTGCAGCAGGAAATAGAATTCAGTCTATCCCTAATTCTTCACCTGTGTTAATGGGGACAGTAGACGGTTCTCCACTTACGTCAGGCCCAGTTACACATGAGACTGTGACCTTAAAGTTGACTCTGGAAGTGAATCACCATGAGGCTATCTCTTTCCACCTAATATCCTCAACACAGTTTCCAGTGATTTTGGGGGTACCTTGGCTTGCTCTGCATAACCCACAGATTGATTGGAAGATCAGAACTTTGTCCTTTCCTTCAGAACACTGCTTAATGAATTGTCAACCCTCTAAGGAAACACCTGCTGCCACAACAATTAATGAAATGGTTGCTACAAACTTGACTAAGCTTCCTCTACAATATCGGGATTTTGCAGATGTCTGTGATAAGAAGAATGCTGATCAGCTTCCACCCCACAGGCCTTATGATTGCCCAATAGAGCTGTTGCCTGGGGCTGCTATAACATTTGGCCGTATATATTCCCTTTCTGAGCCTGAATTGAAAGCTCTTCGTGAATACATACAAGAAAATCTTGCCAAAGGCTTTATTCGACCATCTACTTCTCCAGCAGGAGCTCCTATATTCTTTGTAGAAAAGAAAGTTGGCAGCCTACGGCCATGAGTTGATTACAGGGACATTAATAACATCACTGTTAAAAACCGCTACACCTTGCCTTTCATTCCTGAACTTTTGGAGAGACTTCACTCAGCTAAAATATTTACGAAGCTTGATCTTCAGGGGTCATATAATTTGGTTTGCATAAGACCAAATGATGAATGGAAAACAGCTTTCAGAACCAGGTACGGGCATTAGGAATATCTAGTAATGCCTTTTGGGCTTTGTAATGCCCCTGCAACTTTCCAGCATCTTATCAATGATGTACTATGAGATCTCCTGGATCAGTTTGTTGTGGCATATTTGGATGATATCCTAATATTCTCTGATAATCTTGAAAACCACAGAAAACAGGTCTGTATAGTTCTGGAGCGCCTTCGTGCCCACCACCTATACATTAAACTAGAAAAATGTGAGTTTGAACAAACAAATTCAATTCCTCGGGTATGTAATAACTCCCAAAGGTTTAAGTATGGACGCAAGTAAAATTAAAGCTGTGCTGGACTGGCCCATCCCCAAGAATGAAAAAGATGTTCAGAGATTTGTGGGGTTTGCCAATTTTTACAGGCGTTTCATTAAGAATTTCTCTGCCGTTATTACACCGATCACTGAACTCACACGTAAAGGGACTCCTTTTCAGTGGTCCGATAAGGCGGATACCGCATTTTCCCGATTAAAGACTCTGTTATCCTCAGCCAGAATTACCATTTATTGTGGAAGTTGATGCTTCTGATTCAGCTGTTGGTGCTTTACTATCTCAAAGGACTGGACCTAAGATGCTGTTACATCCGTTTGCCTTCTATTCCTGCCAGATGGTGCCAGCAGAATGAAACTATGACATAGGGAATAAAGAACTATTGGCTATAAAAGCTGCCTTCACCGAATGGAGACATCTCTTGGAAAGAGCTACCCATCCAATTACTGTTCTCACAGATCACAAAAATCTGGAATGTATTCGATCAGCAAAGAGACTGTCAGCCAGACAAGCACCCTGGTCCCTATTCTTCTCGAGGTTTAACTTTTTTGGTTACATACCATCCTGGCTCCAAGAATGGTAAGGCGGATGCCTTGTCTAGAATAGCTGACCCCCTCCATACTACCGTAACCAAGACCACCATCTTGCCGGAGGATATATTTATAGGAGTTACATTTCCTTCTGATCTGATGTCTCGCATTAAAAAGGGCTACGCTGAAGACCCAGTTCTTCGTGATCCTCCTCGTGATTCCATATGACGATGCTTAATGGGTTTTGGATTTTTCAACAACGTCTGTTTGCTCCGGAGTCAGTGCGACTGGACCTTTTACGTCTCTATCATGACTCAAAACCAGCAGATCATCCAGGAATCCGAAAGACACAAGAGCTACTTGCCCGATCCGTTTGGTGGCTGAAGTATCATGAGGATGTTAAGAAGTATGTGTCCTCTTGTGATGTATGTGCCAGACATAAGACTCCTCGCTCATCCCCTGTTGGCTTGCTTCAGCCTCTTCCGATTCCTCATCGTCCCTGGGGATCTATATCCATGGACTATATTGTGGAACTACCTCCCTCTAAGGAACACACTACTATTCTTGTTGTTGTGGACAGGTTAACTAAGATGGGTCATTTCATACCAGCTCGTGGTCTCCCTTCAGCTAAACAGACGGCTGACCTGGTTATTCGGGAAATATTTTGCTTGCATGGAGTGCCTGATGAAGTAGTTTCTGACAGGGGAGTGCAGTTTACATCTCGGTTTTGGAAAAAATTTTTGTTCTAATCTAGGTATTAATGTAAATCTGTCGTCAGCTTTTCATCCGCAAAGTAATGGACAGACTGAGCGAACCAACCAGACTTTGGAGCAATATTTGCGGTGCTATATTAGTTACCTGCAGGATGACTGGCTGGATTTTCTACCCACGGCGGAGTTTGCCTATAACAATGCCCAACACTGCTCCACTTCTTTGAGCCCATTTTTTGCCAACTATGGTTACCATCCAACCTTTCTAGTGAGTCTCCCAATTACTACTTCCATTCCTGCAGTCACTGATCGGCTAACCACCTTACGAGATTCCCAAGACCTGTTGAAGGAGACTCTTTCGAAGGCTCAGGAATGTTACAAGAGAGCTGCTGATAGGCATAGAACGGAGGCCCCAGTTTATCATGTTGGTGACAAGGTTTAGCTGTCAACAAGAAATCTTAAGCTTAGGGTTCCTTCTCATAAATTGGGTCAGAGGTTCATGGGACCTTTTGAGATTATCGCTCAGATCAATGCTGTCACTTTTCGTTTGCAACTTCCAGATTCCATGAAAATACATCCGTGTTTCACGTTGCACTGCGGAAACCTTTCCATGTCAACACTTTCCCTGGCCGAGCCCTGCCTGCCCCACCAGTCCTCGGGGATGGTAAGGATGAATACGAGGTGGAGAAAATTCTGGACTCCAGGATCTTCTGCAACAAGCTTCAGTATCTGGTTCGCTGGAAGGGCTATGGTGAGGAGGACGGTTTTTGGGAACCAGTGGACAATATTCACGCTCCTGATCTACTTCGGTCTTTTCATAAACCGGGTAATAGGGCATCCTATAGAGGCGGGGGTAATGTGAGGAATTGACTCTGCTGGGTTTTGAACCCTGGTCCCCAGGCTGCTGGGCCTCTTCCCTACTACTGCGCCATCAGTGACTAGTCTCTTCAGCTGTGTCTGGTCAGGTGTCTGGTCCTTGGCCTATATAAGGCACTTCCTGTTTATGTACCTTGCCAGATTATTGTGTGGTTCCTGATCACTTCAATAAAGCTTGTTCCTGTTTCACTTACAAGTTGCCGGACTGGATTATTGCTGACCTTGGCTGCTGGTCTCCACAAGTTTGTGATTCCTATATCATTACAGATTGTTTCAAGGCCAGGATCATTATGTAAAGCAGCTAATGAATATATTAACTGCAAATTAGTTCACCTATTGTATCAATTATCATTTTATATAAGGGACACAATGCATGTGTTGAATAAATCAATTAAGTAAAAAATAAAGACACAACGTTGCTAGTAACTTTTGACATTGAGTCTTTATATAGCAAAATGTTGCATGACAATATTTGCAATAAATGAAGTTACATTCTAGAGATGAAAAATATCAATCAAGATATTATGTCTTGTTGAAATGTATCTTGGCCATGATCATTTTGTGTTTAATAATGCATTTTATTTACAATTGATAGGTACAGCAATGAGGACAGCATGTGCTCCAACACATATCAACTTATATTTGCGTTGGTGGGAGTGCATGATATCTCACTTTTGAGATGTCTAACTATACTAGACAAGCAGCCATATTAAATTCCCCCAACGTGAAAACCCGTAGCCCGTAACGGAGCTCGCTAGACTTATGGTTATTAAATTGTCCTCGTACAGCTACCCGCAAACATTCTGCGGGTTACATGAGGAGAAACCCTAGGGGCTGTCGAAATCTTAACTCTGTTGCCGCAAAGCCTTGATCTGTCAAGCCCGTAAATGTTACTATCGCAAATCGATATTAGATACAAATCCACTGGCGTTATCACCTAAGCTGCTACTTATATAGGATTGGGGTAAAAGTTACCATATCATGTGGGGCGGCAGGTTGCTGCCTTAAACTCCCTAAACTGTCATATACAGAAAATAAGGAGAGTATTATATCCTCTAATGCATTAACCCTTGAAAATATTGAGGACTACCCTAGTTAACTTAGATTCAAGTCTCTAATATCTATTTGAGAATAAATTATAGAATAAGACATAAAGGATTGCAAATATGAAGGACCAATACATTCTTAGAGTCAAATGCAATTTATTGGATGAAAAGTCTGATTTCTAAATAATATCCAAAATAAAAAAAGGGGGTGTTTTATCCCATTTTTTTATTGTTTTTAAATGTTGAAGTTTGCGTCGTTGTTTCTGTAAATAAATGTAAATAAAGATTACCATTTTCCCACTATATTAAAAAAAAAAAAAAAATTCTATTATTCTCAATAGTTATTGTCTGTGGATAAAATACAGTTATCCTGATTTCAATAATAAATCTTACATACAGTAATGACAATGAAGTCCTAGTTATGGGATTTGATTACTATAATTTTTTAGGAATATAAGGTAATTTGCATTAATTAATAACAACACGGTGAGACTCGTATCATTAAAAAATGATCTAATGTATACTCACCCTTGATTGATTGATCATTATAGGTTTCACTTTTACTGAAGGCCAAAATATTAATTAAACATTGGAACATCCAAACAAATACTAGAACTAATGTCCGTCTGAAGGCTTACCTCTGAATAAGTGTCTTTATGTAATATAATAAATTTAGATTGAATAAGTAAGTTTTAATTATTACAACTGAATCTAATTTTATGAGCACAGATTGTAATACAATTTATACTTCCCAAATCGGATAATACAATGTATGTATTGTATTGGATAAATTATAAAGATTTTAAATCATTGGTGGATTGATCTAGAATTGTTTTCGGGAAAAAATAACACAAAAATGTTCGTATTGGTGGACTTGTTTTTAAAACTGGGAATTAGCAAAAATAATATTAACTGTAATATAAAATTGTGGAATATTAGGATGATTTATCTATCCCTGCTCAAATTTCGTTATATTAAAAGGATTTGTAATGACCTCAAGACATGCTAGTGTAAACAAGACAGTATCAGACCAGCACTGTACATGTTTTGGTAGCTTTAATTATAGTGTTTGTCTTCCACTTTTTCTTCCTTTTTCTTCTTTTTCACTTTATTAAATAGATTATATTTTAAAAATAATTAGGTAAAATGTATGTTTTAACTTTAATGGGTATATACTAAATAATCAGAATGTGTGTGCAACCACTTTGCTGCATTTTTTTTCTTTTGTGACAAATACATTTAAATATAGTAGTGGTGGCACTGATATAATTCTATTTAAAAAGGTAGTATCTGGTTTATTGGTCAAATTTGTATATTAATTATGGAAATATATGTCAATTAATGAAAATGAACTGCTATTAATTTTGGATGCCGCAGACTTAATGATTAGTGATGTCGCGAACATAAAATTTTCGGTTCGCGAACCGCGAACGCGAACCGCCGCAAATGTTCGCGAACCGGCGAACCCGGCGAACCGCCATAGACTTCAATGGGCAGGCGAATTTTAAAACCCACAGGGACTCTTTCTGGCCACAATAGTGATGGGAAAGTTGTTTCAACGGGACTAACACCTGGACTGTGGCATGCCGGAGGGGGATCCATGGCAAAACTCCCACGGAAAATTACATAGTTGATACAGAGTCTGGTTTTAAGCCATAAAGGGCATAAATTACCTAACATTCCTAAATTGTGTGGAATAACATGCTTTAAAACATCAGGTATGATGTTGTATCGATCAGGTAGTGTAAGGGTTAGGCCCGCTTCACAGTGACAGACCAAACTCCCCGTTTAACGCACCACAAACAACCGCAAACAGTCCATTTGCACAACCGCAAACTCCCCATTTGCACAAGGTTGGATACCAAGCTAGCCATGTCCCGTTCCTTGTCCTCACTGATGTCATTGAAGGTCTCTTCCTCCACCCAGCCACCAAGGGTCCCCGAAAGGTGACAACAAGCCCCCTGGGACGCCTGCTGTGTTTGGTCTTCCACCTCCTCAAAGCCACCTTCCTCCTCTGACTCCTCTTCTTCAGACTCCTCTCACTGAGTTGCCTCTCTCTGCATTATTATAAGGTGTTTTAAGTAGTACTACTCTTATCAGTTTAAAACCTGTTACAGCACATATTAGGGGGCGTGTATAAGGCCTGGATTTTTAGAACCAGGAGATGGAAAAAGATGCTTTGTTGGTCGTATCACTTCAATTTTGTGGCACTTTGAGACATTAGCTTCTTACGCTTAAACATGTCCTTTACAGGCACCTGACTATGGGCAGATGAGCAGGAACTGCTCAAGGCGAGAGACGCAGTGGCGGATGGTTGAGAGGGGGCAAGGAGGACAGCAGTGGTTGATGTGGCTGATGATGCTAGACCAGGAGGAGGATGGCGGCTTTGAGTTTGTGTGCTGCTTGTACTCATGTGTTGGTCTGGAGTCACCCAAACATTAGGTCTCAACCTGTAGAGGATAAGGGAACCAGGCTACTCTAGACCTCATTCATCATTACCGGTTTTGACAGATTGGTACTTTGCGTCCAAGCTACTGTGACAACAGATATGAGTGGCACTGTGCACTTGCAGAAGTTGGCAGAGTAGACGCTGTAGGTCTGACACACACGCTTGCAGACAACTAACTGCTATGCAATCTATTACAGTAGAAAAAATGTTTTTTGTTTTAAATGTAAACTACTGTTACACCAGATATGAGTGGTGTGTTAAGTAGTACTACTCCTATCAGTTTAATCCCTGTTATGTGCCTTTTTTGGGGGTTTGGTTGTTGAAGGCACAGTGCAGCACCAGAGGCCAGAAAAATTAGGCATGTACACATGCCTGAAAAATTAGGTATTGTTGATCTTGCAGCGAGCAGAGAAAAAGGTAGGCCTGATTCAACGCCCCAGCCCGCATACCCACACTCAGAGATTGAGGGGGGGACCTGAGAAGGCCACGGGCCGGATATATAAAGGGGGGCCATCCCAAATAAGCACACAAGCGGGGACAAAGGTAGTGAAGGGGACATAGAGGCCCATGGACTGACGGTCGCCATCTTGGCAGGAAAAGGGCCCAGCAATTAAGCCAAACTGACCCAGCACAGGCAGCTACTTGAGTCAAACGCTGTGCAATACACCTTAATAAAGCTGATACATGCAGCAGCAGGGTTTCTAAACGGCCACACAGGGACAAGGAGGCTAACAGCCCCCACAGTCTCTGCACCACTCTTTTTAACAGATAACCCAATGGGCTAACCAGGGACCTTGCCCACATAAAAAAACAGAATTTTATTGGAGGAATTATTAGTACTGACTTCCTGCTGCAGTATTATTACTCCCAGTACTCCCAGGCTTGCTACTATTAGATATGATAACCTCAATTTTGTTTCCTTATCTGTTGGTAACATCAAAATATGATTAATAATAATTTCATATTTGTTTGTTTTTTCTTCCAAAGTGAACCCCTTTGTGTGTGTTCCACAGATGTGGCGTTTCCGCTCTGCATATGTTGGATTTGCACCGCTCAAAAAGTATGAAAAGAGATCCGCCTCCCTTGAAGCCCATTAATGACATCATCAGTAAATTGTATGTAACAGATTCCAGTGTTTAGGGTTTATGACCCAATACTGCGATCATATCATTTATGACAAAAATCCGTATTTGTCGTATTATTCAGACACGCGTGCATCTTTGTGTTACATTTCCTGATACTTTTATTATCTTGATCTTTATATATTTACTAGCGACTTGCCCGTCAAAAAATGGCGGCAATAAGATTGTAAGGCAGGTAATGGTGTTTGGACGAGACATTCATTTTGTTGGCGGTCGGAGATCCTTCGGCGCTCTTTGCGAGGCTGTTGGTTGTATTTTTTTTCTGATAGGCGCTTTTGCTGTTTTTCTTTGGTCGGCGGTGATGTGTTTTTTGCGCTTATTGCAAGGCTTTGTGTGCTATGAGCAGCGTTGGCGCTCGTTGTGAGGCGCGCAGTGAATGGCTTTTATGTTTAATGTGATAATGTTTTTTTTGTGTATATGTATTTTTGTATGCTAATAATATAATTACTAAATGAATATACTTTACCTATTTGTAAGTAATATATGCAGGAAGCATTGTGCTGAAGAACTGACAATCTGTTTTCATGTTCCTGCAGCATACAATGTAGGTTTTCAGTGCTGTGGAGCTGCTGTGTAAGTGTCAGCAATGTGCGCAGTGTGTAGTGTAAATAGACTGCGTGCGCGAGGGGAAGCCGTTAGGGTAGCTGGGTACTTCCGCATTGTGTAAGTTAGTGTTGTAAAATGGCGGGGAATGTGTATGTGGTACGCGGGTGTGGATGATTTAGCGTCCTTGTTAATAGTGTATCTTAACCTCGTACGGCTTTTTAGGAAAATCCGTATGTGTTTTGCGTGTTTAACGGCCATTTTTTCTCTCACTTCGGTGATTTTCGGGTGTCTAAACTCATGAATTTGGACTTAAATGGAGGTGTAACTTCACTTGCAGAGGTCCTCGGTGCCCCCCTTGCTGTGGGTAAGCTTTTTATCTGTTTGTTGTGTGTATTTATTGTGTTTTTAATGTTTTTAAGTGCGCGCGGTTCGGGCGTTAAGGTCGTATTTTTGTGAGCTCGTAATGTTTTTTTTTCTAAGTCCCGTATTTTTGGATGGTAAGTCCGTAAATTTGATGGTGTAAGTCCCGCCTGCGGCTCATTGCAGCCGACGTGGGAGCCACTCTGGCCCTCGCTTCGCAAGCCTGCAGCGTTAGCAACAACCCGCCTGCTCACAACTATATATGTGATATCTGCAACGTCTTCCCCAGTTGGCACTTGTAAATCGGCTAAGCGACAAAAAAAATGTCGTCCGGAAAAAATGAAAACGAGGTTACACGACCCCAAACCGCGCAAAACATCGCCAGCCATGTACGACTTTTACCTAGGAACAGACGAGGTACAAAATACACTATTAGAAATAATGGAAACTGCTGGCGAGCCGCGTAACACATACACAATCGCCACCATTTTACAACACTAACTTGCAACTAATAACATTACAAATCTAAAATGGCGCGTTACACTACTATACAAGCGGTTTCCCCTCGTGCACTGCGCACATTGCTGACACTTACACCTCAGGTCACCAACAGTCCAAATGTACACTGTAAGCTGCAGGAAAATCAAAACTGATTGTTAGCTCTTCAGGATATTGATCACTGGATATATTAATTACAAATAGGTAAAGTATTTTAGTAATTAATTAATTAATTATTATTAAAAAAAATATACATAAAAAAAATACGCTTAATAGCATATTTTACACTGCCGTTACTTTACATACATTAACGCTTCGCACTTCCTAATACATTTGTTCATTCACACTAGTTATTATCGTGCATTCATTTAATAAGTATTAATTAGTAATGGAAAATAAAAATGTAGACTTTACACTGCACTAAAATGTTTTACTTTTTACTCTGCAGTTATATATCTCGATTACTGCTCATTGGCTGCCAGCGATACCACTCTCAAAGCAGTTAGAAATCTAAATCACTTTATTATGCTCTGAGACCTGAATACATTTTTTAATTTACACTGCACAAAAAAAATTATATATTTAACACTGTACTTATATATCTGTCTTTGCGATGAGCGCCGAAGATTGATCGTTACAAAGCACGAAACATGAAGGACACGAGGGAAGAGGCTCACAATGAGCACCGAAGGTCCTCAGAGTACAAAAAGCATCACATTGTGTGGCAAACAGCATTGCCATGGCTTTAAACTTTATTGCCCCGTCATTTGTGCCAGGCAAGTCGCTAGTGATATAATATAACATAATGCAATACAATATTATACAGTACACATGGGTGTTGGAACTGGGGGGGTAAGGGGTATCCCCCCCCCCCCCCCACAGATTTCTTATCGTATGTATGTATGCGTATAGAAGCTAACAGGGGAGGGGAGAGGGGGAAGAAACACAGGGGAGAGGGAGAGGAAAACACAGGAGAGGGGAGAGAGGGAGGAAGACACAGTGGAGAGGGGGAGGAAGACACAGGGCAGAGGGCGGAAGAGAAACAGGGTAGGGGAGAGGTGAGGGGAAGAGACACATGGGAGGGGGGAGAGACACAGGAGAGAGTGGAGGGTAGAGACACAGTGGAGAGGGGGGAAGAGACTAATGGGAGGCAGTGGTGAGGAGACACTGGGTAGAGGAAAGGGGGTAAAGACACAGAGGAGGGGGGAAGAAACACAGGGGAAGGGAGAGGGGGTAGAGACACAGGGGAGAGGGGATAGAGACACAGGGGAGAAGGGGGAAGAGACACAGAGGAGGGGGGAGAGACACAGGGGAGAGGGAAAGGGGGAAAGACACAGGGGAGGGGGGAAAGAAACACGGGAAGGGAGAGGGGAGTAGAGACACAGGGGAGGGGGGAGTGACACAGGGAAGGGGGAAAATACACAGGAGAGGGGGGAAAGAAACACTGGGGAAGGGAGAGGGGGGTAGAGACACAGGGAAGGGTGGGAGAGACACAGGGGAGAGGGGGGGAGAGAGACACATGGGAGAGAGTTGAGGGGGAGACACAGGGGAGAGGGGGGGAGAGACACATGGGAGGAAGTGGGGGGAGGAAACACAGGGGAGGTCTTGTGCTTTATTATTATTATTACTATATAATGTGTAGATGTACCGGCTGTGCATGCTCTTGTGCATTATTATTATTATTACTATCTAATGTGTAGATGTACCGGCTGGGCATGCTCTTGTGCATTATTATTATTATTATTACTATTATTATTATTATTATTATTATCATTACTATATAAAGTGTACATGTATCAGCTGGGCATGCTCTTGTGCATTATTATTATTATTATTATTATTACTATATAATGTGTAGATGTACCGCTGGCCATGCTCTTGTGCATTATTATTATTATTATTATTATTATTATTACTATATAATGTGTAGACGTACAAGCTGGGCATGCTCTTGTGCATTATTATTATTATTATTATTATTACTACTATATAATGTGTAGATGTACCAGCTGGGCATGCTCTTGTGCATTATTATTATTATTATTAATATTATTATTATTATTATTACTATATAACGTGAAGATGTACCGGCTGGGCTTCCTCTTCTACATTATTATTATTATTATTATTATTATTATTACTATATAATGTGTAGATGTAACGGCTGGGCATGCTCTTGTGCATTATTATTATTATTATTATTATTGTTACTATATAATGTGTAGATGTACCGACTGGGCATGCTCTTGTACACTATTATTATTATTATTATTATTATTATTAGTATATAATGTGTAGATGTACCGGCTGGGCATGCTCTTGTGCATTATTATTATTATTATTATTATTATTAGTATATAATGTGTAGATGTACCGGCTGGGCATGCTCTTGTGCATTATTATTATTATTATTATTATTACTATATAACGTGTAGATGTACCGGCTGGGCATGCTTTTCTACATTATTATTATTATTATTATTATTACTATATAATGTGTAGATGTACCGGCTGGGCATGCTCTTGTGCATTATTATTATTATTATTATTATTATTATTATTAGTATATAATGTGTAGATGTACCGGCTGGGCATGCTCTTGTGCATTATTATTATTATTATTAGTATATAATGTGTAGATGTACCGGCTGGGCATGCTCTTGTGCATTATTATTATTATTATTACTATATAATGTGTAGATGTACCGGCTGGGCATGCTCTTCTACATTATTATTATTATTATTATTATTACTATATAATGTGTAGATGTACCGGCTGGGCATGCTCTTGTGTATTATTATTATTATTATTATTATTATTACTATATAATGTGTAGATGTACTGGCTGGGCATGCTCTTAATAATAATAATAATGCACAAGAGCATGCCCAGCCGGTACATCTACACATTATATAATAATAATAATAATAATAATAATATTAATAATAATAATAATAATAATAATACTAATGCAGAAGAGCATGCCCAGCTGGTACATCTACACATTATATAGTAATAATAATAATAATAATAATAATAATAATAATAATGCACAAGAGTCCTTCGGCACTGCACTGGACACTGAATAAACTTGCCTAGCTATGGTTTTCGCTATTGATGCAGTATCACCTACACTCTCCCTCCTCTCAGTAAGACTGCAAGTTAGTTATGATTCCAAAATGGCTGCTGTCCTTCAGATGGAAGGCTCTGGAAGTATGCTGCTGATTGGCTGGAATGTGTCTGCTGACTGTGACATGCAGGGTCAAAGTTTGCTCAACGATAAAGTATTGGGGGCCGGTCAAATATCGCATATGTTCGCAGTTCGCCGCAAACGCGAACATGCTATGTTCGCCGGGAACAGTCCGCCGGCGAACTATTCGCGACATCTCTATTATGCTTACTGTTTTTCACAGTTTTACTGAGGATCGGCAGTAACCGTGAAACACTACTGTATGTGGTTAGTTTTTATCAACTTATTTTTAGACATTCAAATAGAATCACTAATGAACTATTCCTTATTTGTACTACTGTACTTTTTACGGTGGAGGGCTTCTATCACTCTTAGCCCACCATATGTGAAACAATTGCTGTATAGAACTACTCTTTACAACAATCATCACACAAACCAGGCATTCACACCATACTGAGGATCGGCAGTAACCGTGAAACACTACTGTATGTGGTTAAGTGACCTGGTTTGTGAAAAATCCATCCATTGCTATGTCTAAAACTGTGAAATACAGTAAGCATATGCTTTAAAGGAGCCATGTTTAAAATGGTTTGGATTGACAGAGTGATGGTGCATTATGTGGCCTCATTTACATGTCCCGCCCAGTTTTCCCAGAATGCAGTGCATATACTGTATTTCTGAGAAACTTGAGCAGGAAATAAGTTTTTTCAACTTATTTTTAGACATTCAAATAGAATCACTAATGTACTATTCCTTATTTGTACTACTGTACTTTTTACGGTGGAGGGCTTCTATCACTCTTAGCCCACCATATGTGAAACAATTGCTATATATATATATATATATATATATATATATATATATATAATTACAAAGTATAGTGCATATCCATGAAGGCCTTACTTCAAGGCTCTTAGAAACCGCTTGTCTGTCTCCTGAACAATATTCTTGGCTGCTAATATGTTTTGTCCAGCTCTGTATAGACGGACATCTATCTATCTATCTTTACCTATATCTAACTGTTTTTAGTACATAACCTCAAATACAATGTTTTCACTGCACTTTTGGAGTTTTGAGCAGCCATCTCTGCTATAATAAAGAGCAAGGCATGTATAACACCAGTGCAGTACTCATTGCACAGGCATCACACATTGCTCTTAAATCTAAAAACCTTGCATGTAAGACAAAGTAGCGTATGCACACATTCTGCGGATGCACGCACACAGGGAAAAAAGAGAGGGACAGAGAGGGAGAAAGAGAGCATGAGGGCATAGAGAGGGCACACAGAGAAACAGAGGGCACAGAGAGAGAGAGGGCAGAGACTGAGGGCACAGAAAAGGCACAGAGAGAAACAGAGGGCACAGAGAAAGGGCACATAGAGAGACAGAGGGCACAGAGAGAGACAGTAAGCACAGAGAGAAACAGAGGGCACAAAGAGACGGCAAATAGAGCGCATGATACCGTCATTTATGACCGTCAAGTTACTAGTAATTATATATTCATACAGGCACTATAACATACTAGCGACTTGCCCGTCAACAATGACAGCAACAAAATGGGAAGGCTGATAATGCTATTTGCCACCCTGAGATGATGATATCATTTTTTTTATTTTTTATTTTTTGAAAATGCACCAGTTTTTTTTTTATTATTGTTATTACCTGTATTTTTCCATGTCATGTTCCATATGTATCAAAGAGTACAACAATCAATAGAATTAGTAGTAAATGTATTTATTTTTATAACATGTAACTTATCAGCCTTATTAAATTGTGATTTGGCCAATTGAATAAGGCTCTATTTAAGCACACAGCATATTTTTTTTACAGAAGTTTTTAGGGGGTGAACTTCTATCCAAAAGCAAGGTCTTCACTAACTAAAAACTTTTGTAAAAGAAATATGCTCTGTGCTTATATAGATCCTTTTAGATTTGCCGAATTGCAATTTAATAAGGCTGTATATCTGTAAACAACTCAGAAACTATGGTTTTGTAAAATTATAAAAAAAATGTATTGTATCATATACATGAATATTAGAAGATTGTGCAAACTTAGTTTAAAACTATATTTGTCTGATTTGCAATATTGGATCCAGAGGAAGGCAAACAGAAAAAACCCAAGTGAAACTTAGCCAATTGTCTCAAATGCAGAAAATTAATTCCTTCCTGACCGCAGATACTGGCGATCAGATTACTTCCTGGATCAATACTTTCTCTTTAATTATACAATTCAAAAGAAATGCAATAACCCCCTAATGACATCCTATTAAACCCCTAAATACATACATTAAAACTGATAACTAAATAAAATGCAAATTCTAATTAGATTCAATGGTACCCATATAGGTTGTATTATGAATGTTAGACTGTGTGAACCTAGTAATGCACAGGGCATTTAGCCTGTATGTGCCTCGCCTATATTTACGCAGTGTTGCTTAAATTTCTGAAACTGCTTGTGTCGTTTTGCCAACCTGTTTGGGAAGCACTGGTTAATGTTTTTCATTTTTTTTATTAAACTTACAACCCCTCCTAATATACAATATTTACAGTACAAACAGTAACATCATTTAATAACAGAAAACTTGAAATCTATGAAAATGGCACATATAGTTTTTGTGGGGCAAATGGTGTTTCCTCCAATAAGATGTGAAGAGACAGAAATTTTTGGCTGGTTTAAAGTACAAAAGGCAACTTTTAAGACATTGGTCTTCCATCTGTTTTGTGTGTGGGGGGGGGGGTTATTTCAATGTAAACTTAAATTTCCTCTGTATTTGTGCATTAAGAACATGCCACATAGAGTTGTCCATGGGAAAATAGTGGCACCTCTAAAAAGAGCCCAACTGACTTTAACGTTTGTCTTTGGGATTTAACCTCTGTTGTGTTATTCTTTTTTTCTGTGCAGCTGTTTTATTGTTATCCTTTGTTTATTGAAGTTACAGCACTTCATAATAGACAATATTTTCTGAAAAAATGTTCCCATCATGTAATAAATCACCCTGACTTTCCTTTTTTCAATATAAACTTTAATTTCATCTGGATTTTGGCATCTTGAAAAGGCAACATACAGTTACCCATGGGCAAATACTGATTCTTCTACAAAGATGCCAAGGGACTTAAAAGTTTGTCCTTGGTATTTATTTGTGGTCATTGCAAATGCCATGATGATGGGAAATTGTCTCCTTTATAGTACAAAAGGCAAGCTACTCTCACTTGGGGCCAAATCTATTCTTGGTATGAAAACTGGTTCCCCTTTATGGGTACCATTCAAAATTTCTGCATTTATGAAATGCTCTTTTAAGTCCTGAACAATTAATCTGGTCCCATTACAAAGTCCCTTTTTTGTGTGCATATTGTATTTTGGAATATAGCCGATATAATGTCCTGTTTGCAAATCATTTGCGATGGAATTTCCACAGTATCATCGGGTAGATTACTTATTCGCTCTGTTTTTCCTCCTCTAATTTTAATTAGCCAATCATTGAATTTATTTTATCCTTCTGATCTTATATTTTTTTCTAATTTAAGGGGTGTAAATAGTTTACATAGTGTACTTACCTTTATACATGTTTCTACAATGTCTGTATGATTTCGATGGACAATGACAGGTAATGTTTGTCTAAAATCTCCACCTAACAACATGACTTTTCCCCCAAAAGGCAAATCATTATCCATGACTTCCCACAACAAAGGCTCATTACATTGGAGGGCATGGCATGACATAATTGTTGCCTCATCTATTATAATTAATGTGCTTTTTTATTTTTTAGCTTGTAATGATTTCATTCTAATATCCGACACTGATGTTTCAAGAATGGGAACTGGCAGTTTAAATCTACAGTTCTCCCACCTTCTAACAAAAGTGCGGCAATTCCAGTTGTTGCAAATGACAGAGCTATTTCACCTTGTCCTCGAACTAAACTCATCAATAAATTATATAGATCCATTTTTCACGATCCACCAGGTCCATCTAGATAGAAGTAACGCTCTTTGAGCATGTCATCATCTAGTGCATTTTTTATGGCGGGAAATGCTTGCAATTGTAATGTATTTAAAGTAGCAATTTTTTCTTCTGTTTTTTGTTTTTCAAGATCAGCGTCATAGTCTTCAACATTCCTGAGCGTTACCAACAACCTGTAATTACCACAACTATATATGTGATATACAATTTTTTAAGGTGTATACTTAGTTTGTCAGCACTCTCTTTGTCTATTTGACACAAACTGTAATGTTATGTACAGTTGTGCTCAAAAGTTTGCATACCCTTGACGAATTGGTAAATTTTGTACAATTTTTAAAGAAAACATGAGCAGGCAAAACACATTTCTTTTATTTCTTACAGAATTCATATTCAACTGTAGGTTATAACAGAATGGCACAATCATAAAACAAGACATGGCAACAAAGAAAAAAGTTAAATGACCCTGTTCAATAGTTTGCATGCCCTTAGTTCTTAATACCTTGTATTGTCCCCTTTGGCATCAATGAGAGCATGCAGTCTTTTGTAATAGTTGTCTATGAGCCCCCTAATGCTTGCAGATCGTATAGCTCCCTATTCGTCTTGGCAAAATACCTTCAGGTCATTCAAAGTCTTTGGTCGCCTTGCATGACCCGCCCGTTTGAGATTTCCCCAAAGTGGCTCGATGATATTAAGGTTAAAGACTGTGATGGCCACTCCACAACCTTCACCTTTTTCTGCTTTAACTTGGACTTGTGCTTAGGGTCATTGTCATGCTGGAAAGTCCAATAGTGTCCCATGTGCAGCCTTTGTGCAGAATAATGCAAACTGTCTACCAGTATTTTCTGATAACATGCTGCGTTCATCTTGCCATCAATTTTCACAAGAATTCTCGTGCCTTTAGAGCTCACACACACCCAAAATATCAGTGAGCCACCACCATGCTTCCCAGTGAGATGGCATTCTTTTCATTTGTTGACCCCTCTCCAAACATAGCTCTTATGGTTGTGACCATAACGCTCTATTTTGATCTTGTCACTCCAAATTACAGTGTGCCAGAAACTGTGAGGCATGTCAAGGTGTTGTCGGGCATATCGTAACCAGACTTCTTTGTGGCATTGGCGCAGTAAAGGCTTCTCTCTGACAACTCAACCATGCAGCTCATTTTTGTTCAAGTATTGTCGTATTGTGCTCCTTGAAACAACCACACCATCTTTTTCCAGAGCAGCCTGTATTTCTACTGAGGTTACCTGTGGATTTTTCTTTGTATTTTGAACAATTCTTCTGGCAGTTGTGGTTGAAATCTTTCTTGGTCTACCTGACTTTGGCTTGGTATCAAGAGATCCCTGAATTTTCCACTTCTTAATAAGTGATTGAACAGTAGTGACTGGCATTTTCGAGACTTTTGATATCTTTTTATATCCTTTTCCATCTTTATGAAGTTCCATTATCTTGTTACGCAGTTCTTTTGACAGTTCTTTTCTGCTCCCCATGGCTCAGTATCTAGCCTGCTCAGTGCATCCCTGTGAGAGCTAACAAAATCATTGACTATTTATACACAGACACTAATTGCAATTTAAAAAGCCACAGGTGTGGCAAATTAACTTTTAATTGCCATTTTAACGTGTGTGTGTCACCTTGTGTGTCTGTAATAAGGCCAATCATTCAAGGGTATGTAAACTTTTGATCAGGGCCATTTGGGTGATATCTGTTATCATTATGATTTAAAAAAGAGCCAAACAACTATGTGATAAGAAATGGCTTCATATGATCACTATCCTTTAATAAAAGAAGTTGCATGATCCGTCATATGCAAACTTTTGAGCACAACTGGGTATGCAAACTTTTGAGCACAACTGTGAGTATGTCATGAGTAGGGCAACTGAAGAGAGGAAGAGAGAGAAAAGGAGAGAGGAGAGAGAGAAGGAAAGTGTGAAGGAGAGGAAGAGTGAGAGCAAGAAGGAAAAAGAGGGTGAAGGAGGGATTGAAGGGAGCATGGAGAGAGAGAAAGCGAGAGAAAAGGAGAGTGTGAATGAGAGGGAGAAAAGGAGGGAGAAAGAGAGAAAAGGAGAGAGTGAAGGAGCAAATGAGAAGGAGAGAGAAGGAGAGGGAGGGAGAAAAGGAGAGAGAGAGGGAAGGAGTCAGGGAGAGAAAAGGAGTGAGATGGAGAGAGAGAAAAGAATAGACAGAAGGAGGGAGAGTGAAAATGAGGGAGAGAGAGAGAAGAGAAGTATAGAGAGTAAAGGAGAGAGAGAGGAGGGAGAGGGAGAGAAGGAAAGTGTGAAGGAGAAAAAGATAGAAAGAAGGAGAGGGAGGGAAGGAGGGAGAAAGAGAAGGAGAGAGAGAAAAGGGGAGAGGGTAAATGAGAGGAAGAAATAGTAGAGAGTGAAGGAGGGAGAGTGTGAAGAAGAGAAAAAGAAAAGAATGAGGGAGAGAAGGAGAAAGAGATAAAAGGAGTGAGAGAAGGAGGGAGATAAAGAGACAAGGTGAGAGAGAAGGAGAGTGTGAATAAGAGAGAATGGGAAAGAAAGATAAGGAGAGAGTGAAAGAAGTCACTTAAGAAAAGAATAAGGACAAATCTCTAAGTGGAATAGAGTAAATAATAATATCAAATGTGTGTTCCAAGTAATTCTGGATCCTATAAGTCTATGTCCAGTGTACTAAAGAACACCTAAGACTCTATTTTGGAATTTGTAGCAACTAGTTACTAGAAAAAAACACAATAAACTTTATTAAAGAAAAAAGGGTGAATGAAAAATATATACAATGAGTGTAATAAAAGATATACTTAAGTATATCAAACAGCAGGCTTATGTAAATGGGGAGGGGGGGGTACAGTCTAATGAGTAAACCCCAAAGTAATAATATGGGTATTCACAAATGGTAATATAATATAGAGGTCAGCACCTGTCTATTTGAGAGGACAGATGGCGGCCAACAGTTGCTCCAGTTACTAAAACAAGTGGATCTCTATGTTTCCCATGTGAGATAAGAGTGACACAGCACTCCCCATCCCATAAGCTGAAGTAAGTTCAAAAATAGGGAACCTAGAAAATATCCACTATCAAAAATTAGTGTAATGATCCTGATAACACAGCACAATGCTGTAATCAAGAGAAACCCTCCCTTTTAGTTAAGGGTTAGGTGGATTTCACACATAGTCTGCTGCACCAAAAATTACTTCAAAACAGAAAACGAGAGATTTAACTCATTACCTTGTAATGGTGCAGACATCAACATATGTACATACCAATGGGGATAGACTGTCCCCTATAGCCTGCTGTTAAGGTCCCAACGTACGTTTCCCCGTTTTTGTTGTTACGGATTCATCAGGGGATGAAAGAAGGAGAGAGAGTGTGAAGGACTGGGAGAGAATAAGGGAAAGAAACAAAGAAGAAAGGAGAGAGAGAGAAAAGGAGAGAGAGAAAAAGAGTGACAAAGAGAAAAGGAGAGAGATAGGAGGAGGAAGAGATGAGAGAGAAAAAGAAAGAAGGAAAGAGGAGCAAAAATTAGAGAGAAGAGAGAGAATGAACTTTTAAAGGAGAGAGAAGTAGAGTTTGAATAAGAGAGAGAGAGAGAAGGAGAGTGTGAAGGAGGGAGAAAGAGAAGGAAATGGAAAGTGTGAAGGAGAGAGAAAAGGAGAGAGAGGGAAGGAGAGAGAGAGAGAAAAGGAGAGTGTGAAGGAAAGAGGTCGAGAATGAGAGTGTGAAGGAGAGAGAGTAAGGAGAGAGAGAGTTAAAGGAGAGAGAGAGAGAGAATGAGAGTGTGAAGGAGAGAGAGAGAGTAAAAGAGCGAGGGAAGGAGGGAGGAGAGAGAGGGAAAGAGGTTAGAGAGAGTGTGAAGGAGAGAGAGAAAAGGGAAGCGGGAAGGAGAATGGGAATGAGGGAGAGAGAGAAAAGGAGAGATAGAAGGAGAGAGAAAGGAAGGAGAGAGAGAAATGAAGGAAGGAGAGAGAAGGAAAGAGAGAGAGAAGAGAGATTGTGAAGGAGGGAGAGTGAGAGAAGGGGGGCGCAAGTGCTCTAGCTATGCCACTGCTAAGATCTTAACATTTAAATAGTTCACATTTTTCACATTTAAATAGTTTACACAGAACTCTATTGAATAACCTAGTATTTAAAGGCACACTGTCACTCAAACTGGAAGTTGGTTTCACCTTACACAGCATGAAAAACAGTTTGCACATTATATTAGCCATTTTTCTCTACAGTAAATCGTTCAATAGATATTCAATATTAATTGTGCAGCTCTTGTATGCTAATATGCAACAAAGAATGCTAATTTGTGGCTCAGACTGCATGATAAGGATGGACGAGAGAATCTAACTACATGATACATTGAGATCATTGGTTTGACTACCAAAGAGAAAGCTAAGTAGACAGTAATGCTAACTGTGCCTTAGGGAGTTCAGCTACACCCTACTGACATGGCCCAAGAGAGACCAAAATGTAAATCCGCGGTTTGCTGGTTCTCCTGTTCATGGTAGAATTGCCTGGTATTTTGAGGCTGGATCAATCTTTCGAGTGAGACTAGACTGATATACTACAGGATATTTCTAAAAGAGGCCACTCTCATAGTGGGTTATCATGTCCATAGAACTAACCTATTAAGGTTAGTTTGCTCTCTTACTGTTTTTTTTTCTTCTTTTTTTAAAGCAAATTTAAAGCATACAAATCAAAAAACAAGGTTGTTCAAAGTTGCATTACTTGGCAATATACGTGGACCCCTTGCTCACTGTGCCTTAGGGAGAAACTTGTTCCTGCTGGAAGGAACTTTTGGAGACATATAAAACAGGCAAAATTCAGGTCTTAACGGTAACATAATCCCGTAATTATCGACAAGTGAGACACACATTGCTTCAAAAACGTCTGAGACTTGACGCAATCCCACCACATATGTAGATGAGAACCTAGCCTACCCTAATCTCTCCATCATGTAGCTGGGATGTTGGAGTCACTTTTATTCATGGTGGTAGAGGCCAAGTGCCATCTATGAGTCACCTTAAAGAACAATTCCTTATTAGACATACATATTGAACATTTCTTGACTAGTTGACACTCTCTATACCGGTCCTCTTCGGACCAGGTGCTGTCTAAATCCAGTTCCAACTTAATCCATTTTTTCAGTTTCTCATTGTCTCTCATTACTGAGATATTACCTGAGAAGAGAAATTACTTATAATCAATTATTCAAAAGGTAAAAATTGTCCGGTGTTGTTTTGATTATATCCCATCTTAGTGACCTTAGATTTTATTATTGCGTATTCTAACCAGGAGATATTTGTGTTTTGGAGTCTTAGCTTGAGATCTGTCACTGAAACAAATTAGTTATCTTTGTACAAATCCCCAATGCATTTTATCCCTGCTTTCTTCCACTTATTGACAATAATCTGAATATTAGAAATTTAGTTTTAGTTAAGGTTTAGTTTTGATAAAATATTTGATGGGGCCTCAAAAAGCCAAAACCGTAAACCATGCAATGGTATGCAGCATTTCAGAGCGTGAACATGATCAATTAAGCAAGGCCGTAACTACCCATTTAGAAACAGCCAATAGAAAATGAGACTGTCAGTAAAACATGGAGTTTACATGACAATCAATTATCACTTAGGGGTCCGATATGTGATCAGGCTCGCAATCTGGCAATGTACAAATTAATAAAAAAGAATTGAGGAAATTTTCTAGTCCATGTGGGTGGCCTGATATGAATTAACTCATTGATTCCCGAGACTGATATAACACCAAAATGACACATACAAAAATAATATTTTCTGATTGCAGATTTACAAGCTTAAGACTGTTGTGCAATTAATTATAATGTCTTTCATCGCTTTCCCCATCTTTTAAAGTGCAGTATTGATTTTGTATTTGCATTTACAGTGCTACAATAAGGTGTTTAACCCCCTTGTGAGTCCTATCTGGTACCCAAAGGATTTTCTTCTACATTTGACATTTACGGGTGTGAAAATATTTGCTGGCTTGAGTAATTGTAGCAATTGAATAACGATTTGCGATTGCAACTCTTGCATTCTCGAAAGATCAAAGGCTTAGATGGGTTGCTGTTGTATCACCCACAGAGATTTCCAGCCTTTAACCCGTAGATCATTTGCGGCTATCAAAAAGACACCAATTGAATAGCAAATTAGTTTACATTACGAGTTCCGGTAAACCAAAATTTCTCAGTTGAATGAGGCCCCAAATGTTCCTCTACACCTACATTCACAATGAGACTGTATTCTCAAACAAATAGTTGAGTGATTTCAGGGAATCCTTTTAAGTGTGTTGGTTTGATGAGGTCTGCACATTACCTAGCTCATACAGCTGAAATATTTTTAAGCTTCTAAAACCACAGAGAGAAACTTTATGATTACTGTGTCACATGGACATAAAATTAAAGTATGTTTAGTAAAATATAGCTTAGTTTTTTCCCCTTGGAATGTTTTTCTTTGCTCTATAAAATACATTGAATACGTTTTGTTTTCATATAGAAGGCGTTAATTTGTTAATTCAGTCACTGATTCCTAAATTTGAAGTGTAGTGTTTTGGGATTTTAGCAGAACTGCTTCTCTTCACAGCTTATCAGGTATTCCAAGGTGTGAATAGGATCTGCCCAGGGGACTGTCCTGACAGGAGTTCTTATTGTCGTCATGATTGTTGTCAACAGTAATTTTCTGCTTCTCTACAGTGGCAAACCGACATCAGTCAGAAAATAATTTAGGACATTTTCTTGGGCAAATCCACCAAAAAATAATCTGCTAATAAGTTACTAAATGAACAAATTAAAAGATCACTGCAGTTCAAGAAAAAATACACTTGTTTGTCAAGTATGTACCAAACTAACAATATTAATAGCTGGTATCTGGGGGGATGGACAAGATCTATCCCTTGGACACCAGAGCATTTGGAGAAGAGAGAGCAATTGAATAAAACTGAAATAGATATAACACCCATTTTCTGGTCACTGGCTCAGAAACAGGGCTTTTGCCAATGAGAGGGAAAGGGTGTGGTGTCAATGTCAAACTTATTTAGCTATCAAACAAAGACTCTGGACTTCTACCTGTTCCTTACTGCCCCACCCCACAAATCCTTATGGGTAAGCTAAACCTACCACAAGAGAAAATACAACTGTTACAAGAACACTTACAAAACACTTAAGGATCTGTGAGTATTCCAGTAGGAGAAAAAATAATCTGAAATTGAAGCTTATGAATCCTAAAGCACAAAAGAAGACTTTCTAGTGGTCAATCCAACCCTATACAACAATGTTAAAGAACAATCAGCTAAATTGTAATGTCAACTACAAATACATGTTCACAACTAATGCTAATTCACACTTGAATAATAAAAGCCCTAGGGGTTAATGCCGACCCACAAACCTGTATATCACCTGCAATTTAATGCCATGTACAGGGCCGTATCTTTTTAGAGCCCTTAGGCAGTGAAGTGGAGGAGCCCCTCCACTGAACCATTGTTGCCTTTTCTGTACGTGTAAGTTCCCTTTCCTGTTGTAACTGTCTTGTTCTAGGTGGTTACCCCCTAGAGGCCAGTCTATGAACTGAAACATTTCTTTTTTTTTTAAGCCAGGAACCCTTTGTTTAAGAAGTGGCGCCCCTCACATGAAGTCACGAAGCCTGAACATTGCCTGTAGCAATTCTATCAGTGAAAACCTCTTTATCCGCACTCAAAAAAGTTTGTCAGATAAAGCGTAGACAAAGTTGGGGTGCAGGCCTCTATTCTATGGCTGCCATAAGAACTCCTGTGAGGCTTATTTGTAGCTACAGGAGTTTTTTAAAGCATATTTGCAGAGCTATTCCATGGCTGACACAAAAAATAAATCTATCTATCCCTCTTCCAAAAAATAATAATGCACTGATTTTATGATCCCTCTGCCTATTACCTGCTACATCCTAAGTAAGATCCTATATGAGATAGGGTGCTGGAGCCATATAATAACTAATTACATTCTTTCTGAAGATCTTCCATAGCTACAAGTCAGCCTTTGTGGGAAACCCTACTGAAGCCATGCAATGGAGCTCAATGAAAGCTATTTATTGTTTAAATACTGGTTCCAGAATGACATATATAGTTGTGAGCATGCGGGTTGTTGCTAGCTCTGTGGGCTCGCGTAGCAAGTCTGCGGCCCTTGCAAAGCAAGTTGTTATATAACCAGAAATGAGCCTCTGACTGGAGGGGGCATTCCCTTCTCCCTCTCCCTCTGTCCCTCGGTCCCTTCAGCGCTCCATGCCAGCAACTGCGGACCTCGCAACATTTACAGACTTACGACAAACAAATACGAGACGCGGGACTTAGAAAAAAAAACACTACGACCTCACAAAGATATGACTATAACGGCCAACCCGTGCGAACCTGAAAACATTAGAAACACAATAAATACACACAACAAACATATAAAATCTTGCCCATAGCATGAGGGGTGGGGGGGGGGCACCCAGGACCTCTGCAAGTGAAGTTACACCTCCATTTAAGTCCATATTACAGAGTTTAGACACCCGAAAGCGAGAGAAACTGAAATATCCCCACTGTTATCCATACTTGATAAATATACACATAATTTCCTCTAAATGTATCTTTCAGATTTACTAGTACTCAAAAGTCCCATCAGTGACTGTTTCCTATCTTCCTTATAATTTAATACAGAAACCACACACTCAGAAATTCCCTACACTATCTCTATGAAACTTTATGTATCTGACTCCTGTGTACCCAAAGTCTCCCCCACGTCAAGAAGTCGGTGACTTGAAATTAAAAATGCAGAAAAGGCTAGTAAAATCTATAGTACCAGTTTTAGTGCTCCCTGAACAGAATGTAAAAGGAAAACTACTTGATCTTGGTCTGACTGTATCTTTAAATTACACACGTGGGAGCAAGCAGCCTTAGATGATGAATGTAAAATTCCAATGTGTATTATTTGCTTCCTTGTGTCCACATTGTGTAAATCAGTTCTCTGATTGTATTATCACTTCCCATTATTCCTTCCCATATGTCTTATCTAACAGGTCAGAAGTAATTATCTCTATTTATAGCTTTTCGGTGTCACTTTCATATGAGTTTTCTAAATGTGTTTTATGCAAAAATGTAAATTTTAATACACATTAGAGCACTTTAGAGTTCAGAGAACCATTAAATGAAATAATTTCAAGCACGTTGCTATATAAAACCCCGGATATTACATTATTAGAAAAAATTATATTTCCAGATGTTGGAAATTTCTTTTGAATTACAGTAATAATTCAAAAATATTACTGTTCACAGCCTCAAGGGATTTCAATGTACTGTACATTTAGGTGATTTAATGCTGAGCAGGCCAGGTATATATTTATCCTTATGTTAATTAGGTTAATGCCCATGAGGCTGTAGCAATCAGTGACATTGCATTAAATATCCTTCTATTAATAAATACAAAATTATTTAATAGAAACAAATATTAGTCAATTAATAGACCATATTTCAGTTGACATACTGACATCTTGAATGGCCATGTTGACATTTAAGTCATTTATTTATTTATTTATTTATTTAATATACATATTGTATGTAATTGTTTAATTTTAATAAGTATTTGATTAAAAGTCAAGAAAATGTTAGTTTCCAAAATAATATCTCTCTTGATTCTATTCTTCTGCCTCTATTATAATCAATAAATAGGAAAAAGTAGCAGGAAATGTATATGGGGAGTAGTACATTTTATTGGACCTAGGTCAACATAAAGCCTAATAACAACTCTGCATCTGGCTCACTAAATAGAACTAAATCTTAATTTTACATATACAATAAATCTTCTTTTAACATATTTTTTTCTAGAAAATGTTTTCAATGCCTCTTAAGTTGTTAATGGTTCTTTCTGCAGGACTGTATGTAAATAACCTACCCACAGTTGCCTCAGGCCCATATTTGTATTATCTAACTTCTGCTAACAGATTTATTTATATATATATATATATATATATATATATATATATATATATATATATATATATATATATATAAATAGAGCTTTGCTTTGAAAAGGCTATACATCCTACAGTGCAATCTGCCCTAGACAGTAATGCTTAACGAACACAGAATATGAGAGAATGAGGATTGGATGGTAAAGCTGAATCAGCCATGGAGACATCCCGGTGACAGAAGCACCATAGGCAGCTGCTTGGCCTCCTAATGATAAATCTGGCCCTGGCAGTCCTTTAAGTAAAACATATTGTTGTAATATGAAGAAAGCAATACTGAAAAGTAAGTTTCTTCAGTCCAAATGTAGATTGTACATGTATTGATTTCATCAAAACACCACTCTCCATGCAAGATCTTCTAACAAGTAATGTTGCCAGATATACTGGACCTTCACTTAATTAAAACATAGTCATAAGCATCACTGTCATCATTTGTATTTTTGATTGTAGCGTATGTGGTGCTGTTTTCCGACTTCATATTTGGTTGTGGTTGGCTGTAACGGAAGTCAATAGTTGCATAATGGACATCACTGGTCCGGAGATTGTCCTCTTCTGGTGTTCTCTGTAAAATGATAAGGATTTGATTAGTTGTCATCCAGCAATTCCAAGACTAATTGGGAAAATGACTGTACGCGTGAAATATAATTTAAGAAAATTAAGGCATGTAACAAATTAAAAGCTTCACCATTGTTACTTGTCAAGAAAAGATGGTACCATATGAACATTGTTGCATGATGTGTCATATTGTTTAATATAAGTTGTTAAATGTATTTGTTTGTTTCATATGCTAATGCTGATATAAAGTAAACAAATACAATTTCAAAGGAGGTAAGAGATAAAAAATAAAAAAATTAGACATTTATACAGAGACACAATAAACTAAATGTATTAATATAAAATCAATATTACAAATTATGGTTGTTTTGTATGATGATGTCATTTAAAAAAGAAAATACACTTTGACACATTATCAAATACATTTTCTTTTAAAAATTAATTTACTTCTAAAATACATAATTCTCCATAATTGGCCGGATGTTCTGATGGGAGAAGTGTTTTATTCAATCTGTCCATTTCATTGTTATTCTCTGAGGCATGTGATCTAAGATGGTGACTTTAAAATAGCTTGAAAAAATCCCCAACATTTCACCATTCAGTACATCTGGCCCTGTATTAAATCATCTTTGACATTACAGATAAAATAGCATAACTTCACAAATGTCATAATCTGTGCCATTATTGATGACATCACATTAGGGCCTCCTATAACTTCCCCTGAAGATGACCCATTTGTAAATGGGTCATGTAATAGAAAACAAAAATCCAATAAAATGACAATTTTACACAATAAAAAAGAATTGCCATAATATTAGTGCACGTGACCGAAGTCACGTAACTTATGTGCATGTGGTCACATATTCATAGTCTACTTTTATTGAAAGGGAAATACAAAGTCTTAGTTACAGTGAAGATAAAATGAAGAGCTAGTGTAAAACATAAATTGTAAAATTATAGTAAGAGTTGGAACAAGATTAGGTAAATTACTACTTGGGTTCTGCACATGCTCATTCTTTTCAATGTATTCACACCACAGTTCTTCAATTCTCTGAGCTAACCTGGTCTCTTCTCCTTCTGCTCTCTCTATGTTTCATTCACCCCAAACAGTCTGACACAAATCCCCTTTTTTCTCCTACAGCAGTAGTGGGCAACTCGGTCCTACAATGGCCCTAATTCTTGCAGGTGGTATAGCTGCCCATTCGTCTTGGCAAAATGCCTTCAGGTCATGCAAAGTCTTTGGTCGTCTTGCATGAAACAATAAATGAGATTTCCCCAGAGTGGCTCAATGATATTAGACAGGAGACTATGATGGCCACTCCAGAACCTGAGGTGTGTCAAGGTATTGTCTGGCATATTGTAACCAGGCTTTTTTTGTGGCATTGGTACAGTAAAGGCTTCTTTCTGGAACCATGCAGCAAATTTGTGTTCAAGTATCATCATATTGTGCTCCTTGAAACAACCACACTGTATTTTTCCAGAGCAGCCTGTATTTCTCCTGAAGTTACCTGAGGGTTTTCCTTTTTTTCTGAACAATTCTTCTGGCAGTTGTAACTGAAATCTTTCTTGATCTACCTGACCTCGGCTTGGTATAAAGAAGAAATCCCCAAATTTTCCACTTCTTAATAAGTGATTAAACAGTACTGACTGGCATTTTCAAGGCTTTGGATATCTTTTTATATTCTTTTTCATCTTTATGAAGTTCCATTACCTTGTTACACAGGTCTTTTAACAGTTATTTTCTGCTCCCAATAGTTCAGTATCTAACCTGCTCAGTGCATCCACGTAGGAGCTGTATTACTATTTATACACAGACAATACTAATTACTAATACTAATTGCAATTTAAAAAGCCACAGGTGAGGGAAATTAACCTTTAATTGCCATTTTAACCTGTGTATGTCTGTAACAAGGCCAAAATTCAAGGAGATGTAAAAAATATTTTGCAGTCAAATTTTTTTTTTGTACCGGGACCCTCCAGTCTCTAGCTCTGCCACTGGGAAAGGAAGACAGCACAAAGTAGTGTCAGAAGAATGGGAGAAGACATATTAGCATAAAAGGGAGCAAGGTGAGAATGGCTTCAATGGAAGAAGAAAAACATCAGTGTGATCCTTAACTTGTAGTTTAAGTGCATAGAAGAGTAGAGACAGAAGACAAGAGAGAGACCCATTGGTATTAAAGGGATAAATACATCTCTCAACAGATGGAAGATAGAGAAGGAAGGTGTGGGATATGAGAACCTGACGTGAAACAAAAACAGAGACAGAAAGAAAATTATTAGATTGTACATTTTTGTCAGAACAGGACTCTGCATCTTATGTATCAGTATGAAAACTTTTGTCATGTCTGTCTTATGTATTCACTGAATCTCCTGTTCTTAGCTCTATGGAATATGTTCTAGAAATAAAGTATAATGATAATAATAATAATTATTATTATTATTATTTCAAATATACAATGAATGAGTTAGGTTAAATAAAGTGGAAGAGAAAGAGATTACATAGAGAGTAAGCAGAGATATAAAATTACTCTTTAGGCACTTTTGTTTTATTTTATATCAATGTTTGAATAGGTAACTTAATTAATGATATCCCTCAGTGTGATTGTGCTATACATAGTTACATATTTACATAGTATTTGAGGTTTAATAAAGACTGTTAGTCCATCAAGTTCAACCTTTGAAGATCTCTTCGGATCCTTTTAATATGTGGAGAATTCCACATTTTAACCACCCTAATTATGAAGAACCCTTTTCTTTCTTTAAGGTGAAATCTTTTTTCCTCTAACCTCAAGGGATGTCCTATTGTCAGTTGAAAATCTCTTGGCACAAAAATTTCACGTGACAAAGCCTTCTATTTGACCCTGGATGTATTTAAATAAAGTAATCATATCCCCTTGTAGTCGCCTTTTTTCTAGCTTTAATTTGGTTAGCCATTTGGTTAGCCTATTTCTACGTCATTAATAAAAATGTTAAAAAGAAGAGGACCTAATACTGAGCCCTGAGGAACTCCACTTACCACATTAGCACAATCAGAATATGTTCCATTTACAACAACCCTTTGCTTCCTGTTTTTTAGCCAGCTCTCGATCCAAGAGCAGATATTTACTGCAATTCCTGTATCTCTAAGTTTGCTCAATAGTCTCCCATGTGGCACTGTATCAAAAGCCTCTGCAAAATCCAAAAAGACTACATCCACTGAGTTGCCCTGATCCAGGTTCCTACTAATTTCCTCACAGAAACAAATTAGATTGGTCTGACATGACCTATCCCTCATAAATCTCTGTTGACTCCTACTTATGATCTTGTTCTAATAGACATATTCTTGTATATTGTCCCTTATTAACCCTTCTGTGAGGCTTACAGGTCTATAGCTCCCTGGAGTTTCTCTTGCTCCCTACTTAAATATAGGTATCACCTCTGCATTTCTCCAGTCATCTGGTAGCGACCCTGTGGTGAGTGAGTCTTGAAAAATAAAATATAATGGTTTGGCTATTACAGAACTCAGTTCCCTTAGTACCTTGGATGTATTCCATCAGGACCTGGGGCTTTATTAACATTTATTTTCTCCAACCTCATTTGGATTTCTATCTTTGTTAACTAATTATTTGGTGAAGGTAGCCCCATTTTGTTGCAGTCTCCCACCCACTGGTACCTCCCTTGTATATACAGAAGAAAATAACCTATTTAGCTAATCTGCCTTTTCCTGGTCACTAATTATCAGACGACCTGTGTCACATTGTAATGTTCCTATAGCTTCCTTTCTCGCCATCTTCACATTAATATATTTAAAAAATATTTTAGGGCTAGTCTTACTCTCCCTTGCAACCGACTTCTATTTTAGCCAGTCTAATAGCCCTTTTGCAAACCTTGTTTATTTCATTATATTCACATAAAGCGGTCTCTCTTCCCTCCTTCTTGTAAAATTGAAATGCATGTTTTGTTTTCCTTATAATGATCTTTAAGTCATTGTTAAGCCACATGGGATGTGATTTACTCCTATTAATTTTACTTCCACATGGTACATGCCGACGTGTATGTATATTTAGTAAGAATGTTGTCAAATTATTTTCAGTAATTTTCCCTGTAAGTTCTTTGTCCCAGTCTATATGTTGTATTGCAGTCCTTAGCACATTAAAGTTAGCCCTTTTAAAATTTAGAGTTTTTGTTGGCCCCTTACAACTCTGTTTTTTGTATTGAATCTCAAATGTTGTGATCACTGTTCCCCAAAGGTTGCCCTTTTTTAACATTTGATATTATCTCAATATTACGTGTGAGGACTATATTGTGATGACTAGCTTTATTTCTAGTAGGTTCTTGTATAACCTGGGCCAAATAATGATCCCTGAGAGTACTCAAGAAAAATTTTCGGAAAACTAATTTAGAATTTGACAGTATTCTTTTTCAGTTAACATTAATTAGAAGCTTACTTAAAGAAAGGCTTTAGGCAATATTTTTTGCTTTTATGAAGGAGAATAGAAGGAAAAAATAGACTCCAAAGGGTAACAATTTCTTCCTCTCGGTGCTTCTTACAATTTAGTAAGTAAGTAAGTTTTATTTTCTGTTTACATTGAGGAAGATAAAATGAATTACATAAAATAGCAAAAATGTCTAAATATGCTCTTTAAGTAAGCTTCCAATACCCTATTCTAGTGGGAAAAATGTATCAGCCACCCATTTTAAATACTGTGTAAAATAATGAAAAAATTATTTTTCATAATTTTAGAAAAGTTTGGTAACTAACCATTCAGTCATTTTTTAATTATCACCAACAAATCAACTTCAATGGAAACTCACAATTTTATTTTTTTTGTTCTCCAAAATAAAATATATTCTAGTAGATCCTTCCCAAACTATCAAAAGAAACAGAAAAAGATCGGAAGTTAATACGAAATACCAATTTGGAAATACGGTATGGTGAGATCTAGGTGGACAAAGGATAAAACCAATATTGTAATGAAAAATACTGTGACAGAATTAAAAAAAATTCAGTACCTGTAGTTGTGGATAATGGGGACTGTCTGTCTCAGGATTCTCTGAAATGACACATGATGATAGTGTGTGTTATTACATGTTAATTTGCAATCAAATTAAAAACCTTGATGTTATATCATCTTTGTTGTATATTTGCAGATTTGTAATATTGTCCTTTATAAACATAACATCAAGACTAGATTTATGTCTTTGGTTCCTGTATCCACTAGATTCTCAGATGCCCCCTAACAGCCCTTTCTATTTTGCCTATTTATTATAGTTCATGAAGTTTTAGTTTAACACACAAAAATACATAAGATGCATACATAAAATACATAAATACATAGAATACATAAAATACATAAAATCTCCTTTTTGAGTCCCTTACAAATTTCATTAACTTCTGAATTTCCACATCATGCCATCTAGATTGTATTAACTCAAGAATAGGTAGTTCAACTCTCATTGCTTTAATTAATATATGGCATAGGTTTCATCACATTGTAAAATTTGGTGTATTTCTGTGTAATATGTCAGTCATAAGTTAAAGTTTTTTCGTAGTTTTCTGAGTTGTATTGCCTTGAGGTGAAATGCAACACCATTGACATGAATGGAATGGGTAGAGTTTTTTCTTAACCCACTAAGAACCATAAACAGCATATTTAAATTATTATTATTGTTATTATTAATAATAATAATAATAATAATAATAATAATAATAATAATAAAAAAATAACAATCATCATAATATGTCCAGTGCAATCAACTGATATTGCATCTCAAAGAGCAAATGTATATAGGCCCAAATCTGATTTATTAACCTGAAAATGTGAATATGCATATATCTAAATCACTTGCAGGCAAGGGCTGGAAGAATGTCTTATCAAGAGAACAGTGTTATCTGTGTCATATACTCCCTGCTCTGTGCTCGGAAACTTTCTTGGGACCTTGGCACACTTGAGGGCATGAGTGTAGGAACTGGGGGGATGAGGGGGACAAATCCCCCACCCAGATTTTTTATTGTGTGTATGTATGCATATAGAAGCTGTTAAGTGTTCTGTGTATCAAGCGATCTGTATCCCCCCAGAATTATTCTGCTTCCTACAGCCCTGCTTGAGGGGAACATTTTGGAGCTAAGTCAAACTCTGCATCTACTGAACATACTGGGATGGCCTTGACATGAGAGTTTGCCTTATAGAAAAATCTGTTTTTTGTAACAGTTGAGAGGCAGTTATGGAGTGCTTCAATTCAAACAGCCCGCAACTACATGGCCAATATCTAAAACCATAAACCATGCACCCGTAAGTAGCATTTCAGAGCCTGATCCTGATCAGTTATGCAAGCCCGTAACTACTGATGTAGAAACAGCCAATAGTAAATGAGATCGTCATCATGATATCAGTAATACATGGGCAGTTAAACGTCAATCATTTAGCATTTCAAAGTCCAATATGCGATCAGACTCGCAATCCGGCAATGTACAAAATAATAAAAATGAATGATGATCCTGTTCTAGTCCATGTGGGTGGCCTGATATGTATTAACCGCTTGATTCCCAAGATTGAAATAACACGTAAATAAAACGTAAGTAAAAAAAATGTATTGCCAATTTGCGAGCTTGAGACTGTTGTCCAATTAATTGTAATGTCTGTCATCACTTTACCCATATTTTAGGTATTCATATTTGTATTTATAGTTTTACGATCAGGTGTTTAACCCCCTTGCAGGTCCTCTACAGTACCTGTAGGATTTTCCTCTACATTTGCCATTAATGGCTGTGAGAACAATTTCATGCTTGAGGAATTGTAGCAATTGAATATCGATTTGTGATTTATGAGATCCTAACATTGAAAGATCAAAGGCTTAGCTGGCTCGGAGTTACGGTTTTACCAACCGCAGGGATTTTACGGGTAGCTAAAAGACACCAATTGAACAGCAAAATATTGAATTGGCTACAGTAACTACAATTTGGCCAATTGAATAGGAGCCCTGGTCTTGTATAATGTGTGATATTGGATTTGTGTGAGAGTATATGACCTTCTGTCTCTACAACCCAAACTCATTTTTAGATTGAAACTTCTCACAATGCTAGCCATCTCTAATCATCTGTATATTAGTCATTAGTCAACAATCATGTTTGGGTTACATCTCCTGCTACTTGCTAATACATTAAAAAGATAAACCAAAATAAAAATGGTGGTCTTTTATTTTACAATACAGACATTAAACTAATCATTTAATAATTTCTTATGACATAATAAACAGACAACTTATACATTAAGGCAAAAAATATATAACTTACCTTTACTTGCACAACATTGTATCCTTCTGTTGAGGAAAAATAAAGCCACATTTTATTTCCTAATAATATTTTATTGCTTAACTCTTAAACATATTCATTTTGGTACAATAGCAATGACCGTACAGAACATAATAATAATAGAAACTAAAATATAATTTGATATTTTGATAAAATCAGGTCAGTATTCACTTGATATATTTTACACTACATACCACAGTGACCCATTTCTAGTCATGAGAGAGACTTTCTTTAAGATGAAAATGGAATAAAAGGTGTTATCATTTCCTGCCAGAAATAGGTTTTCAAAGAAACCAAATGGTGGTTTCCTGTCACAGAATGTCATGTCATGCAAGCGACATGCAGCTGATGCGTGTATGCCTCAGTCTTTAGGGAATTAGAATCATATTAAATATATAATCTGATAACTTGTGGTTTGAGGTTTGCATTTAATATGCAAGTAAATAGCCTGTCTGACCCACCCCTCTAGGTATTTGACATATATGTGTTTTATAGACTAATCATCGCTAAAAACTGTTCATTAATTTCTGGAGGTTTGCACATTCTCAGAGTGACTGAAACAAGTAGATGGAGAAAAATGTGCAAACATCCAGGGAATAATTATCAATGTTTAGTCTCTAATACAAAGATAAGATTAAAGACTTATAGGGGGATAACAAAGGATGATTGATAGAAAAAAAAATACAATTAAAGTTCTATGTACACATAATTTTGCTGGGAAGACACTGTAATACATTACATAGTTGTGTAGTATGGTAGTTTTGCTGTATGAACCACTTACGTTACTTACTGAATAATTTTATTTGATTTAAGTTCAAAACAAATTCAAACAGTCTTTAATTTTAACTAATGTATACATTTGCTTTGCAGGATGTTAACATTTGCTTTTCTTCTAAGATTGATACCCTGTCTTGGATATAGATTATATATTCTACTAGCGACTTGCCTGTCGAAAATGACAGGGCAATAAAAATTTGTTGAAATGCTGTTTGTCACACAATGTGAGTGTACTGGATGCCTCAACTATATAGACCCCTACAGGACACTAATTAACCCATGTAATAACACTATAAGTGCCATGAGGGTCATCCAGGACCCTCGTGACACAAAGTGTAAGCACTACACTATTTTAATCCAGTCTCTTATGGGTGTCTATACAGACCCTCAAAAGCCTCTATTTAACCCCATTAGTCCCATAAGGGTATATAAAGACCCTCATGGGACAGTTAGAAGCCTAGGATTAACCCCATAAGTGCTATGAGGGTCCTCAAAGACCCTCCTGATGGTAAGTACAAACACTACACTGCACTATACCCCCCCAATAAACCATTACATCTAAACTAACCCCCTCTACACAAACCTATTAACACCTACACTACCTACCTACACTACCTACTTACCCACTAATAAACCCTCCCATCCCACTAATTACAGAAAATAATAAAATCGTACTCACAAAAAAAAAAAACCTAACTCACATAAAATAAAAAAGTCTAGTTCACAGAAAATAAAAAGCTACATTACAAAAAATAAAAAAGCTACATTACAGAAAATAAAAATATCTACATTGCAAAAAATAAAAAGAGCTACATTATAAAAAATAATATACCTAGAACTTACCTCAGCGCAATGTCCCGAGCCTGCTCATCTTCTGCCCAGGAAGACTCTGCGCTCTAAAAAAAACCTCTCCAACGCTAATGAGCCTCCTAGAGCCTTTTCCGGATTAAAATTGGCAATGGCGCCTTCTGATTGCCTGAAAACGCTGTCAATCAAATTTCAGCCAATCAGAAGGTGCCAAGGTATGAGCCAATCAGAATGGTATATGCCGACATATCCCATTCTGATTGGTTTAAAAAAAGATTGACAGACGCATTAGCCAATCAGAAGGCTCTATTGCCTTCAGCCAATCACAATGGGATACACCCCCACGGAGTGATTGGCTGAAGGCATCTGTTTGGCTGTTGTCACTGTCAATCAGATTACAGCCAATCAGAATGCACAGATGCCTCCAGATTGACAGGTGCATTAGCCAATCAGAATGGGATATGGGGGTGTTTCCCATTCTGATTGGCTCACATCTTGGCGCCTTCTGATTTGCTGAAATTTGATTGACAGGGTTTTCAGCCACTCAGAAGGCGGCATTGCCAATTTTCTTCCGGAAAAGGCTCTAGGAGGCTCATTAGCATCGGGAGGTCCGCGAGTGTGAACCTCCATTAGTTTTTTTTTTTTTTTTAGAGCGTGGATTCTTCCAGGGCCCAGCCGGAGCAGAAGAGGAGGAGCACAGGGGCAACGCGGGGAGGTAAGTTGAATGTATATTGTGTATATTTTATTTTATTTTGTGTGTGTATATGTTAATATAATATAGAAAAATAATGATCTATATTGGTAGTATCATGGGTGCTTTACACCCCTTAATATATCAAAAAAGATTATTTAAAAAGAAAAAAACTTTATTGGATACTATTGATCCGGAAACTACGCCGATTAAAATGTATAAGCATGACATATAGATACTCTAATCATATGAGGTATGAATGGTGAAATATAGTGATATTCTATATTCATACCATAAACTGTGCTGCAGAATCCTCATAAATCAGAATATACTGGTACTCCTGTTGATACAGGATATACTGATAATCATAGGATAGTGCAGCAATGTATAAAAAGGTTGGTATATATATATAAAAACTGATAAACATAAAAATAAAATCTGATACCTGGGAAGATACTTAAATAGACTGGAAGTAAATACAAACATAAATCAAAGGCTCTACAAGTCCACTATAGTATGGAGTATTGCAAGAGGACAATGGCACTATTGGATATGAGCTAAACAAAACACATATAGCAATATACTTGCTGTTCAGTAGTTAGAGCTCTCCAATATAGTTCTCCATAGACTCTCTATTATCAATGAGTAAGCAAAGATGTTAAATATAACAATACATAAACGAAGTGATAGTTGAGCCAATATAATTTGTACAAAAGGAAGAAATACACTCCAAAGGGTGTTTGTACTTAGCTTCCAGTGTTTCCAGGTTCAGAAGGTTGCAAAAAATGATGCCGGTGTGTATATGTTGTTGTATTAATCTAATGTTTATTTTTAACAGGGGCTGCACCGGAGAAGAAAATAAGAAGGATGGGGACATGCTGGAAAGGTGAGTAGAATATTTAGAGTGTTTATTTGTTGTATGTAAATGTGTTGTACTATTTTTTTAATTTTTTTCCCATAGGGGGGCGATCTGAAGGGACAGCTGCAAAGGTAAGTGGTCTTTATTATTCTATTTCAGGTTAAATTTAGGGTTTGTGTATGTAGATAGGATTTATTGTTGTATTGTATGTTAGATAGTGTGTATGTATGTATATCACATAGGATTTCATGTATTTTAGATAGAAGAGTATGTATGTATTTTAGATAGGATTTAATGTATTTTAGATAGGGGGGTATTGTATTGTATTTGATTTGTATTGTAATGTAATGTATATAGTTTGTAGATATTTCCTTTTTAGGTGTGTATTTTTTTTTCTGTAGTGGGGGGGTTGTAATGTAGACTTTCTGTAATGTTGATTTTTTTTTTTCTAAGTTTTTTTATTTTTTGTAATGTAGATTTTTTATTTTCTGTGACTTAGGCTTTTTTATTTTCTGTGACTTAGGTTTTATTATTTTTTGTGAGTTATGTTTTTCTTTTTCTGTAATTAGCGGGGTGGGGGTTTATTAGGGGGTAGGTAGTGTAGGTAGGTACTTTAGGTATTAATAGGTTAGTGTAGAGGGGGGTTATTTAAGATGTAATGGTTTATTAGGGGGTATAGTCCAGTGTAGTGTTTGTACCTATTGTCATGAGGGTCCTTGTGGACCGTCATGGCACTTATGTTGTTAATGTTAGGGTTGTAACTGCCCCATAAGGGTCTTTATATACCCTTATGAGACTGATGGGGTTAAATAGAGACCTATGAGGGTCTGTATAGACCCCGATAAGAGGCTGTGTTAAATAGGCTTAGATGGGGTTAAATAGCCCCAGTTAGGGTTCAATAGGCCCAGTTAGAGTTTCATATGTACTGTTAGGGTTAAATGTGTACTGTTAGGATTAAATAGGGTTAATGGGGTATAGTTAGGGTTAATAGTGTAGTGTTTACACTTTATGTCATGGGGGTCCTGAATGACCCTTATGGCACTTTTAGTGTTATTAGTTGATTAGTGTCCTATAGGGGTTTATATAGACCCCTATTGGACTGATAGAGTTAATTATTGGCTTATGGGGATCTTCACTGACCCCATGAGTGACAGGGTTAATTAAGGATTTATGGGGTTCTGTATTGACCCCCATGAGTGACAGGGTTAATGAAGGTGTTATGGCGGTCTGTATTGATCCCCATGAGTGACAGTGTTAATTAATGGATTATTGGGGTCTGTATTCACCCCCATGAGTGACAGGGTTCATGAGTGGCTAATAGGGGTCTGTATTGGCCCACATGAGTGACAGGGTTAATTAGGGGTTTATGGGAGTCTGTATTGACCCCATGAGTGACAGGGTTAATGAGGGGCTTATGGGGGTCTGTATTGACCGCTATGAGTGACAGAGTTAATTAATGGATTATGGGGGTCTGTATTGAACCCCATGAGTGTCAGGGTTAATTAAGTGATAATGGGGTCTGTATTGACCCCCATGAGTGACAGGGTTGATTAATGGCTTATGGGGATCTTCATTGACCCCCATGAGTGACAGGGTTAATTAAGGGTTTATGGGGTTCTGTATTGTCCCCCATGAGTGACAGGGTTAATGAAGGTTTTATGGCAGTCTGTATTGATCCCTATGGTGACAGTGGTAATTAATGGATTATGGGGGTCTGTATTGACCCCCATGAGTGACAGGGTTAATGAAGGGATTATGGGGTCTATTTTGTCCCCATTAGTGACAGGGTTAATTAGTGGCTTATGGGGGTCTGTATTGGCCCACATGAGTGACAGGGGTAATTAGTGGCTTATGGGGGTCTGTATTTACCCCCATGATTGGCAGGGTTAATTAGTGGCTTATGGGTGTCTGTATTGACCCCTATGAGTGACAAGGTTAAATAGGGGCTTATGGGGGTCTGTATTGACCCCTATGAGTGACAGTGTTAATTAATGGATTATGGGGGTCTGTATTGAACCCCATGAGTGTCAGGGTTAATTAAGGGATTATGGGGGTCCATATTGACCCACATGAGTTCCAGGGTTAATTAAGGGATTATGGGGTCTTTATTGTCCCCATGAGTTCCAGGGTTAATGAAGGGATTATGGGGTCCATTTTGTCCCCATTAGTGACAGGGTTAATTAGTGGCTTATGGGGGTCTGTATTGGCCCACATGAGTGACAGGGGTAATTAGTGGCTTATGGGGGGTCTGTATTTACCCCCATGATTGACAGGGTTAATTAGTGGCTTATGGGTGTCTGTATTGACCCCTATGAGTGACAAGGTTAAATAGGGGCTTATGGGGGTCTGTATTGACCCCTATGAGTGACAGTGTTAATTAATGGATTATGGGGGTTTGTATTGAACCCCATGAGTGTCAGGGTTAATTAAGGGATTATGGGGTCCATATTGACCCACATGAGTTCCAGGGTTAATTAAGTGATTATGGGGTCTTTATTGTCCCCATGAGTTCCAGGGTTAATTAAAGGATTATGGGGGTCTGTATTGACCCCCATGAGTGACAGGGTTGATTAAGGGTTTTTTGGGGGTCTGTATTGACCCCCATGAGTGACAGTGTTAATTAAGGGTTTATAGGGGTCTGTATTGACCCCCATGAGTGACAGGGTTAATGAAGGGCTTATGGGGGTCTGTATTGACCCCTATGAGTGACAGGGGTAAAGTACCCCCGCTGCGGCTTTAACTGTTTGTGTGCCGCTGGCCCTTTAAGGACCAGTGGCAGGGACTTGACCCCTTTTAAATGCAGCGGGGGACACGATCATGACCCTAACTGCAAGGATAATGTCGGGACAATGCCTGGGGCAGTCCCAGCATGGGTTTAAAATTGCAAGGGGTTAATGTGGGGTTCCCAGCTATTCTCGGATGTCTTTTGGCAAAGTTGTACGTGGCTGGCAGTGTTTTGCGCGGTCCGGGGTCGTGGAGCCTCGTTTTCATTTTTTTCGGTCGACATTTTTTAGCTCTTAGCTGATTTTCGAGTGCCGAAACTGGGGAATTTCGGGTAAAATTCTCGTGTAACCTCACTTCCAGACGTCCTGGCTGTGCGAGTTAAGGCTTTTATGGGGGTTGCTGTTACAGAGGTGAGGCATCGTAGGACTAAGTGCTGCAAGCTAAGGCTTTTTATCGGGGTTGTTGTTACAGAGGAGAGGTGACTTAGAGCCTCCACCTCCACAAATGCGGACCCTCACAAAAGAACTGCGTCCCTCGCTTCAAGCTCGCAAAGCGTGACGACGTCTCGTAGTTCGAGAATTATAATATGTAATGCTATGGAAAGGTTGTCACAATATTGTAAAACATAAAGGACCACTTTAGTAATCTTATAAAAAGGCATTTAAACAATAATTTACTATTTTTCAATCATATTCCTAAGTTATATAAGCTCCAGATCTCACCGCCCCCTAAATGAAGTATTGTGTGTGGGGCGGAGCCACCCAGCAGGAAGGGATATCTAAATTGACATACACCAACTGCAGTATAAGGTATAAGGTACTGGAGCCCGTAATGGAGCCCATAAACTAATTTGCTATTCAATTGGCATCTATTAACAAGCAGAAAACGATCTACGGGTTACAGGCTGAAAATCCCTGTGGCTGTCAAAATCTTAACTTACAGCCCATCTAAGCTTTTAACCTTTCTAGCCCTCAAAAGTTACAATCGCTAAAATCGCTAATCACTATTCAATTGCTACAACTGCAAATGTTTTCACACCCATAACTGGCAAATGTAAAAGAAAATCCTATGGGTACAAGATCGGACTTGCAAGGGGGTTAAATAACTCAAACTGATAGTAGCACTGTAAATGCAAATAAAAAATCAATACTGCACTTTAAAAGATGGGGAAAGCGATGAAAGACATTTATTGCTCAATAGTCTCAAGCTCGCAAGTCTGCAATCAAAAACATTTATTTTTTATTTTTCATTTCTGTGTCGTATCAATCTCAGGAATCAATGAGTTAATACATATCAATCCACCCACATGGACTGAAACAACATCGCCATTCATTTTTAATATTTTGTACATTGCCAGATTGCGTGGGGCATATGGGACCTCTAAACTTTAATTTATTGACGTGTAACCTACATCTTTTACTGATGTCATGATGAGGGTCTCATTTACTATTGGCAGTTTCTAAATTGATAGTTAGGGCCTTGCTTAATTGATCATGATCCCGCTCTGAAATGCTACTTATAATTGAATGTTTACGTTTTGGCTTTCGGGACGTAAATTGCGGGGTTGTTCAATTGAATTGCTCTGTAAATGTAGCAAATTTCAAGCCCGCAGACATACGTATGTGTGTAATTAAATTGGATAACATAATCCAGAAGTTAATCCATATGTTTGAGCAGATGAAGACATGATGAAAGTGCTATGCACATTAATGGTTACTTCTATTATACGAATTGATGAATGCTGAGATTTATTTTCATCTAATTATCAATACTGTGGTGTAATGACCACATGTGACTCTAGTAGATGCTATGCATCATCATTATTATTATATTGTACTAGCGATTTCCCCTTCAAAATTACTGCAATAGAATTGTAAGTCAGGGAATGCTGATTGGCACATAAATTAAGTATTTTGGTTGTGTGAGTACCTTTGGCGCTCATTGCGAGCCTCTGGGTTGGTGTAATTTTGGTTGTCAGAGCCTTTTGGTGCTCATTGCAAGGCTCTCCCCTGGTGTAGTTTTGCTCCTCTGAGCACCCTTGGCGCTCCTTGTGAGGTGTGTGATGGACGCCTTTGGCGTTTATTGTGATCCTGTCGTGTGGTGTTTTTATATTTTTTATGTATATGTATTTTTTAATGATAATTAATTAATTGAAGGAATCATAAATTAATATACTTTACCTATTTGTAATGAATATATGCAGCAACCAATATGCTGAAGAGCTAACAATCTGTTTTGATGTTCCTGCATCATACAATGTAGATTTTCAGTCTTGGTGAGCTGAGGTGTAAGTGTCACCAATGTGTGAAGTGTGTAGTGTAAATAGGCTGCGTGCGTGAGTGCAAACCGTTTGTTTAGCTGTGTAGTTCCACATTTTGTAATGTGAATTCTAGTTTGTGCAAGTTAGTGTTGTAAAATGGTGGCAATTGTGTATGTGTTACGCGGGTGTGAATCATTTTGCGTCCTTCCTAATAGTGTATTTTATACCTCGTATGTTCCTGTGCTGTGTAAAAGTTGTATGTGTGTGACGGTGTTTCTCGTGCCTAGGGGTCATGTAGCCTCATTTTCGTTTTGTTCGGCACCCATTTTTTCTCTTGCTTAGGGGATTTTCGAGTGCCTAAACTCTAGAAATTGGACTTAAATTGACTTGTAACCTCACTTCCAGATGTCCTTGCTGTGTGTGATGTTTTATTTTTATTTTGGTTTGTATTTTGTGTGTTTTTTCGCTGTGCTCGGCTCGGACTTTAAGTTCTTATTTTTTGCAGCTTTTTTCTCTAAGTGGCGGTTTCCTTTTGTAAGTGTTACGGCCCGTATTTTTTTTTATGCTATTTTTTCAAAGTGCTACGGGTCTCGAACTGTGAATTGTGTATTTGAGTTTTCTGTTAATATGTAGTCCTGCGGGTCATAGGTATGATGGTAAAGTCGTACAGGGTCGTAGGGATAGGCGCCTACGGTGCTCATCTCCACCAGCGCAGTGAGCGCCTTCGGCGTTTCCTGCCTAAGTGCTACAGGGTCGTATGGATGAGCGCTGTAGGACTTTGGCGCTCCTTGCCAGTTATGTGAGCCCGCAAGCGTTAGAAACAACTCGTATTTCTGGGAACTATATATGTGATATATACTGACTGCCTCTGCTGCCACTCTTTATACATATAATCACTTGCTTTATATTTGATATATTGTCCCGTTATATGATTCACCAGCTACTTATTATAAATAGTATAAGTAGTATATTATACTTGTTACAAGCTTAGTTTAGAGCTATACATTAGCAATAGATCTATCTTATACAGTTTTCAACACTGCACTTATTAGTTTATATCACCATCTTATATACACTGGTTTGTTTATCACATATATCTAGGTTGTATCTCTATATTAATACAGAGACTTTATTTAAAGGTTGTACACCTTTTCCCCTCCTTCTCTTTTTTCTTTTTTCACCAAGTTTATTACTATTATATGGGATTTGAGCAGACAATATACCATATATACTCGAGTATAAGCCGAGTTTTTCAGCCCTTTTTTTAAGGCTGAAAAGGGCCCCCTCGGCTTATACTCGAGTCACTCTCCCCCCGTGTCTCTCTAACCCCCCGATGTCTCTTAGCCCTCCTGCCCTCCTCATCCTCAACCCCCCTCCTCATCCTAAACCCCCCTCCTCATTCTAAACCCCCCTCCTCACTTTACCCCTCTAAATACCTCCCCCTCTCCCTTTCCCCTCACTTACCTCCATCTGCAGCTGCTCCTCCGCTCCACCACACTCCTTCCTGCGTTGGGGAGGTATTTAGAAGGGTAAAGTGAGGAGGGGGTATTAGGATGAGGGGTTGAGGATGGGGGGGTTGAGGTTGAGGGGGGGTTGAGGTTGAGGAAGGGGGTTGAGGAGGGAGGTTGAGGAGGGGCATTAGAATGAGGAGAGAGGTTGAGGATGGGGGTTGAGGATGAGGATGGGGGGTTGAGATTGAGGAAGGGGGTTAGGGTTGAGGTTGAGGAGGAGGTTGGGGTTAAGGTTGAGGGGGGGTTGGGGTTGAGGTTGAGGAGGGTGGTTGAGGAGGGAGGATGAGGAGGGGGGTTGAGGAGGGAGGTTGAGGAGGTAGGTTGAGGAGGGGGGTTGAGGATGAGGAGGGGGGTTGAGGAGGGAGGTTGAGGAGGGAGGTTCAGGATGAGGAGGGAGGATGAGGAGGGAGGTTGAGGATGAGGAGGGGTTTGAGGAGGGGGCTGAGGAGGGTGGTTTAGGATGAGGAGGGTGGTTTAGGATGAGGAGGATGGTTTAGTATGAGGATGGGGGGTTGAGGATGGGGGGTTGAGGATGAGGAAGGGGGTTGAGGAGTGAGGTTGAGGAGGGGCATTAGAATGAGGAGGGGGGTTGAGGATGGGGGTTGAGGATGAGGATAGGGGGGTTGAGGTTGAGGAGGGGGGTTGGGGTTGAGGTTGAGGAGGGGGGTTGAGTAGGTAGGTAAGGAGGGGGTTTGAGGAGGGAGTTTGAGGAGGGGGTTTGAGGAGGGAGGTTGAGGAGGGGGGTTGAGGATGAGCAGAGGGGTTGAGGAGTGAGGTTGAGGAGGGAGGTTCAGGATGAGGCGGGATAATGAGGAGGGAGGTTGAGGATGAGAAGGGGGTTTGAGGAGGGGGCTGAGGAGGGTGGTTTAGGATGAGGAGGGTGGTTTAAGATGAGGAGGGTGGTTTAGGATGAGGATGGGGGGTTGAGGATGGGGGGTTGATGATGAGGAGGGAGTTGAGGATGAGGAGGGGGTTGAGGTTGAGGAGGGGGTTGAGGATGAGGAGGGCGGTTGAGGAGGGAGGTTGAGAATGAGGAGGGAGGATGAGGAGGGGGGTTGATGAGGGTGGTAAGGGAGTGGGGGAAGAGACACAGGGAAGGGAGAGGGAGGAAGAGACACAGGGGAGGGAGAGGGGACACACAAGAAAAGGGCACACAAGAGGGGGACACAGAGGGCAGAAGAGGGACACAGGGGGCAGCACATTTCCCACCCTCTGCTTGTACTCGAGTCACTCATTTTTCCCAGTATTTTGTGGTAAAATAGGTGCCTCGGCTTATACTCGGGTCGGCTTATACTCGAGTATATACGGTATCTATATGGCATCATGTTTATGATGCTACATATTTTCTTATGTATTCTCTCATGAGTTAAGCTTTTGGATAATCCTTTTAAACAAGGTAATTTTATTTATTTATTTTTTCTAATGTCAAAATAAAATTTTGTTGGCAAAGTTACAAGTCAAATAGTCTAATCCTTGTTGTTCCTGCAAGCTACTACAGCTCTCGTCAGAGCATGACTTAGTGGGGGTAATTCTGTAACACTTTGTTTCTCCCTTACTACACTGGAGGAGGCGTAAACAGAGTTCCAATCACAATAGTGACCTCACTGACCAGTGTCTTGATAATAACCGATCTGTGATGGTTTCACTTGGCACATTAAAATGAATCACATATATAACCACCCCTTTTCAATGCAGCGGGGGACACGATCGTGACCCAAACGCAAGGATAATGTCGGGACAATGCCTGGGGCAGTCCCATCATGGGTTTAAAATTGCAAGGGGTTAATGTGGGGTTCCGATCTTACCTCGGATCTCTGCAAGGGGTTAATGTGGGGTTCCCAGCTATTCTCGGATGTCTTTTGGCAAAGTTGTACGTGGCTGGCAGTGTTTTGCGCAGTCCGGGGTCGTGGAGCCTCGTTTTCATTTTTTTCGGTCGACATTTTTTAGCTCTTAGCTGATTTTCGAGTGCCGAAACTGGGGAATTTCGGGTAAAATTCTCGTGTAACCTCACTTCCAGACGTCCTGGCTGTGCGAGTTAAGGCTTTTATGGGGGTTGCTGTTACAGAGGTGAGGCATCGTAGGACTAAGTGCTGCAAGCTAAGGCTTTTTATCGGGGTTGTTGTTACAGAGGAGAGGTGACTTAGAGCCTCCACCTCCACAAATGCGGACCCTCACAAAAGAACTGCGTCCCTCGCTTCAAGCTCGCAAAGCGTGACGACGTCTCGTAGTTCGAGAATTATAATATGTAATGCTATGGAAAGGTTGTCACAATATTGTAAAACATAAAGGACCACTTTAGTAATCTTATAAAAAGGCATTTAAACAATAATTTACTATTTTTCAATCATATTCCTAAGTTATATAAGCTCCAGATCTCACCGCCCCCTAAATGAAGTATTGTGTGTGGGGCGGAGCCACCCAGCAGGAAGGGATATCTAAATTGACATACACCAACTGCAGTATAAGGTATAAGGTACTGGAGCCCGTAATGGAGCCCATAAACTAATTTGCTATTCAATTAGCATCTATTAACAAGCAGAAAACGATCTACGGGTTACAGGCTGAAAATCCCTGTGGCTGTCAAAATCTTAACTTACAGCCCATCTAAGCTTTTAATCTTTCTAGCCCTCAAAAGTTACAATCGCTAAAATCGCTAATCACTATTCAATTGCTACAACTGCAAATGTTTTCACACCCATAACTGGCAAATGTAAAAGAAAATCCTATGGGTACAAGATCGGACTTGCAAGGGGGTTAAATAACTCAAACTGATAGTAGCACTGTAAATGCAAATAAAAAATCAATACTGCACTTTAAAAGATGGGGAAAGCGATGAAAGACATTTATTGCTCAATAGTCTCAAGCTCGCAAGTCTGCAATCAAAAACATTTATTTTTTATTTTTCATTTCTGTGTCGTATCAATCTCAGGAATCAATGAGTTAATACATATCAATCCACCCACATGGACTGAAACAACATCGCCATTCATTTTTAATATTTTGTACATTGCCAGATTGCGTGGGGCATATGGGACCTCTAAACTTTAATTTATTGACGTGTAACCTACATCTTTTACTGATGTCATGATGAGGGTCTCATTTACTATTGGCAGTTTCTAAATTGATAGTTAGGGCCTTGCTTAATTGATCATGATCCCGCTCTGAAATGCTACTTATAATTGAATGTTTACGTTTTGGCTTTCGGGACGTAAATTGCGGGGTTGTTCAATTGAATTGCTCTGTAAATGTAGCAAATTTCAAGCCCGCAGACATACGTATGTGTGTAATTAAATTGGATAACATAATCCAGAAGTTAATCCATATGTTTGAGCAGATGATGACATGATGAAAGTGCTATGCACATTAATGGTTACTTCTATTATACGAATTGATGAATGCTGAGATTTATTTTCATCTAATTATCAATACTGTGGTGTAATGACCACATGTGACTCTAGTAGATGCTATGCATCATTATTATTATTATATTGTACTAGCGATTTCCCCTTCAAAATTACTGCAATAGAATTGTAAGTCAGGGAATGCTGATTGGCACATAAATTAAGTATTTTGGTTGTGTGAGTACCTTTGGCGCTCATTGCGAGCCTCTGGGTTGGTGTAATTTTGGTTGTCAGAGTCTTTTGGTGCTCATTGCAAGGCTCTCCCCTGGTGTAGTTTTGCTCCTCTGAGCACCCTTGGCGCTCCTTGTGAGGTGTGTGATGGACGCCTTTGGCGTTTATTGTGATCCTGTCGTGTGGTGTTTTTATATTTTTTATGTATATGTATTTTTTAATGATAATTAATTAATTGAAGGAATCATAAATTAATATACTTTACCTATTTGTAATGAATATATGCAGCAACCAATATGCTGAAGAGCTAACAATCTGTTTTGATGTTCCTGCATCATACAATGTAGATTTTCAGTCTTGGTGAGCTGAGGTGTAAGTGTCACCAATGTGTGAAGTGTGTAGTGTAAATAGGCTGCGTGCGTGAGTGCAAACCGTTTGTTTAGCTGTGTAGTTCCACATTTTGTAATGTGAATTCTAGTTTGTGCAAGTTAGTGTTGTAAAATGGTGGCAATTGTGTATGTGTTACGCGGGTGTGAATCATTTTGCGTCCTTACTAATAGTGTATTTTATACCTCGTATGTTCCTGTGCTGTGTAAAAGTTGTATGTGTGTGACGGTGTTTCTCGTGCCTAGGGGTCATGTAGCCTCATTTTCGTTTTGTTCGGCACCCATTTTTTCTCTTGCTTAGGGGATTTTCGAGTGCCTAAACTCTAGAAATTGGACTTAAATTGACTTGTAACCTCACTTCCAGATGTCCTTGCTGTGTGTGATGTTTTATTTTTATTTTGGTTTGTATATTGTGTGTTTTTTCGCTGTGCTCGGCTCGGACTTTAAGTTCTTATTTTTTGCAGCTTTTTTGTCTAAGTGGCGGTTTCCTTTTGTAAGTGTTACGGCCCGTATTTTTTTTTATGCTATTTTTTCAAAGTGCTACGGGTCTCGAACTGTGAATTGTGTATTTGACTTTTCTGTTAATATGTAGTGCTGCGGGTCATAGGTATGATGGTAAAGTTGTACAGGGTCGTAGGGATAGGCGCCTACGGTGCTCATCTCCACCAGCGCAGTGAGCGCCTTCGGCGTTTCCTGCCTAAGTGCTACGGGGTCGTATGGATGAGCGCTGTAGGACTTTGGCGCTCCTTGCCAGTTATGTGAGCCCGCAAGCGTTAGAAACAACTCGTATTTCTGGGAACTATATATGTGATATATACTGACTGCCTCTGCTGCCACTCTTTATACATATAATCACTTGCTTTATATTTGATATATTGTCCCGTTATATGATTCACCAGCTACTTATTATAAATAGTATAAGTAGTATATTATACTTGTTACAAGCTTAGTTTAGAGCTATACATTAGCAATAGATCTATCTTATATAGTTTTCTACACTGCACTTATTAGTTTATATCACCATCTTATATACACTGGTTTGTTTATCACATATATCTAGGTTGTATCTCTATATTAATACAGAGACTTTATTTAAAGGTTGTACACCTTTTCCCCTCCTTCTCTTTTTTCTTTTTTCACCAAGTTTATTACTATTATATGGGATTTGAGCAGACAATATACCATATATACTCGAGTATAAGCCGAGTTTTTCAGCCCTTTTTTTAAGGCTGAAAAGGGCCCCCTCGGCTTATACTCGAGGCACTCTCCCCCCGTGTCTCTCTAACCCCCCGATGTCTCTTAGCCCTCCTGCTCTCCTCATCCTTAACCCCCCTCCTCATCCTAAACCCCCCTCCTCATTCTAAACCCCCCTCCTCACTTTACCCCTCTAAATACCTCCCCCTCTCCCTTTCCCCTCACTTACCTCCATCTGCAGCTGCTCCTCCGCTCCACCACACTCCTTCCTGCGTCGGGGAGGTATTTAGAAGGGTAAAGTGAGGAGGGGGTATTAGGATGAGGAGGGGTAAAGTGAGGAGGGCGTTTTAGGATGAGGACGAGGAAGGGGAGGTTAAGGATGAGGATGGGGGGGTTGAGGATGGGGGGGTTGAGGTTGAGGAGTGGGGTTGAGGAGGGGGGTTGAGGTTGAGGAGGGGTGCTGAGGAGAAAGGTTTTGGAGGGGGGTTTAGGATGAGGAGGGGGGTTGAGGAGGGGGGATTGTGGATGGGGGGTTGAGGATGGGGGGGTTGAGGTTGAGGAGGGGGGTTGAGGTAGAGGGGGGGTTGAGGTTGAGGAAGGGGGTTGAGGAGGGAGGTTGAGGAGGGGCATTAGAATGAGGAGAGGGGTTGAGGATGGGGGTTGAGGATGAGGATGGGGGGTTGAGGTTGAGGAAGGGGGTTAGGGTTGAGGTTGAGGAGGAGGTTGGGGTTAAGGTTAAGGGGGGGTTGGGGTTGAGGTTGAGGAGGGTGGTTGAGGAGGGAGGATGAGGAGGGGGGTTGAGGAGGGAGGTTGAGGAGGGAGGTTGAGGAGGGGGGTTGAGGATGAGGAGGGGGGTTGAGGAGGGAGGTTGAGGAGGGAGGTTCAGGATGAGGAGGGAGGATGAGGAGGGAGGTTGAGGATGAGGAGGGGTTTGAGGAGGGGGCTGAGGAGGGTGGTTTAGGATGAGGAGGGTGGTTTAGGATGAGGAGGATGGTTTAGGATGAGGATGGGGGGTTGAGGATGAGGAAGGGGGTTGAGGAGTGAGGTTGAGGAGGGGCATTAGAATGAGGAGGGGGGTTGAGGATGGGGGTTGAGGATGAGGATAGGGGGGTTGAGGTTGAGGAGGGGGGTTGGGGTTGAGGTTGAGGAGGGGGGTTGAGTAGGGAGGTTGAGGAGGGGGTTTGAGGAGGGAGTTTGAGGAGGGGGCTTGAGGAGGGAGGTTGAGGAGGGGGGTTGAGGATGAGCAGAGGGGTTGAGGAGTGAGGTTGAGGAAGGAGGTTCAGGATGAGGTGGGATAATGAGGAGGGAGGTTGAGGATGAGAAGGGGGTTTGAGGAGGGGGCTGAGGAGGGTGGTTTAGGATGAGGAGGGTGGTTTAAGATGAGGAGGGTGGTTTAGGATGAGGATGGGGGGTTGAGGATGGGGGGTTGATGATGAGGAGGGAGTTGAGGATGAGGAGGGGGTTGAGGTTGAGGAGGGAGGTTGAGGAGGGGGTTTAGGATGAGGAGGGCGGTTGAGGAGGGAGGTTGAGAATGAGGAGGGAGGATGAGGAGGGGGGTTGATGAGGGTGGTAAGGGAGTGGGGGAAGAGACACAGGGAAGGGAGAGGGAGGAAGAGACACAGGGGAGGGAGAGGGGACACACAAGAAAAGGGCACACAAGAGGGGGACACAGAGGGCACAAGAGGGACACAGGGGGCAGCACATTTCCCACCCTCTGCTTGTACTCGAGTCACTCATTTTTCCCAGTATTTTGTGGTAAAATAGGTGCCTCGGCTTATACTCGGGTCGGCTTATACTCGAGTATATACAGTATCTATATGGCATCATGTTTATGATGCTACATATTTTCTTATGTATTCTCTCATGAGTTAAGCTTTTGGATAATCCTTTTAAACAAGGTAATTTTATTTATTTATTTTTTCTAATGTCAAAATAAAATTTTGTTGGCAAAGTTACAAGTCAAATAGTCTAATCCTTGTTGTTCCTGCAAGCTACTACAGCTCTCGTCAGAGCATGACTTAGTGGGGGTAATTCTGTAACACTTTGTTTCTCCCTTACTACACTGGAGGAGGCGTAAACAGAGTTCCAATCACAATAGTGACCTCACTGACCAGTGTCTTGATAATAACCGATCTGTGATGGTTTCACTTGGCACATTAAAATGAACCACATATATAACCATGTTTCTAAATGACATATTCTGCAGAACTGATACTCCAGGCTTCTATCTTTCTCCTGGATTTTTAGAGGAAACAACAGTTCGAACCACAGAAAGTTTGACATGGTAAAGGGTTTTGTTTTTAAATGTGAAACTTTCCTTCAAAAGAGGAGCATTCAGAAGACTAGGTGGGGGTATTTACCCTGAAAAGTGGTTCTGTCCCTCCAAATAAGGTGTAGTTGCAGCTGTGGACAATAACTTTTAATGTAGAACAACACGTGTCCTCTATTTAATAAAGTGTTAATGCTTTTGGTTAGGGGCTGTTGCTAATAACATACTGCAAAATTACAAAACATAAAACTCCCTAAAAGATTGTCATAGCATTCTTTAGAATTTCACACTGTAATTTAAACAATTGTGAGCTCAAAAAAGCAGTGAACTATTGGCAACTCAAGTTTGAACAAACTTTTTTCAGTCTTCCCAATGAGGATTAACTCTGTGACTAAGTTGAACATTGTTTCATCACAAAATGCACCTTTTTGTAGGGCTACAGTGGACATTCCAGTTTTGGTAGAAAAGTACCAATAAATAGTAAATAGTAAAATATAAATAAAAATATGAATATATGAGACAGAAAATTATTACATTTTGACTCACTCGGGTAAAGAGATCCTTCCACCAAACTGGCCTTGTTGCCAGAACCTATTACCATCATAGGCCCCATGCTAATCCCTGAAAAAGCACTTACGAGTGCCCTAACTACAGAGTAAACCCTACATAGATATGTTAGTCACCTATCCCTCATCCATTTTGCGCAAACTGCTACGGGTCACTGCTCAGAGTGAACTACACAACAAAGCTTAAAAGCAAGACAAAAATCTCCATTGAGTTTTGCCCTGACAATAACTTATGAGTTACTCATTAACACTCTGACACCCAAACCCTATGCTAATAAGATTTTTGGGATCACTCGCAAATCAGGGCACTACCGTAATTGAAAAAGCAGAAGAAAGATTTACGTGTACCAGAGACCACTCACAAATGGTTTTCAAACCCTTGCTGAGTCCCCAGAAGCATTTAAAGTGACAATATAGCACAAAAAGCACTGCAAAATGATGACCTTTCAAAATTAGTTGACACTTAACAGTCCGATATCAACATATGTGTAATAAAAAAATGTGATATGTTAATATTAAGACCGTTTTATGATATAAAATCCAAGGTAACACACAACTCAGTACTCAAGGGGTTAATAATGGTCACAAAACCACATTGCCTAGGAACAAATGCTCTGATACATTGTCTATAAATATATCATATTTTAGCACACAATAAACACATTTTACTGATTAAATCTTTAAATAATTGTCAAATCTTTTTAATATCAAAATATACAGTATTTTAAATTACAAAATCATTTCTTTATATATTTCTCTGTTTTCTTGCCACAGCCTAAATATTGTCAATTGTTACGGGTCTTCCCACTCATAAGATTTATGGCGTTCCCATTGTTCCCACATTGGCTCCTAGAGTTGTCTCATCCATAAAGCTCGCTTCACAGAAATCTGTTGCGTCTAAGGCAGGATTTTCTGGCTGTGCACTGAGTGCTCTAATCTGGGGGATTAAAAGATTTACAATAGTGTAGAAGTTAGGGGGGGAAAAAGCTCCCTCATTTTAAAGCAGTGCCCTAACTTGGAGCACCTGATTTACATAGGGCTTTAAGTTTGCATTTACAGGAGTGCCCTTATTTGTGAGTAATCTGTAAAATCTTATTAGCATAGGGTTTGGGTGTCAAAGTCTAATGGTGTAACTCGTAATTTATTTTCAGTGCAAAAAATCAATGGATTCATACCTTGCTTTTCAGCTGTGTCGTGAAGTTCACTCATAGCAGTGACCCCAGGGCCGAATTAAGACCCTTAGAGGCCCTAAGCACTTATAAGATTTTGGTGCCCCCATATATATGTAATATATGTACCTTGAGCACGCAGTTTACATATATTCCTTCCTGTCTTACATAGATGTACACACATTCAAACACAAAGGAAACTTTGCTCATATGTCCTTTACCCACTGTGGCAAGTAGAAGACTTTCTGACTTGGTACACCAGGGCTGCCAACTGATGTTTGTTACAAAAAGCTAGACACCCCCTGCATTGTAGTTTGTTGTAGTTTAGAGCGAGGGTGTCTGCATGTGGTTATGGTAGAAAGAGTGTCAGGTTGTATTGTGCCAAGTTGTATTGTGTGGTGGCAGTGTCATGGCAAGTGAGGGTGGTGGGGGGGACTAAGAAGGGGTTGTAGCACATTGGAAATATGTTGTGGGTCAAGTACTTGCATGCTTCTGTGGGTTCTGTTGGCACAGAGTGGGAGGTGTGGTGAGGGTGTAGGTTAGGAGAAGATGGTCAGAAAGAAAGAATGGGAAGATGATAAGGTTGGATATATTGCAGTGATTTGTAAAGATAAATTAAATGAAATGAAATGGACATACTTGCTAAATAAACCTCAGATATATTAGTGAAAACGCCATGGAGAATAATGTAGAAACTTGAGAAGTGACTTTCACTGGCAAGAGAGCAATCAACTATGAGAGAATAGTATGGAAGAGACCCAGCATTGGGAATGGTTAATGGTACGATTCAACTTAGGATGAATTATTTTGAATTATAGCTCACTTTTACAATTACAGAGGATAAATACAATATCCTATGACATATATCTGACTCCACCCAAAAGAACAAGACATGCCAAAGATGCCAGGCACAAGAGAAACAACACATCCCAGATGCATGTATTGGCTTCTCATCTATCACCATTGAGTTGCCACTGATCTCTCATAGACACTTTGAGTGAGATGTTCATTTCTGTACTACTCTATAATCTTAGTCAGACCCAAGGGGGGTTTATATTAGTAAAAAAAAAAGGTGAGATAGTCATATGATAATATCCACTCATACTACAAGAAGATACTTAAACATTTCCCCAAAACATCACTAGGAGGCTTCAACACTTACTCTTATTCCTTATTTTGCATCATATTTTTTTGCACATGAAAACCCAGTTACTTATCTTTTCCTTTTCTAAAACTCCCATGACCTCAATTGGGATTTTTGGCAAAAAAGTAATAAAACTTCTATAGGTCAAATAATACTGATGTCTAAAAAAATCCCATACTTTTCATCTGGGCTTTTGAATATAAACATCCTTAATCAACTAAATATATTAGACAAATAAATTGTCATGTCGGCTGCCTTTGTTTATAACTTTTACTGGACTAACATGTGTGTTCTATTTAACAAAGTAATTTAAATAAGCACTAGATGCATAAAAATTATCTTGTTTCAATGAGGGTTACACTGCTTATCAACGAAACAAAAGGAAATAAAACAAGCACCATATACTTAAAAAAACTGTAATAATTAAAGTGATGAATTAATAAGTGTATATCAGTAAATTTATGATCCAATCAACATGCAACAAAAACTTTTCAATGAAAGTGAACAATGTGGTATTTCCATATGCACAATAAGAACACAATTATGATTTTATTTCAAACGTGAAAAAGTTTATCAAAAATAAAGATACAATGAAAGGTGAACTTAAGTGAGGACTACTGCTGTTAATGAACTCATTCAGAATTGGATAACACAAAAGGTATTTATGGAATGAGTATTCACCAGTGTCAGAGCTACTGCTGGTGCAGGCAATGCAATGCCTCAAGGACCTTAAATAGCAAGTAGGTAACTATGCCACTAGTGTTTTATTGCTGTATAATAACTTGCTTGTTTCCTCTATCACTGCATAAATACAATTAAAAAAATATTGTTATGCTAATCTATGAGCAGCAAATTCTGGTTCTTCTCATATATATACAGTGGGGGGGGGGGGGGGGGGGGAATTATTTGATCCCCTGCTAATGGTCGGTGTATTTTAACAGTGAGAGACAGAATAGCAAAAAAATCAACAAGAAAAACGCATGTCAAAAAAGTTATAAATTGATTACTTGGTGGCAAAACCCTTATTGGCAATCACAGAGGTCAGATGTTTCTTTTAGTTGGGCGCCAGGTTTGCACACATCTCAGGAGGGATTTTGTCCCACTCCTCTTTGTAGATCCTGTCCAAGTCATTAAGGTTTTGAGGCTGATGTTTGGCAACTGGAACCTTCAGCTCCCTCCACATATTTTCTATGGGATTAAGGTCTAGAGACTGGCTAGGCCACTCCAGGACCTTCTTAAACCACTCCTTTGTTGCCTTGGCTGTGTGTTTTGGGTTATTGTCATGCTTGAATACCCATCCACGACCCATTTTCAATGCCCTGGCTGAGGAAAAGAGGTTCTCACCCAAGATTTGACGGTACACAGCCCGTCCATCGTCCCTTTGATGTGGTGAAGTTGTCCTGTCCCCTTAGCAAAAAAAACAACCCTAAAGCATGATGTTTCCCCGTTCATGTTTGACGGTGGGGATGGTGTTCTTGGGGTTATAGGCAGCAGTCCTGAGCTGAGTTGATGCCAAAGACCTTGATTTTGGTCTTATATGAACACATCACTTTCACCCAGGTCATTGGTGAACTTCAGATGGGCCTGTACATGTGCTTTCTTAAAAAGGGGGCCTTGCTGGAGCTGCAGAATTTCAGTCCTTCACGGCGTAGTGTGTTACCATTTGTTTTCTTGGTGACTATAGTCCCGTCTGCCTTGAGATCATTAACAACATCCTCCTGTGTGAGATCTTGCATGGAGCATCAGACCGAGGGAGACTGGCAGTTATTTTGTGTTTCCTCCATTTGTGAATAATCGTATCAACTGTTATCACCTTCTCACCAAGCCGCTTGGAGATCGTCTTGTAGCCCATTCCAACCTTGTGCAGGTCTACAATCTTGTCCCTGACATCCTTGGACAGCTCTTTGGTCTTTGCCATGGTGGAAAGTTTGGAATCTGATTGATTGCTTTTGTGGACAGGTGTCTTTTATACAGAAAAAAAGCTGAGATTAGGAGCACTTCCAGAGTGCTCCTAATCTCAGCTCGTTACCTGTATAAAAGATACCTAGGAGACAGAAATCTTGCCGATTGATAGGGGATCAAATACTTATCTCCCTCACTGTCCTGCAAATCAATTTATAACTTTTTTGACATGCGTTTTTCTTGTTCTTTTTTTGTTTTTCTGTCTCGCACTGTTAGAATACACCTACCAATAAAATTATAGACTGGTCACTTCTTTGTCAGTGGAAAAACATTCAAAGTCAGCAGGGGATCAAATACTCCCCCCCCCCCCCACACTATATAAATATATATACACACACATATACATACAGTATCCCCCCCTATTATATCTTTTCATGTGACAGCACTGAAGAAATGACCCTCTGCTACAATGTGAAGTAGTAAGTGTACAGCCTGTATAACAGTGTAAATTTGCTGTCCCCTCAAAATAACTCAACACACAGCCATTAATGTCTAAACTGTTGGCAACAAAAGTGAGTACACCCCTAAGCGGAAATGTCCAAATTGGGCCCAAAGTGTCAATATTTTGTGTAGCCACCATTATTTTCCAGCACTGCCTGGAGTTTACCAGAGCTTCACAGGTTGCAACTGGAGTCCTCTTACACTGAATACATTTGGTAAAAAGGAAATATTTTATTGGTATACATGATATATTTTACTTTTTGTACACTTTGTCACTTTTAAATATATTCATATTTTTCTTTGGATTTTTTTCTATTGAATTCCACGTTGTTCATTTTCATAGAAAATATCACATACATTTGTTTTACTGAAGTTTCTTTGCACGTTTACTGGGTCACAAATGTATTGATGCACACTTATTAATTCGTTATTTTAATTAGTCGTATTTTTTAAGTAATGTGTTGCTTGTTGCTTTTTCATTTTCTATTTAACATAGCACTAATGTTCTTAATCAATGATTGTTTTTAACACCTATAATTACAAGGAAAGAACCTACTGTACATACATAACGCAAATGTGCAATAAATAAAACTCCCTAAAATATTTTCATTCTGTTTAGAATTTCATGCGGTAATTTAATCCATTGTGAGATCGGAAAATCTGTTTATTGTTGTAGGTGAATCTAATCAGAAGACAAACAACAAACGTCTTATTAGATGACACCCACCAGTTTCTTATTCAAGTGTCTTTTGTGGCTTCACATTTTCTGTAATTCATATATGACCATTGTTTTGGCCCAGGCAATATTTTAGGCATTAATTCTTTGTCCAAATGCTACCTAATGGACAAAGTAAAGCTACACTGGATACACACAACATCAATGTAATGAGTAAAAGATATATTTTAATAATTGATTTAAAGTTATTAATATATTTTTTACATATTTGAATAAAGTAAATGAACATTAATAATGTTATAGTATCAGTAGAAAACATTTTATAAAATATTACCGTAAGTTAAAATATGTTCTACATAACAGGTTAGTTTTGTTTCGTCGTTCATTGGTGTCAGACTCTACCCTATGGACCACAGAATGCCAGACAACACTTTTGTCTGATTGTGCACACCCATAAGGTTTTCCTTGGTAGTTTCTTTTCCAGTGGACCACAATTTGTCTGACCTTCCTGCTATGACCAGCCCATCTTGCGTGACCCTACATGTAATAGCTTACAGGTCCATTGAGGTACACAAGCCCCTGCACAACCACAAAGTAGCAATCCCGAAGAGGAGATAACAGGTAGTTAGATTAATATTATTCAAGGCACCAGTCTGGGAACTGATGACCATAGAGGGTACAATACGATCACTTATGTTTACCTGTCACTTTTTCACAATTATACCATAATAATTTAATCTGAACCTTCTCATTTATGATGTTATTGAGTTGAAAGGTCCATTTGTTTTTTCTTGAAACCTCAAAACTTTCCTAAAAATAATTATTTTTACACAGTTAAAAATAAAAGTGTTCTTAAGAGATCTTGGGGTATAAAGTTGTTTTTCTTCAGTGAATCTGTTGTGGACACTGTACATTGTGTTAGCCATTTATTCTAAAGTAAATCATTTTTGAGATATTCAACATTGCCTGTTCATTATTATGCAAAATAGTGGCTTACATATGCTAATTAGCACCACATTTGGTGACAAATGCAATGTACCCCATTGACATCTTGAGGTTAGATTGAACCCCACAATTATCAGGCAATCTGAGCTGAAAACATGCATATGGAACCACAATTTCACATTGAGGAATTGCACAAACAATACTGGATATCTCAGAATTCCTGACACTGGAGTGTTTATGGTTTACCTCTGGCCGACGTCTGCCCTGAATCTCAGACTGTTTTTGGCTATTTGATATCTTTCTTTTTGCATCTGGGCTATTACAGATGGTATCACTTTAGAAGTTCCGGTCATGGCCTTCTGTTTTTCCCACGACAACTAACTATTATAATTTAACTTCCTTAATTTTAAAACACAGTGCTGAGTCATTGGCTCTATTTATATAATGCACAGGGGTGCATATTATTGGGAAACAGCATGTACTGTAAAAAAGAAATCTTCCTTAATAATAAATGTTAGTGCCAAATTTAGTTCCTCATTAAAAAGTAAACATTTTTATAAAAACAAATTGGAAGACGAGGGATTCAAACCTATGACTCAGCAATGAAAAACAAAGATTCTTACCACTCTGCCACCATACGTCATAAATCTGGTGTAAGTCCCTAATACAATGTTTTACAGTTACAGACCCCAGCCTCATTATTTATGCAGGCTCTTGTGGGACGGCTTCAAGAGCAATATCTACGTCAATTCATGGTCAATTTTAAAAATGTAAACACATTTTCCACATGCTTTCCCACTCTCTAACTGATGGTGGCAACTTTTGAGGTCCTTTAATGTGTTCATTCTCTCATATTTTATACCCTCATCTTAAGTATCTACTACCCATTTCTTAAGTTGTAAATCCTTATAATAAAAAAGACAAATGGTTTACATATCTCCTAAATTTAATTTAGTTATATAGTGCATAGAGGTGAGAAAGTAAGTGTATATGGAAGAAAAATACTATTAAATATCTTTAAATGCATTCACTGAGGAAGCTGTTGGAGAGCTTTTTATATATAGTGCTATTTGATCATTTGTATTTATCTTTGTCTGAACTTAACTTATGTACAGCGCTACAGAATATGTTGGCACGTTATAAATGAACTATAATGACATATATAGATGTCATAACTGCGGGTTGTCAAAGGTTGCTAACGCCGAAGGCGCTCCATGCCAGCAACTGCAGACCTTGCAACATTTACAAGTCCGTAAATGACACAGAAATACGAGACGCAGGACTTAGAAAAAAAAAACATTACGACCTTGCAAAATTACGACTTTAACGGCTGACCCGCGCGAACCTCAAAACATTCAAAACACAATAAATACACACAACAAACACATAAAAAGCTTACCGACAGCAATAGGGAGCACCCAGGACCTCTGCAAGTGAAGTTACACCTCCATTTAAGTCCAAATTGAAGAGTTCAGACACCCGAAAATCACCTAAGCGAGAGAAAAAATGGCCGCAGAAAAAAACGAAAGCGAGGCTACAAGACCCTAAAAACGCAAAACACCACCAAACACATACGGATTTTCCGAAAAAGACGGACGAGCTCCAAGAACACGCAATGACTAACTATGGACTTACACAAAAAAAATACGGACTCGCAAAAATACGACCTTAACAAACAACCCGCGCACAGCGGCAAACATTAAAAAACACAAAAATAAAATAAAAACCTTACCCACAGCAAGGGGGGACACCCAGGACCTCTGCAACAAAGCTTAAACATCGATTTCAGTCAAATTTACAAAGTTTAGACACTCAAAAAAATCCCCTAAGCGAGAGAAAAAATGGCAGACGAAAAACGAAAACGAGGCTACACGACCCCTAAACCCGCAAAATACCACAAACCAAATACGGCTTTTCCAAAAATCTGTACGACATACAACATACACCATAAGCAAGGACGCTTCATCATACAAACCCGCCTACCATATACATATTCGCTGCCATTTTACAACACTAACTTACAGAAAGCGGAAGTACCCAGCTACACTAACGGCTTCCCCTCGCACACGCAGCCTATTTACACTACACACAGCACACATTGCTGACACTTACACCTCAACTCAACAACATTGCAAATCTACATTATATACTGAAGGAACATCAAAACAGATTGTTAGCTCTTCAGCACATTCCTTGCTGCATATATTACAAACAGGTAAAGTATATTCATTTATGATTTCATTAATTAATGAATTAGCATTAAAAAAAATATATATACACACAAAACAAAAACAAATTAACACTACACTATCGCAAACAACCACAAACACCTTCACCACGCCACCCACAAGGAGCGGCAACAATGCTTATAGGACACAAACTACACCATGGGGAGAGCCTTGCAATAAGCGACAAAACCAGATCACTGCGGATCTTACAATAAGCTCCAAAGCGCCTATGATAACAACAAACACATCAACTCAGAGGTTCGCTCGAAAAGAGCTCCAAAGGCGCTCATTGCGAGCCACGCAATGATCTCAAAAGGATATCAGACCACCAAAACACTTACTCTCTGTGGCAAACAGCACTACCTGCCTTACAATTTTATTGCCATCATTTTTTGACGGGCAAGTCGCTAGTAGATAGATAGATAGATAGATAGATAGATAGATAGATAGATAGATGTTCAAAATAACATTATTTTTTAGCTTTTATGATAATTCAAAGCTTAATAAAAAACATTTATTCTTCACAGCTTTTATAGCATTTCAAAAGTTCTGTATTACACCTATGAATACATTTTGGTTGCTTTTTTCCAAAGGTTAATATAGATATCAATATTTTGAACACTGCAATTATTATAAATAAAAATAATATAGGATATATTATATTGACACAGCATTTTATTTAATAGTTAATACCATACCAATTCAGAACCATCATATTGAAAGACTTTCGATGAATGCGTCTGACATTCCACATTACATATTTAATATAATATCAAACAATCATTTAAAATATATTGACATTAAACAAACTGTCAAACTCAAAGAAAATATCCTTACTGCTATAAGAAATGTTTTTGTGAATAGTTTTGCATAAAATGTTAGTTTCGTGCATGGTAGCAATACATCTAGTAAAACATTACAATAATATAAATTAGTAAATAAGGTACGTTGATGACTTCCGACTTTTCAAATGTTTTGTTACATTGACATTTGATAAATGCATTAAGAACATATCATTTTTATTTTTATTTTGTGCTCACATAGTAAATTGCCAGCTGTTTTATAAGAGCAAAATGCATAAAAATCAATCATTTAACATAAAAAGAAAAGGAAAAAAGTTTTATACATTGGTGGTTGGTCTGTGTTTTGTCAATACTTTTGTCAAAAACACTTATTATATAGTCAATATAGTTGCTCCGTCATCCACACAATACATTTGACTTTAGATCCGGTTCATGTAAATTTTGAAGAGTTAGGTTTTTATGCATTTCATAAAACAAAGGTTTATAAAATACTCAATTTTATCAAGAGAGATTTAAGCCAACTACTCCTCATATACTCAATTTCCAGAAGTACTTAGGACGGTTTTATTATGCAAGTAACTATGATGTGCGTTTTTTAACATTATGCAAACTTGATCAATTATTTTAATGCCGAAACTCAAGAGTTACGTGTTCAGTTAGTTCCCTTTCATGAGAAAAGAAACTTTGAATAAAAGTTCAACATACCTTTTATGTTTCGGAATGCAGTTCCCCATTGTTACGTTCACTAGTCAAGTATGAAATGCTTTTTTAATTTACATTTACTGCTTCCTATGTTTGTTTTTTTTCTTAACTTGTAGGTTCCTCTTAAGAAGCACACTATATATCACTTGCTATTCGTGGAAACTAAAAGAAAGATCAGCAGGCAGCTGTATCATCACTTCCTGAACACAAAGAGATGGTGTTTAAATAGACAATGACACATTTAGGAGTGTGGATGTTAACATTATATGTATTTTTCACTTTTTTATTTTACTTTTATTTATTATTTTTATTCCTTTCAGAACATATGAGACCAGAGAAGCTCCATACAACAGTGACAAAGAGTAGTTTTACTATTAGAGGGTTTCTGGATTTCACTAGGAATATATTATACCTGTATATCCGTTTACTTTTTGTACTCTTTATTTTATTAAGAAGTGTTTATAAGCTCTGTTTTTTCTGGCTAAAATCTTACAAACAGTTCCTAAGTGATTTTCCCATCTGCAGCTCATGAACATGGTGTACTTCTAAGTACATGGGTTCAGTTGTCTCACAGCAACCAATCAGTGGCAACATTTTGTCACATGCCACATATGAAAGGTCACTGATTTGCTAATTTAAAACACTGCACTTGACAGTCTGTATTCGTGAGCTGGAAGAGATTCAGAGAGCATACCCAAACAGGTAAGAAATGCAAGATTTAAGGCAGAAAAAAAATAATTTTTAATAAAATAAAGTAATAGATACATTGGTATATTATATCTTAGTGGAATCCAGATACCTCCCATGTCTCTAACTATTGAGAAACAGTGAAATGTGCATCAATTTAAATCAAAAGTTTGTTTATCTACTATAATGAGTGTGCATGGGGATGTGTGTCTAAAATTGGACACACACAAAATATATATTAAAGGGCCATTTACCTCACCGTAAGTGCTCTTCGTGGTGTGAAAGAGCACAAGATTGTATGTTAGAATTAACTTTTTTTTTATTACACTAATAACAGATAAAACATCTAACATTTTAAGTATGTTTACATAACAAAGTGTATCCTGCCTACTGACAGTTTCATGATTAATAACAGATGCCAAGCCGTGCAGTGAGGACTCAGGTTTGCTATTGTGCTATGTTCTTTCCATTTGGTTATGATAGATTCAATGGTGCTCCTGGGGATCCTCAAAGATTTGGATATTTTTTTATAATCTAATCCTGACTAACAAAGGGGGTGAATACATACGCACATGACAATTTTCTGTTTTCTACTTCTAAAAAATAGTTTTATGTATATATTTTTCTCATTTCACTTCACCAACTTAGACTATTGTGTTCTGATCCATCACATAAAATTCAGATTAATAAAACATTGCATTTAAAGCTGTAATGTAACAAAATAGGTAAAAAGTCAAGGGGGTGAATAATTTTGCAAGGCACTGACTGGCTGTAGACCGCCCCAGGCCTCCTGGGGTCGGTAGGAGGGCAACGTGACCCGTGCAGGAACGGGAGTAGGGTAGAGTAGGAGTGTCTAGCTGGGGGGCAGGGCCGTGACCCGGGTAGGAGCGGGAGCAGGGTAGGATAGGAGTGGCTAGCTGGGGGGCAGGGCCACCTAGAGGTTTGGCGCCTGTTTTGTCAGTGTGCCCCCAGCTAGCCAAGAAGGCAGATCCCACCCACCCATCCCTTATATATTTTGGAACATAGGTGTTAAATTATTTATTTATTTATTTTATTTTTTTTTAAATTGATTTTTATTAGACAGGTCAGACATACAACATAGTGCAGTAAAAACATTAGAGGTAATAAATAGAAAGTAACAGTAAACGTATTTCACCTTTCTGATTTCTGGTGTGTCATCTGCCTGACCAAACTTCCTCTCCATTTTCCATTTTTCTGGTGTGATAATAGCTGAAGCTAGCTTTTAATTAATTCAAAACTAATGAAAAAACTGTATTTAATAAAGTCCCAGAACCATGGGGACAATTTTATAAACTTGGATTCCTGACCAACTGTTGTCATGTGCTTGGGTGGTAGCAACTAATATATTAAGAACTCTGTGTTTAGTTTTCTGTATGGGGCTAATGATGCTGGGTAAGCTAATACGACTCCTGTGATCATTCCCTCAATAGCTTCTTTGGAGGGAGAATTGTCACTCACCCTATTTATCTGCTGCGTCTTGTCTCCCAGGCGGCCCAGCAGGAGGCCCAGCGCTTGTAGTTTTGGTCAACCTCAGCGGACAGAATGCTCATGGACCGAACGAGTTCAATTTTGTTTAAGACTATTTCAAACGATGGGGTGGGTGATTTCCAATGGGCGGCTACTACTATCCTAACTGCTAGGAAAATTTGGTTGGTTAGGAATTGTTCTGAGTTGGACATCCCTTCTACCGGTAATCCCAGAATGGCCTCCTCTGGTCTCATGAGATAGCTTTGACCCCATATTTTCTCCAGGGTTTTGTAAGTGTCTACCCAGGTGTGTCTAATCATAGGACATTCCCATAGTTTATGGATTAGAGTCCCTTTCTGGTTGCAGCCCCTTTCGCATGTGTCGTTAATCGTCTGGTTTCCCATGTGCAATCTTACTGGGGTTAGATACCATCTCATAATAACTTTATAGGAGCTTTCCTTCATAATTATGTTAAGTGATGCGTTTTTGGCCTGTTTCCGAATGCTGTTCCATTGGTCTCTGTCTAAATTTATGTTGAGGTCCCTTTCCCATGCTGACTCATAGTGTAATTTCGGGGGCGTGACTAACTCGCTTAAATGATTATAGGTGTTAAATTATTGAAAATTGTAAATATGTGTTAAAAAAAAAAAAAAAAAAAAATATATATATATACGGTATATATATATATATATATATATATATTTATATATATTTATGTATGAAAAATGGGAAAATATGTGTAAAAAAAAAAAAAAAAATATATAAATAAATGGAAAAGTACCAATACAATAAGTCGAGTATATTACTCTAATCTGTTTACGTTATTAGCAGTTGTATATGTATTCATTTCAGGCCGAGTTATGATGTGCCTGTATTTCGTTGTTGTCACAGCAAGGCGGTGGTGAGGGGAGTCGCCGGGACAGTGGTAAAGTGGGGGTGATCCTACCCTACGGGGGCACGGATGCTCCATCATGGTAGGCCCTGGACGAGGGTCAGGGCGCAGAGTGTACTGTCTTGGTTCCCAGGCTCCTCCCCTCTCTTGTTTACGTATATTTAATTAATGGGTTTGTTATTACGTGAACTTGGGTTTACCAATAAACGCTGTGGCCAGTATGCACCCCAAGCAAGTTGTTGTGTCTAATTATTTATTGATTAAGGGTTTAGAAAGGATTCTGCATAACAAGATTATTCAGGGAGCAAGTTATACCCAAAATGTCACGCGGACATACTCACTGGGCCTTTCACGGGTCATGTATATGTAAAGCATCAGCATGATCTCACTGGAACCATCTCACTCATGTCTCAGTACCTACATATAACCATCACGTTTGGCTTTTTAAAACGAGACAGAAAACAATAAAATCAGCAAATCATAAGAACACAATGATTCCTGACCATTTCTAAATTAGGGTGATCTGATTATAAAATAAACTCAGCACAGGAGCTAAAATGATTGAAACAAATAACTAACCAATGAAGTATTATTCTAAATTCATAACATTAATATTCATGTAGCTCCAGAAGTCACTAGTTCTACAACTATATATATATTACCGAATTGCCCGTCAAAAAATGACGGCAATGAAATTGTAAGTGAGCTAATGGTGTTTTGTGTGTACTACTGAAATATATAATACATTAATAAATTAATATACTTTACCTATTTTGAAGCATTGTGTTGAAGAGCTGCAATCTGTTTTGATGTTGCTGCAGCATTAGTGGTGTGGAGCTGCTGTGTAAGCGTGATGAATGTGTGCAGTGTAATACTGTGCGTGCGCAAGACGAAACCGTTAGCGTAGTTGTGTACTTCCGCATTGGCGTAAAATGGCGGGTAATGTGTGGTATGCGTCTTAGCTGAATATCCGTAGGTCGTTTGTGGTATTTTGCAAGTTTCTTGCGGTGTTTTGCGTGTTTAGAGTGATGTAGCCTCGTTTTCGTTTTGTTCAGCGGCCATTTTTTAGTATTCAAACTCTTTTATTTTTAGTTAAATGAAGGTATAAGTTGTTTTTTTTGAGGTCCTGGATGCCCCCTCTTGCTGTAGGTAAGCTTTTTATGTATGTGTTGTGTGTATTTATTGTGTTTTGAATTTTGTAATGTTCGGCAGTTGCGTCCGATTGTTGCGAGGTCGTAATGTGTGGTAACGTGTCTCGTATGTTGTTTGCGTTGCGAGGTAAAGTTTGCGAGGGTCGTAGTTGGTGTGTCGTGTTGTTTGCGTTGCGACGTAAAGTTTGCGAGGGTCGCAGTTGCTGGCAAGGAGCGCCTTCGGCGCTCCATGCCAGCAACTGAGGCCCTCGCCCGCGGCCCTCGCTACCCAAGGGCCGCGGGCTCGCTACTCGAGCCCGCAAGCGTGAGCAACGGCTCTGGCTGGCTCGCCTGCTCACAACTATATATGTGACTAGCGCCTTGCCCGTAAAAAATGAAATAAAATTTGAAGCCGTGGGAATGCTGTTTGACACACAATTTAAAGATGTTTGCACTCTGAGGACCTTTGGCGCTTATTGCGAGCCTCTCCTGTCATCTACTTTTGCTCCTCTGAGCACCTTCGAGAGATTTATATTTATCTATATTTAGTTAAGTAATAATGAATTAATTAGTTCTTGAATAAATTAATATACTTTAGCTAACAATCTGTTTGTATTTTCCGGCAGCATACATTGTTGTTGGTGCTCTGATTATAAAGTGTAATGAATGTCCCAACTGTGCATTAGAAATAGGCTGCGTGCGCGAGGGAAATACGTTGGTGTAGTTGTGTAAAGCGCCATTGTAGATTCGTAATTAGAATTTCCCCCTAACTCCAGATAATTGCCCCACAGTCCCAGAGAACTGCCCCGCGACCTCCCCCAACCCCAGAGAATTGCCCCCTAACCCCAGATAATTGCCCCCCAATCTCAGAAAATTGCCCCACAGCCCCAGAGAATTGCCATGTGACCTCCCCCAACCTCAGAGAATTGCCCCCAACCCCAGAGAATTTCCCTCCCTGCCCCAGAGAATTGCCACACAGCCCCAGAGAACTGCCCCATCTCCACCCCCAGCCCCAGAGAATTGCCACATGACCTCCCCCAACCCCAGAGAATTGCCCCACAGCCCCTGAGAATTGCCTCACAGCCCTAGAGAATTGCCCTGTGACCTTCCCCAGCCCTAGTGAATTGACCCCCATCCCCAGAGAATTGCCCCATGACCTTCCCCAGCCGCAGTGAATTGCCCCCCAGCCCCATAGAATTGCCCCCAACCACAAAGAATTGCCCCACAGCCCCATATAATTGCCACACGACCTCCCCAATACCAAAGAATTGCCCCCTAACCCCAGATAATTGCCCCCAACCCCAGATAATTACCCCACAGCACCAGAGAATTGCCATGTGACCTGCCCCAACATCAGAGAATTGCCCCCAACCACAGAGAATTGCCACCCAGCCCCAGAGAATTGCCCCACAGCCCCAGAGAACTGCCCCATCACCTCCCCCAGTCCCAGAGAATTGCCCCCAGCCCCAGAGAATTGCCCCACAGCCCCAGAGAATTGCCCTGTGACCTCCCCCAATGAGAGAGAATTGTCCCCCAACCACAGAGAATTGCCCCCAGTCACTGAGAATTGCCCTGTGACATCCCCCAGCTCCAATGAATTGCCCTCAGCCCCAGAGAATTGCCCCATCACCTCACCCAACCCCAGTGAATTGTCCCACAGCCCCAGAGAATTGCTCCATCGCCCCCAGCCCCAGGGAATTGACCCGTGACCTCCACCAACCCCAGAGAATTGCCCCAACATACACACCTAACACATACACATTTACATATGCCATTATATATATATATATATATACTAGCGAATTGCCCGTCAAAAAATGCCATCAATCAAATCGTACGGTAGCTAATGCTTGCGAGGTTGTAATGTCTGGTAACGTGTCTCGTATGGTGTTTGCGTGTGTAGCCTCGTTTTCGTTTTGTTCGGCGGCCATTTTTTCTCTCGCATATCAAATTTTTTATTGTCCAAACTCTTTTATTTTTACTGAAACCAAGGTGTAAGTTGCCTTTATGAGGTCCTGGATGCTCCCTGTTGCTGTAGGTAAGTTTTTTATGTATGTGCTGTGTGTATGTATTGTGTTTTTAATTTTGTAATGTTCGCGAGTTGCGTCCAAGTGTTGCGAGTCCGTAATGTGTGTGAACGTGTGTGGTATGTTGTTTGCGAGTGTCGTAACGTGTGTGCCGTGTTATTTGCGTTGCAACGGGCCGTACGCTGCGGGCAAGGGCATGGAGGTCTGCTCCCTCTCTCCAGCGGCGGGGTATTGTGCGGAGGAGGTGGCTGCAGGGTCTCAGCGTGGAGCAACGGGCCGTACGCTGCGAGCAAGGGCCTCAGTTGCTGGGGTGGAGCGCCTTCGGCGCTCCACCCCAGCAACTGAGGCCCTTGCCCGCGGCCCTCGCTATGCGACAGCCCGTACGCTCACAACTATATATGTGATATATATATATATATATACACACAGTGATTTGCCCGTGACCTTCCCCAGCCCCAGTGAATTGCCCCCAGCCCCAGAGAATTGCCCCCTGACCTCCCCCAACCACAGTGAATTGCCCCCCAGCCCCAGAGAATTGCCCCAACACCAGAGAATTTCCCACAGCCCCATAGAATTGCCCAATGACCTCCCTCAGTGCCAGAGAATTGCCCTGCGACCTCCCCGGACCCCAGAGAATTGACCCCTAATCCCAGATAATTTCCCCAGAGAATTGCCTTGTGACCTCCCCAGCCCCAGATAATTGCCCCCAACCTCAGAGAAATGCCCCCAGCCCCAGAGAACTGCCCCATCGCCTCCCTCAGCCCCAGAGAATTGCCCCCCAGCCCCAGATAATTGCCCTGTGACATCCCCCAACCCCAGAGAATTGCCCCACAGCCCCAGAGAATTGCCTTGTGACCTCCCCCAACCCCAGAGAATTGCCCCCTAACCCCAGATAATTGCCCTACAGCCCCAGAGAATTGCCTTGTGACCTCCCCCAGCCCCAGATAATTGCCCCCAACACCAGAGAATTGCCCTGTGACCTCCCCCAACCCCAGATAATTGCCCCCAACCCCAGAGAATTGCCCCCAGCCCCAGGAAATTGCCCCACAGAACTGCCCCATCACCTCCCTCAGCCCCCGAGAATTGCCCTGTGACATCCCCCAGCCCCAGTGAATTGGCCCCGGCCAGGTCGCAGGGGGCCACAGGGACCTGCAAGGACTGAGGGTGGAGCAAGAGGCAATAGAGGTCTGCGTGGGTACACAAGGTCCACGAACGAGGAGGGGACCACAAAAGGCAGAGGTCTGCTGGGGTCCAAGGGAGGCCACAGGGGGCAGTGGAGGGCTTGAGGGGGCTGACGGAGGCCGCAGAGGTTTGCCAGGGGCCACAGGAGGCTGAGGGGAAACACAGGGGGCAGTAGGTGGCCACATGGCCTGCAGGGGACACAGTGGGGCCTGTGGAGTGCCACAGTGGACCATTAGGAGCCGCAGGGGACCTACAGGAGGTCTATGGGGGCCACAAAGGGTCATGGGGGCCACAGGGACCTCAGAAAACCCATGCAAGCAATAGGGGAGCCATAAGGGGCCCCCAGGGGTTACAGAGGATCCACAGATGCACAGGGGGGGCCTGGGGACTGTGGGGGGCTTCAGGGGACCCATGGGAGTGCCATAGGGACCACAGGGGACCCTGGGTTCCACAGGGACCTTAAGGGACCCCCAGGGGAAACAGAGGCCCACAGGGGCCTCATGGGGTCAAGGGAGGGCCATGGGGGCCACTAGAGTGCTGCAAGGGTGCCACGGCGCCACACGGGGGCCTGCAGGGGACCCATGGGATAACCACACGGGACCCTGGGGGGTCACAGGGGGCCACTGGGGGGCAACAGGGGCCACAAGGAGCAGAGGGAGGACCACGGGGGTCAAGGGAGGGCCGCTATGGTTGAGGGAGGGCCATGGGGGCCGAGGTAGGGCAGGGGGGCCACAGGGGGCAAAGGAGGATCGTGGGGGCCACAGGGGGTCGAGCGAGGGCCACGGGCCCAATAGATGGCTGCAGGTTCCAGGCATGACTCATGGGGGCTACACAGGGCTGAAAGAGGGCAGCGGGGGCCACTGGGGGGCCACAGAGTTTACAGAGAACCCACGAGGGCCACAGGGGCTAAAGGCAGGACCATGGGGGAGCCAGAAGCCACGGGGGCCACAAGGGGGTCGTGGGAGGTCCGCAGGGGCCTGTCAGAGGTGAGAGGTAGCTCCCCCTCTTCTCCCTCCCCCTCTGCTCTCTCTTCTCCCTCAACCTCTGATCCCTCTTCTCCCTCCTATGTCACCCTCTGATCCCTCTTCTCCCTCCGACCCCCCCCACCCCTTGCTCCTTCTGCTCCCTCCTCCATTCTGAAACCTAAGAGCTGTGCTTGGAGATAATCGGAAGGGGCGGGAAGTCACGCTCTTTGCTGATTGGCTGAAAAGTCAATCAGCTCGCACATGCTCTGTGTGCAAGGGTACACATCAGAGTCCGTGTACCCATCATGGCAGCTTACAGCAGCCATTGAAGCAACTGCTGGAGCTGCTGGGGGTGTAAACGTCACCACCAGCACATTTTTTTTTTGTATGCAAAGACGGTTTGCATATTTTCATGCAAATGTTTTTGCTAGGTGGGTTATGCTGCATTCTACAGAATACATCCATAACCCATCTCACTTTAATATACCTTTAAATTGACATGACTGATCAATTCTTATCATGTCTTCAACAGGATCATTAGCAGCACTTATACAGCCAAGTTCTCTGTTCAGGGCCTGTACTTCACAACTAGGAATAGATCTACATACACTAGTTTCTGAAGTCATTTTCAAACAGCCATCTTTTTCAGTTTCACTAAAACATTCTGAACATCTGTCTTATTGGATTCTGAGACACTAAAAGTAGCCACACAACATTTATTTTGCCCAGCTGTGCTCTTAGATCACTAATATCTGCTATACAATGCGAATGATCAGTCTCCTTATTGTTAGAAGATGCTAAGCACTTTCTGAATTTCTCAACTTTTGCATAAGCTGCTAATTTTTAAAAATACATGAGGTATTTCTTATAATTCCTTAAGACAAACACACCATTGCATGGAGTGGGTTGCCAGTTCCTTCTCCAGCTTACAGCTCCTGGCATTCTTAGGTGGTATCCCATCCAAGTACAGACCAGGCCCAAGCCTGCATGGCTTCAGGGTGGTGTGATCTCTTGGTTTGCTAACTGGAATCGAACGCAGGTCATAGCACTAAGGGCACCGAATCCTAACCACTGGACCACCTGAGAACACACACCATTAGTAGTAACCAATTTTTAACACTAGAGATTTATATGATAACATTTATATTTATAAAATATATTTATTAAAATCATAAATGTTAAAAATTGCCTGTATACAAGCCATATTTTACAAGGGCCTAGTGCAATAGTTTCTTCAATGAGTCCCCAATGCTGAGTGGATCTTGTGTAAGTGAAAAGGAAAACTAATTATTACACCTTAAACACCAAGGGCCCTATTAAATTCCAGCCTCGTAAATAAGAGGCTTCTACTTAAGCCCTACGTACTGCAAAGTTTCTCTAACTTACAATGCTATTAAATTAGCCCTGCTGCGAGCAACATATGAGCTACGCAGCAGGGCCGTACGTATCTACACTGCGTAAATGTGCATGAGGAGTGACACCCTGCGAGATGATATCGCAGGCTCCCACTCCTCATCAATTGCTGCGGGGGTCCTTAAAGGGACCTCCGCGGCAGTCCCCCACATAAGCCCTGCCGTGGGGGGTACTCCAAATACCCCCCGGCACCTAAAATTAACCCCCCCTCAATGCGGGGGTCCCCGTTGGGACCCCCGAAGTGTCCTCACATGAACACCTTGCTGCAGGGGTCCATAGGAACCCCCGCAGCCCCCACACATTAACCCCTTGCAGCGGGCGTCCCCGATCGGCAGCGATCAGGCCCCCGCTGCATTTAATACTTTTAAATTCCCCTTAAAGGGCCCGCGGCACACTATTACGCAACCCCGGCCGCGGCACCTAAAATTAACCCTCCTCTATGCTGGGGGTCCCCATCGGGACCCCCAAAGTGTCCCCATATAAACCCCCTGCAGCGGGGATCCCCGATCGGCACCGATCGTGACCCTGCTGCATTTCAATTTTAAATTTCCCACCTCGCCGTAAAGGTCCTGAAAGGACTCGCACTAAAAATATTAACCCCAGGCAACTATAATTAACCCTATAACTCATGGTGGTCAATCCAGACCCCCATAAGGCCTTAATTACCCCATTAACTCATGGTGGTCAATACAGACCCCCATAAGGCTCTATTTAACCCCATCAGTCCCATAAGGGTATATTATTACCATTATGGGCCTGTTACAACCCAACATTAACCACATAAGTGCCATGACGGTCCTCAAGGACCATCATGACACTAACTACAAACACTACACTATAACCCCCAATAAACCATTTAATCTAAACTAACCCCCCTCTACACTAATCTATTAACACTTACACTACCTACCTACACTACCTACCCCCTAATAAACCGCCCCAACACTCTAATTACAAAAAACAAAAAAACCTACCTTACAGAACACAAAAAAACCTACCTTACGGAACACAAAAGAACCTACCTTACAGAACACAAAAAAACCTACCTTACAGAACACAAAAGAACCTACCTTACAGAACACAAAAAACCTACCTTACAGAAAACCAAAAAACCTACCTTACAGAACACAAAAGAACCTACCTTACAGAGCACAAAAAAAACTACCTTACAGAACACAAAAAAAACCTACAGTACAGAACACAAATAAACCTACAGTACAGAACAACAAAAAACCTACAGTACAGAACACAAAAAAACCTACAGTACAGAAAAAAAAAAATACATTACAACCCCACTCCCCACTACAGAAAATAAAACAATTACACACCTGAAAAGGAAAGACAGATAAACACAATACAATACATACATATAATACATTACATACATTACATACAATACATTACATTACATACATTACATATAATATATTACATATAATATATTACATATAATATATTACACATAATACATTACATACAATACATGACATTACATGCATTACATATAATATATTACATATAATATATTACATATAATATATTACACATAATACATTACATACAATACATGACATTACATACATTACGTATAATATATTACATATAATCCAAATCAAATACCCCCTATCTATCTAACATACAATCTATCTAATATACAATAAATCCTAACTACATACACAGGCCCTCATTCAATTGCAATTTGGCCAATTGAATAGGGGTCTAAATAAGCACATAACATATTTTTTTAAAGAAGTTTTTAGTTAGTAAACATCTATCCAAAAGCAAGTTCTTCACTGACTAAAAACTTCTTTAAAACAAATATGTTATGTGCTTATTTAGAGCCCTATTCAATTGGCCAAATCGCAATTGAATGAGGGCCAAAGACCCTAATTCTAAGCTAAAATAAAATAATTACAGTCCTAACTACACAGACCCTAATTCTAAGCTAAAATAAAATAATTGAGACCACTTACCTTTAAGATGTCCCTTCAGATCACTAACCTAGGGGTAAAACAAAACAAAATAATTAGTACAAAACATTAACATGAAATAAATAAACATTATATACATTCTAAATATTATACTCACCTTTCCAGCATGTCCCGTCATTGTTTAGCTCTTCCGGCGCGGCCCTGTTTAAAAAACACAATACATTAATACATTAATACAATATATAAACAATAAATAAAATAAACATATAAACATCTAAATATACATTTAACTTACCTCCCCGCAATGTCCCCGGCCTTCTCCCCTTCAGCCCCGGCTGGGCAGCGGAACCATCCACGCTCTAAAAAAAAGAAAAAACTAACGGAGGTCTGCACTCGCAGACCTCCCCGACGCTAATGAGCCTCCCGGAGTCCTTTCCGGGAGGAAATTGGCATTGGCGGCTTGTGATTGGCTGAAAAAGCTGTCAGCCAATCAAAAATCGTCAATGTATGAGCCAATCAGGATGTGCAGATGTCTTCTATCAATCACTCCGTGGGGGTGTATCCCATAGTGATTGGCTGAAGGCATCTGAGCCTTGTGATTGGTTCCCATAAAGATAGACAAGTGTTTTAGCCAATCAGGGTGGGATATTGGGGTGTATCCCATCCTGATTGGCTCACACATTGACGACTTTTAATTGGCTGAAATTGATAGACAGCTTTTTCAGCCAATCACAAGCCGCCATTGCCAATTTCCTCCCGGAAAGGACTCCGGGAGGCTCATTAGCGTCGGGGAGGTCTGCGAGTGCAGACCTCCGGTAGTTTTTTTTTTTTTTTTTTTTTTTAGAGCGCAGATGGTTCCGCGGCCCAGCCGGGGCTGAAGGGGAGAAGGCCGGGGACATCGCGGGGAGGTAAGTTAAATGTATATTTAGATGTTTATATGTGTATTTTATTTGTTGTTTATATATTGTATTAATGTATTAATGTATTGTGTTTTTTTAACAGGTCCGCGCCGGAAGAGCTAAACAATGACGGGACATGATGGAAAGGTGAGTATAATATTTAGAATGTATATAATGTTTATTTATTTCATGTTAATGTTTTGTACTAATTATTTTGTTTTGTTTTACCTCTAGGTTAGTGATCTGAAGCAACATCTTAAAGGTAAGTGGTCTTAATTATTTTATTTTAGCTTAGAATTAGGGTCTGTGTAGTTAGGACTGTAATTATTTTATTTTAGCTTAGAATTAGGGTCTGTGTATGTAGTTAGGATTTATTGTATATTAGATAGATAGGGGGATGCATCTGATATAGTTAGGATTTATTTTATATAAAATAGATTGTATGTTAGATAGATAGGGGGTATTTGATTTGGATTATATGTAATATATTATATGTAATGTATGTAATGTCATGTATTGTATGTAATATATTATGTGTAATATATTATATGTAATATATTATACGTAATGTATGTAATGTCATGTATTGTATGTAATGTATTATGTGTAATATATTATATGTAATATATTATATGTAATATATTATATGTAATGTATGTAATGTCATGTATTGTATGTAATGTATTATGTGTAATATATTATATGTAATATATTATATGTAATGTATGTAATGTCATGTATTGTATGTAATGTATGTAATATATTATATGTATGTATTGTATTGTGTTTATCTGTCTTTCCTTTTCAGGTATGTAATTTTTTTATTTTCTGTAGTGGGGAGTGGGGTTGTAATGTCTTTTTTTTTTCTGTACTGTAGGTAATAGGAGCCGCGGCTGGGAATTTAAAAAGTTTTAAATGCAGCGGGGGCCTGATCGGTGCCGATCGGGGACCCCCGCTGCAAGGGGTTAATGTGGGGGTGCTGCAGGGGTCCCGATAGAGACCCCTGCAGCATGGTGATGTTTATAGGGTGCAGGGGGGGAGCCTCACACTGCTGTCTAGGGCTGCTCCGAGGGAGCACGTAGAGGCTTTCGGATCCCTTGCGGGCACTTTTTGTGCCCGTAGGGATTCTTACGATATGCGAGAATCATGCGTAGATTTAAGGCTGCGTGTGACTACGTAGCTCTCTCTGGGAGCCTATTCTCGGCCATTTTTTCGCAGTCATATCGCAAAGCAGGCTGCGAGAGATTCGGTACTCGCAAACAGCAGACAAACTGCCTTTTGCGAGCACCGAGAGAACTACGAGGGATAATTTAATAGGGCCCCAAGTATTAGGTTATTTTCATTAGTTATACTCAGATTTTTTCTTGCATTTTCCAATTTGAGACATTAATTTATTTATCAAATTGTAGATCTTACAGTATAATATCATTTAAAACTATAAGTAGTACAAATAAAGGAAAATAATAAGTACTAAAAAGTATTGTATTGGCTTAATGGTATTTTAAAACATTGTTCCCAAAATTTTATATTTTACCATATGGGTAACTTTTGTTGTGGCCATTTGAAAACAGTTTTTTGATGGAGATAAATAGATTGTGGATCTCTGGCAAATGTTTTTTTTTTATGAATTTGTCACAATTAGGTAAAAAACAACATGGGATTTGTTAGATCATTAGGACTAAAGTCTCAAATGCAACCAAAGCTCAGCAGTCAGGTATAGAGAACGGTTGGGAAAAACAAAGCTTAAGTAAGGTCCAGGACACCAGTTGTTACCATTACAGCTAACACAGTAGTCTAAATCAGACTAACAGCCGTATTCAAATAGCTCAACGTGTAACCGTAGCCCGTAATGGAGCCCGCAAGTCTTACAGCTATTAAATTAGACCGGTATAGCAATCCGTCAACGACTTGCGGGGTAAGGGCAAGAAAAGGCTACAGGAAGTGAAAATATGAACTGCGCACCCGCAAATCCTTTGACCTGTCAAGCCCGTAACTGTTATGTTTCCAATCATGCTACTAAATTGCAACAAATTCACTGGCGTTCAAGCCCGTAACCCGCAAATGGAGCCCAAAAGCCAATGGGTACTATAGAGGATCCGTTAGAGGGGTAAAGTCCAATCCGTAGCACTGTAAATGCACATATACACACAACTGTTCCTATATTAAAAAGGGAAAGTGGTGTTAGGTCTTCGAATTAATAGCACAACATTCTCAAGCTCGCAAATCGGCAAAAAAAATATACTTTATTTCATGTTTAATTTCCATGTTATATCGATCACGGCAATCAATGTGTTAATACACATAATGGCACTCGCATGGACTAGAATATCATATTTACAGCTTTATGAATATTGCATCATATCTGGAATGTGGGTACGATCGCAACTCGTAATTGAACCCCCTGAACTTTGAAATCCAACCTCCATTTTTCTGTGACGTAATGATGACGATCTCTGTTCCCATTGGCTCCATCTAAACCCGTAACTACAGGTTTGACTAATTGATCATGTTAATGGCCGCACATCCAACGTTCTCAAAATACTTTACGGTTTGCGTCTCAAGCCCGTAACTTGCAGCCTGTTCTAATTTAATAGCTATGTAACGCAGCCGGATTTCAAGCCTGCAGCTCTTGCGGGCTTCCCAATGTCACTGCAGGTTTCTAATTTAATATGGCTGTAAGGCTTGGCAGAGCAAACCTTAGGGTAAGCCCAAGACACCACTCTATTACTGTATTATCTATTGCACTAGAATTCGTAGCAGCACTGGCAGTGTAAAATAATATGGTGCCCCCTTGTAAATTTTCTCTCCAACCATTGGCATCAATAAAATAGATTCTTCATTTACTGCCCGTAGCAGAGGTCCCCTACCCTGTTGTGGGCCCATTATTTTGCAAACAGCAAATGCAAGTTTAACACCAAATGCAGATAACTGTCATTAGGACTAATGAAAAACTATGTAGATATCCAGACACATTGGAACTGGATACTCAAGGTTAACCAAATCAGGCAAAAATTCTCAGGAACACTGTAACAGTTAGGATACTCAGAGTTAACCATGACCCCAGCAAGATCCATTAGCTTGTGAAATAACGACTGACACCAATTTGGTAGTAACACGGGCCACAGCTTTATTAGCCAACTTGATTAACATAATCCACAACTTAAATATAATTACCGTAATTAACATAACATTCCTTAATTAACATAACGGAGGAGGAGCCCGGCCAGGACAGTAACCTCGCGCCCAGGGCCACTCAGTGCTTTTCTAAGCACGCCCATGATTTTTGATACAACGGTCCATAGGGATCAACGTTGGTTATTGATAGAGGCACCACAAGGGGTGTGGGGGTGAGACTTAATGGCCCCACCTGGTGTTAAGAGGTTATCCTGGGGGATATCCAGGCTTATAGGGGTAGCGGCTCCTGGGCATTCCTTTATTTTATCATTTAATCCCTTCCCTACCATTGGAAGGGGTTTAAATAGATTAACAAGACAGCTGATATTGATATATGCATAGGCCACACAAAACAAGCCATGGGACAAAGAAATCTATATTATATTAATCATAACTATATCAATGTAGATTAGCAAATTCATATAACAAGCACATATATGCACTCAAAAAAATATTATATTTAAATGCATTTATATATACTGTTAAGCTGTAAGCACACAAATATATTTGCATACACACAAATGCATATGCAAATTTCTCACTAGCAAGGTCTTTCAATTCCCATATTATTCTATGAAGGTTTCAGTGAAGGGGCTCCTCCGTATAATATCGGATTATAGTATAGTATAGGGAAAAGAAAGGTTTCACTTTGCTAGTGAGATAACTCTGATTTGTGAGGTGACTATAGCAATCTGATCTTTACTCAATAAGATGGAAGCTTTCTTTCCTGAGAACACAGTAATATTCATATGTTATTGCAAAGAGCCAATCCATCAATATATAAAGAGATCTACAGCTTGAATATTATACTCTTCGGCTCCAAGAGAGGCTCCTGTCCTCCCTGAGCTCGCCTTAGGACATCTGCGTTATGGTTTTTCCACCACAGTCAAATTCACCACCTGCAACCGTCCTAGGAGCGGCTTGAATATTAGACTCCATAGACAATATGGTAATGGGAGAGGTATCACTCACTGTAGAAAAACACTGATAATATAGCCCTAAGTGAGGGAAGGAGATGAGGAACAGGGTCCTCACTGTGGGGTACTGAGGGTAGACATGTGTGGGGCCAGAAGATTAATCAGAACTGGTTACTTACAAAAAATAACATCCCTTATTTTCTAGTCACACAGCTTTGCTTAACTCTTGCAACTAGCATTTACCGGTTATGAACCTTTAATAAGTTGACGAGCCTTACAGGAATGGAGGAGTTGTGAGGAGCAGGAGAAAGTGAGCACACCATAGGAAAGAGGAAGAGTGAGCTGGACTGGATAGATAGATAGATAGATAGATAGACAGATAGATAGATAGATAGATGTGCTGTTCCCAATAAACTTGTACTTGGTTTGATTACACATCATCACTGTGTGTATTTAATTCTAGAAGGAAGGTTTTATTTATTTACTGAGCTATCACTTGCTTGCATCCTGAATTCTCTTCTGGTTCCTAAAGGTCCGGATCGTCGCATGCTCCTGTGATCCTGGGTCCTGAGCTGAAGAAGCGGTCTGGGTGCTCAGGTACGAAAACCCTTATGGTCCTGGGGATTTTCCCTGTAGTTAAAAGCAGGAGAGTTTGGGGTGAACGAGGTCCCATCTCCCCTGAGTGATCACACAAAACCCAAAATTTAGGCCACTAACATATGTGATCTATTTGCTTAAAACTGTTATTTCCCAAGTTATCGGCCTAATATGTGGTCAGAATTCACCGGATACCTCTGAATGGATGTTTGTTTACCCATTGGCAGACTTGACTCAACTAAGCCAGGAGCTATAAACAAAGCCAGATTTCCCATTTGCCTTATGAGAGCCGCAAGATTCACATTCTAGTTTGGGTTTGGGACAAACTTTTATTGGAACATAGGTTTCCAGTAAATTGTACCTTGATCCAATTTCCCTCCAGTTACTTTGATGGTGACTTGGGATCAGAGGCCCACATGTCATATTGTAAATTTACAGATGCCTGAGGCACAATGGTGCTAACTAGATTAAGGATAATATTTCAATAATCTGGAAGAAGGGTGTGGAATATCCTCCATGTACTTAAGGCTCCATACCTCATTATCTCATCACAACTTCCCAGATATTCAGGCACCAGTCAATCACCATAGACCATCAGCATTAATGTAATTGGTCCATCTTTTCTCCAGTGGATTCAGATTGTGTCCATGTGTGCATAAAAGCGAGGGATTAAAAATGTCAATATTGAGTAAACGAGTGTTTGTAATGTAATCATCAAGTTTATTTTAATTCAAATCTTGTCTGTAATGATGTATTGGGATTCAAAAGATTGATGGTCATTGTAACGGACCCGCTGGCACTCCGACTTATCACATTTCCCCAAGCATGAGCCAAGGCTTCCAGAAAGGGTCAAGCAGGTCTGTTTAATGAGCACCCAAAGCAACAGCACTCACACAGCCAGAGCAACTCCTCCTCAGGGAGAGAAAAACTGACAGTTGAAAACAGACAGTATTTGAAAATATGACAGTTATTAAGGGTTCTAAACTGGTGTTCTAGGAGGGAGGGGAATAAAACAGTCAAACTAAGTCCATAAAACAGGGTTTTTCTTCACACTCTGCATCCGAAGTGCATAACAAAACTGCAGATCCTCTGTCAGAGCATTTAAAAGGGCCAGAACCAGTCTAATAAAATCCACTATGCTCAAATAACATACAGCTCAAATACAGGCAATAATCAAGGCAAAAGTCTCTTGTGGCTGCTTCTGCCACAGTCATATAATATCTTCACAAAGGTAGCATCTTTTATGATTAAAGCTTTGTATTTCCCTCTAAATTCTAAATGTTTGCTTTGGCTGGTATAACAACCACTCTCACATACATGGTGACATTGTATTATGTAAACCCCAATGGAGGATGTGCATGTATATGACCTACTGATATTATAGGGTTTGTTGTTATGAGTGGCTGTGTCCTCTTCACAGTTTACAGAGAGCTTGGTTGCAAGATTTGGTACAATTTTCCCTGATATGTTGTTCAGTGGACAATCTTCTGCTGATCAATGTTTGTTTCAGGTTTGATGGCTGCCTGGACGCTATGTGGTCACTAGACATGTACATGAAGTTGGTTCTTTAGTTTTGTATTGTAACAGGTGTTACCGGGGTGTTTTTATGGCAGATGTTACTTGGTATCTCATGGCTTGGTGATGGATGATGGCTTGCTTAGTATTGGAGGAATGGAAACTGGTGCTGTGAAGGTAGCTGCATCTGTCTGTAGGTTTCCTATATACAGATAAGTGGAGTGTGCCATTGGTGATGATTATGGCAATGTCCAGAAAGATCACCTGCTCTACAGAGTAATTCATTTTCAGTTTAATAGATCGATGGAGGGTACTGAAAGAAATGTGGAAGTCTTTGGGATTTTTTTCTTCTTCTGTCTATATGATGAACAAATCATCTATGTAGTTTCTGTAGGGTTTGTGAACAGGTCATCCATAAATCGTTTGGAGTATTGCAATATAAAGTGATACCTTTATTATTGCACAATCATTTTAGTTAGAATAACAAGCTCTCACTTGCTTAGGGAACTATTTTGTAATGACTCCCCGCAAAAACAAAAACATTTATTATAAAGGAACCACTGTAGTACAGGTACTTGCTTTTATGATATTGTAAACTCAAGCTATCACAAAAGGAAGTTGTAGCCAATTTCCTCTTCCAGGTTTCAGTTACCTTGAAAGTCCCAAGTTGGCTTCTCGTCATATCATGGGATGTTTTGTTCCATTATCAACAGTATTTGTCTGAGCAGTAAATATAGGATTATTAATGTAAAATGTATGCCAAAACAAAGAGTCTTAGTAAGAGGATAATGACATTGGCCTTATGAAAGTCTCGCCTTTACCATCATGATATGAAGTTGGTAATGTTAGACAGTACTGGTATACAGTGGAACTGATGCATGGTGGAGTCCAACGAGGTTAAGGAATGTCTGGTATAAGCATAAGTCTATCCAAAGATTTAATTAAGACAAGCTTTTAAGTAAATATAAATGGCAGACTAGATGGACCTTTTTATATTCTGTCAATTATGTTTCTATGTTTTCCTTCAAAACCTATACAGATCTTACACCGCACATTTGTGGAGGTTTCCAAAATCTTTTAAGGATGCTTTTCATCACTCATATTAGTCATGTATGCCCCACTATAGAATATAAAACACAAGGAAAATCAAAGCATATTATAATATGTTGCCCCTCCATATCCAAATACCTCAAACATAAGTTTTCCAAAAGGGACAATGTAGTAAGTTTTTGTATAAGATTTATAAAAATAAACACACTATAATATTCTAGTATTGTCATGTTTTTTTAACTTACTCTAATCTAACATTCTGCTTGTATCAAACACACATTACATTGATTCATTCTATACCCATGCAGACTTATTTTATCAAAAAAATATGTTTTTCCACACCCCAATAGCAGCCTAAATAGGCAACTGGTACGAGCCAATAGAAACACTGCTTTCAAGTATGGTTTGTAACCCTATACTAGACTTCAAGCCAACAGTAGCACAATGCAGAAATTCACTGCAGCAATGTCTGAGCTCCTCCTTGCTTCCTTGTAGTGAGGACTGCACATTCTATGATGATTTGTAGAAACTGACTTCTCAGAGATTACAACAATGTTGTAGCTGCCTGTGATTGGACAAAACAAATTATGAATTTTATGCTAATTTAGCTAGGATTTTTCAGGGGCAATCCTTGTCAAAAGCAAGCGCCATAAAAGCTGAAGAAATGTGTAAACGCTAGGGTAGTTTATTAATGTTTATTTTGGGATTATTTCATGCATACACTACTGATTCTCCTCTAGCAGATGCATCCATAACCCATGAAACTTAAATATGCCTTTAAGGGTGAGTGTATACATATGTACCCTGTGAGAGTGAATGCTAGTGTATGACAGAATGTACGTGTGACAGTGTATGCAAATGTATGCTGGGAATAATATGCATGACATTTTGTACATGAAAGGGAAAACCTATAGCGTATGGGGGTGCAGGAGATTGTGTAAATAAATGCATTAGTGAGAAAGAGAATCTGGACCTACATACTGTATGTAATCGAGATCTGTATCTATCTATATATGCATATATCTCTCTCTCTATCTAAAAAGACAAATATGTCTTCCTGTGATATCTCTCTGCCCCTTCCCCTCACCTCTTGTACCCCTGGCTGGCCTTTCAGGATAATTCTGAAAGCCGGGTCTCATGAGATCATGCGAGATTATGTTGCATGATTTTGTGAGAGCTGCAGAACAAAGAGATCTGACAGTTAAAGGCACAGGAGGTGCCTATAATCTAGCGGGGTTTGTTTCCGCCATCTCCCCCGGTTCCTACGCCCCTGGTGCAGGAGAGAGTGTGCATAAACGCGCCTCAGGAGGTTGAGGTCACTTCCAGTGACACCTAGACTTAGGGCCCTATTACTTTTGTTGATTTTGAGTTCCCTTAGCCGGTAAAGTAGCCCGCAAAAGTTACGGCTATTAAATTGGCCTCTTTCAGCTACCCACAAACGATCTGCAGGTTACAGGCGGAAAAACCCTATGGGCCGTCAAACTCTGAACTATGTCCCAGCTAAACCTTTGATCTGTCAAGCCCGTAAATGTTACTATCGCAAATCGCTATTAAATTGCTACGAATCCTCAAGGACACACTGGCGTTCAAACCTGTACACAGCAAATGGAGCCAAAAATTCTACGGTTACTAGAGAAGAGGGGGTTAAACTCTTGTCAGTAGCACTGTAAAAGCAAATACAAACACAATACTGTATTTTAAATTAAAGGGAAAATGATGTGAGGTATTAATATTAATAGCATAATATTCTCAAGCACGCCATTCAGCAATACATTTATTTTTATTTTATGTTTCATTGGTATATTGATCTTGGTAAGCAATGTGTTATTACTAGAGATATCGCGAATAGTTCGCCGGCGGACGGTTCCCGGCAAACATAGCATGTTCGCGTTCACGGCGAACTGCGAACATATGCAATGTTCGATCCCCCCCTATACTTTATCATTAAACAAACTTTGACCCTGCACCTCACAGTCAGCAGACACATTCCAGCCAATCAGCATCATACCCAGGGGCGGCCCGTCCATTGGGGCGTCAGGGCAAACGCCCCCCCAAATATTTTCTTCACCCTGCAATAAAAAAAACACAACAATGTATTAGTATAACCCAAAAACAAATAAATATAAGGTGTACATCATCATTTCAAGTCTAAATAGTATTAAAAATGAAGTAAAGTTAGTAAAGGGACACTGTCACTTTAAAATAACCCTTGCGCTACATTAACTAATGCTGTGTATCTATATAGCCCCCTGCCTGCACCCTGTGTGATCAAATTACAATAGTTATACACTGTGTACACTAACCTTTAGACTCTTCTCTCTCTTCAATGAGTCCTGGCCTGGCCCCCTGACCGTTAATGCATGCCGCCCACCATCACAGTGACGATATGCATGGGCGGTCATAAATGTATCAATTAATAACTGACAGTCTTCCATCATTGACCAATCAATGATGGAAGGCTGTCCAGTTACTAAGTGATCAATCTAAACCCACCCAGACCGTTAGCCCTGAGCGCCCCCGCCAGCAAATAGGGCCTCGAGTTATCATTTTGATTGACTGATACAGTCAATAAAACCACCAGTTCCCTGTCCCTTCCCCCTTTCTGTTTCCTGACCCTGGTCACGCTGAGACTGAGAGACCTCCCTGGCTGAATCTACTCATCTGCTCTGCCTGCCTAACACAGTAAGTCTACCTTCCTGGCACCTGCCCTGCCCCTGCCCCTGGCCAAACCAAAACCCCTAGTAGCCCCTAATAAAAGTTAGGGGTGACCAGTTACCCCCAGTCCCCCACTATGCCTGCCTGGCCTGCCAGTGCCACCTACCCAGCCACCCACCAACTACCACCGACGACCCCAGCCATCACCCCCATGTGGCCTGTGCCACCCCCGATCAGGCCTGCCCTATGCTAGCCTAGCTATGCCATCATGCCACCGCCGGATTACCCCGATCACGGGATCGGGGTAGTCGGGTGGTGAGCGGGGTGGCACAGGCCCACATGGGGGCGATCGGATCACCCCCTTGATGAGGCCTGTGCCACCCCTGATGACCTCCATGTTGCCGCCCTATGCCACCCCCGAGGCCCGATCACCACCGGCACCACCCCGATGCGGCCTATGCTACCCCGGGTATTCGGGCAGTGAGCGGGGTTGACCAGGCCACATGGGGGTGGATGTTCACCCCATGAGGCCTGTGCCACCCCTGATCGTGGCCTATGGGCGACCGATGGGCGCCTGACCGTGACCGACCCCACCCTGGATGAACCAACTACCTACACCCCCCCCCCTATTTTTATTCCATTTTTAGAAGTAACAGGCATGTATATGTGCCTGTCACTTCTAAAGATAAAATAAAAGTAAGGGAAGGGAAAAAAAAATACAGTAAAAACATTATTATTACAATTAAACAGTAAGCTAAGCAAACACATTGTTAGTACAGTTAGTAACACAACACATTTTATACAAAAATAAACAGCTTTAAATAAACATTAATAAAAAATAAAATAAACAACAGCACATACTTACCTGTAAAATTGACCCCTCCAGCGTTGGCCTTCTCTCCTCTGGATATAGTCATGAAAAATAAATAATCCAATGTTGATTGAAGCCAATGGTCAAATAAAATAATCCATGTTGATTGAAGCCAATGGTCAAAATAAAATAATCCAATGTTGATTGAAGCCAATGGTCAAATAAAATAATCCATGTTGATTGAAGCCAATGGTCAAAATAAAATAATCCAATGTTGATTGAAGCCAATGGTCAAAATAATCCAATCTTGATTGAAGCCATTGTCCATCCATCCATTCTGGCCCATTGAAAGAAGCCTCCACAAAAAAAAAAACGACGCTCTAAAAGAGCTCCTCCTACAAGGAGCCCCTCCCGCGATTAATTGTTTTTTTCCCACGGTCTGCTATATATACTAATTTTTGACGGACTCTGATTGGCTGAAATTTTTGATTGACATCGATTTCAACCAATGAGAGTCTTTAAAAAATTAGCAAATCAGCAAGCAGGTATGGAAGCCTGTAAGGGTAAAAAAGGTTAGTGTGAACTTGTTTGACCCTGTATGTATTATACATATTACAGGGCTATTTTATGTGATATACATGTTACAGGATAATATCCTGTAACATGTATAGCCAAAAAATAGCACTGTAATATGTATAACAAATAATGTGTAATAGAAATGCATGAACAATATAATATAACAAGAAATAAAGAACATCAATTAATCAAATAATAAATATCAATTAATATATATTGTTGTATGTATATGTTTATGTATATTTATGTGTATTTTTTATGCGTATATATATATATATATTTGGATATATATATATATATATATATATATATAAAAATTGATATCAATATATCACAATAAATAAATATATATATATATATATATAAAAATTGATATCAATATATCACAATAAATAAATATATATATATATATATATATATATATATATATCAATTTGATATATATATATATATATATATATATATATTTATTTATTGTGATATATTGATATCAATTTTTATATATATATATATATATATTTATTTATTGTGATATATTGATATAAATTTTTATATATATCTATCAATATATATATATATCTATCAATATATATATATATATATATATATATATATATATATATATATATATATTTATATATTATTATTATTTTTTTTTTTTTTGGGCCTATATGTTATTTAAGGTTTTTAAGGTGCGGTTGGGGCCTATATGGTCCCAATTTGTAATTTAAAGTTTTTAAGGTGCGGTTGGGGCCTATATGGTCAAAATTGGTTATTTAAGGTTTTTAAGGTGCGGTTGGGGCCTATATGGTCCCAATTTGTTATTTAAAGTTTTTAAGGTGCGGTTGGGGCCTATATGGTCAAAATTGGTTATTTAAGGTTTTTAAGGTGCGGTTGGGGCCTATATGGTCCCAATTTGTTATTTAAGGTTTTTAAGGTGCGGTTGGGACCTATATGGTCCCAATTTCTTATTTAAGGTTTTTAAGGTGCGGTTGGGGCCTATATGGTCCCAATTTGTTATTTAAGGTTTTTAAGGTGCAGTTGGGGCCTATATGGTCCCAATTTCTTATTTAAGGTTTTTAAGGTGCGGTTGGGGCCTATATGGTCAAAATTGGTTATTTAAGGTTTTTAAGGTGCGGTTGGGGCCTATATGGTCCCAATTTCTTATTTAAGGTTTTTAAGGTGCGGTTGGGGCCTATATGGTCAAAATTGGTTATTTAAGGTTTTTAAGGTGCGGTTGGGGCCTATATGGTCCCAATTTGTTATTTAAGGTTTTTAAGGTGCGGTTGGGGCCTATATGGTCCCAATTTCTTATTTAAGGTTTTTAGGTGCGGTTGGGGCCTATATGGTCAAAATTGGTTATTTAAGGTTTTTAAGGTGCGGTTGGGGCCTATATGGTCCCAATTTGTTATTTAAGGTTTTTAAGGTGCGGTTGGGGCCTATATGGTCCCAATTTGTTATTTAAGGTTTTTAAGGTGCGGTTGGGGCCTATATGGTCCCAATTTCTTATTTAAGATTTTTAAGGTGCGGTTGGGGCCTATATGGTCAAAATTGGTTATTTAAGGTTTTTAAGGTGCGGTTGGGGCCTATATGGTCCCAATTTGTTATTTAAGGTTTTTAAGGTGCGGTTGGGGCCTATATGGTCCCAATTTGTTATTTAAGGTTTTTAAGGTGCGGTTGGGGCCTATATGGTCCCAATTTGTTATTTAAAGTTTTTAAGGTGCGGTTGGGGCCTATATGGTCACACTTGCTCTTTTAAGGTTTTAAACGTTACGGTTTGGGTCTTAAACGTTCTAATGTTTTTTTTTTTGTTTTCTATAACTTCCCAGGTGCAAACTATCTGTGGAATCAGATTTCTTTGGACTCGTTGGTTGACTTACTGGACGTGAATACCCCGAGAAGGAGAGTCAACTGTTGGTGAGTATATGGTCACACTTGGACTTTTAAGGTTTTAAAAGTTACGGTTTGGGTCTTGAGATTTCTAATGTTTTTTTTGTTGTTTTCTATCACCCCCCAGGTGCAAACTATCTGTGAAAGCAGATTTGTTTGGACTCGTTGGTTGACTTACTGGACGTGAATACCCCGAGAAGGAGAGTCAACTGTTGGTGAGTATCATTGCCTTTAATTTTCTGTCCATGTGTATAGGTGCAAATTTGATGTTGATGTAGTCTTGTCACATGAGGGTTTGCAATCTGTAATGTATACCAATGAAATCAACACACTGTTATTTTAAAGTAATTTTGTGACATAATATAAATTAATATACCGTGATCTCTTTCTTTTATTGGTATCAATATCAGAAATGAATACTATTGACTCTCTACTTGTGAAGCCTTTCGCCACCCTAACCTATGAGGAGAAGGTGGAAGTAAAACGGTTAGGAGCTGACCAACCAGAGATAAATCTGCAGCAAATCGCAAGAGATAGAGGGAAGCAATATGTCCGTAATTTCAATACTGAATGGTACAAGAAGAACGACTGGCTTTCTGGAAGCGTTTCTAGGAAGTCCTTATATTGTTTCCCATGCATCCTATTTGGTGGTGACGCTGCTTGGACCAAAACTGGAGTGACTGACGTCAAACATCTAGCTGACAAATTGGCAAAACACAAAAGTTCTAAAGCTCACTTGGATAACAGGATCAAGTTTGAGATGCTTGGACAGGCGAACATTGCTGTTCAACTGGACCAAGGATACCAAGTCAGCATTCAAAAACACAACGAAGAAGTGGCTAAGAACCGGTACATCCTTTCGAAGATAATTGATTGTGTTCGCTTTTGTGGCGCTTTTGAACTGGCATTAAGAGGACACGACGAGAGTGAAACATCACTAAATCCAGGAGTGTTTAGAGGCCTGGTGGATTTGGTTGGCAGTATCGATAGTGCAATGGAACAGCATTTGAAGACTGCAACTGTGTTTAAGGGCACTTCCAAAACCGTGCAGAATGAGCTACTGGACTGCATGCATGAAGTTATAAAGGAAGTGATTCACCAAGAGCTTAAAGAAGCCCAGTTTGTGGCAATCCAAGCGGATGAAACAACCGATATTTCCGCTAGGACACAGTGCGTTGTAGTCTATCGCTACATTGACAAGAAGCATCAAGTGGTGGAAAGATTTGATGGCTTCACGGAAATTAAATCAACGGATGCAGACTCGATTGCTGCTGTTGTGCTGGAAACACTGAATACTGTTCTCCCAGAGCCAGAAGACAAGAAGAAACTCATAGCTCAAAGCTACGATGGTGCCAGTGTGATGCGTGGAGATCAAGGAGGAGTTCAAAGAAAAATAAAAGACGTGTACCCGAACGCACACTACGTCCATTGCTATGCTCACCAACTGAACCTAATAATGGAGAAAGCAGTTTCAAGGATTGGAAGAGTTCGAGTTTTTTTTTCCAACATAGGCGGCATACCATCTTTTTTTTCACGCTCTCCAAAAAGGACTGGAGTTCTGGATGAGGTAGTTGGTAGAAGACTTCCAAGAGGTGCACCGACACGATGGAACTTCAACGTTAGGACCGTGAACGTAATCTACGAGAACAGAGATGCGCTACTTGAGTGTTTCCAGACAATTGAAGCATGTCTAAACTTTGATCCAACATCTATACGGGAAGCCGCAGGTTTCATTGGAATGCTGGAAGACAGGGAGTTCCTTTACTTCCTTAAATTATTTCATTTAATAATGCCACATGTTGACATCCTCTATAGTCATCTTCAGAAGCGAGACACGGATACTGTTTATATCAAAAAAGTCACAGAAGACTTTGTCGCCAGCATCTAGAAAATCCGTAATTCTGTGGAAGAGATCGAAGCAAGTTTGCCGAGCGATCTAACAGTCAACAGACGGAGTGCGGAGATCTCAACCTTGAGACAACTTTCAAGAGAGGTATGTGACATAGTGGTGGTTCATGCAAAAGAACGTTTTTCATTTTCAAATCACCTAGTCAGTGCCAAACTTGTTCAAAGTGACTTGTATAAAACCCATGACACTTGCTTTCCAACCCAAGCTCTGGAAGACACCGTGCAAGCATATCCAATACTGAAGAAGGAACAATTACGCACTGAGCTGTCACTTCTGTATGGGAAGACAGAGTTTCATACTTGTACAAGTGCTGTTGCTCTGCACAAACTTTTCCATCAATTTAATCTGCAGAATGATTTCACAGAGACAGTAAAATTATTAAGAATCCTGATTACAACACCAATGACTACTGCAGAATCAGAAAGATGCTTCTCAACATTGAAGAGGATAAAAACCTTTTTAAGAAGCACCATGTCCCTGGAGCGGTTGAATGCATTGGTGATGCTCTCAATGGAAAAGCAACTGATTTCCGAGATCCCAGACTTCAATGAAAAAACCATTGAGAAGTTTTCTTCTTTGAAAGATCGCCGTGCAAAATTAAAATACAAGTGATTGAAGCAAAGAAGAATGCATACCCCCAGGGTGTGCAAAGGAAAACTGCATTAAGCAGCACCACCTCACACTACCAAACATAACTAGTGGTAAGTAAAGTATGAACGGTGTGTGGGTGTGCATATGGAAGGAGCTATGAAAGGTGTGTGCATGGTCAGTAACAATTGTTGAAGCCTTGGCGTGGTTTGAAGGAATTGGAGGCACTTCCAAGGGTAGCTGTCACTTGTGTACAGGAAGCAAGAATTCCATGTCTGTACAAGTGCTGTTGCTCTGCAGCAACTTTAGCATCAATTCAATCTACATAATTTAACAGAGTGAGTGAAGCTATAAGGAATCCTGCTTACAACAACGAAGACTACTAAAGAACCAGAAAGATGCTTCTCCACATTGAAGAGGATCAAAAAAGTAATTAAAAAGCACCATGGTCCTGTAGCGGTTAAATGCATTGGTTTGAAGGAATTGGAGGCACCTTCAAGGGTACGTAAAGTTCTCAGAAATGGCACCACCTCACTACCAAAAATAACTAGTGGTAAGTAAAGTATGAATGGTGTGTGGGTGTGCATATTGAAGGAGCTATGAAAGGTGTGTGAATGGTCAGTAACAATTGTTGAAGCCTTGGCGTGGCGTTACTGCTCATATGGTTCTCCATATGCTAATTCAACGTGTTTGTTTGACATTGATTATTGTGTTGTCTAAACAGAAGTGAAATGTTGTTGTTTTCTTGAATCCCAAGATCCACTGGTTTGGGCCTATGCAGTGCTGATTGGTCTTCTAAGGTATGTTTGAGGCCTATATGGTCCCACTTGGTCTTCTAAGGTATGTTTGGGGCCTATGGTCACACTTGGTCTTCTAAGGTATGTTTGGGGCCTATGGTCACACTTGGTCTTCTAAGGTATGTTTGGGGCCTATGGTCACACTTGGTCTTCTAAGGTATGTTTGAGGCCTATATGGTCACACTTGGTCTTCTAAGATATGTTTGGGGCCTATATAGTTCCACTTGGTCTTCTAAGGTATGTTTGGGGCCTATGGTCACACTTGGTCTTCTAAGGTATGTTTGGGGCTTATATAGTCACACTTGGTCTTCTAAGGTATGTTTGGGGCCTATATAGTCACACTTGGTCTTCTAAGGTATGTTTGGGGCCTATAGTCACACTTGGTCTTCTAAGGTATGTTTGGGGCTTATATAGTCACACTTGGTCTTCTAAGGTATGTTTGGGGCCTATATAGTCACACTTGGTCTTCTAAGGTATGTTTGGGGCCTATATGGTTCCACTTGGTCGTTTAATGTTTTTTAAGTATGGTTTTGTTCTTGAATGGTATGATTGATTTGCTTGTTTTCTTTCAACCCCAGGTGCAAACCCTATGTGGCTGCAGATTTGTTTCTACTCATTGGTCAACTTAATGAACGTGAATACCCTGAGAAGAAGAGCCGACTAATGGTAGGTGTCACTCCTTTAATTTTTCTGTTAATACGTATAGGTGCAATTATGATATTGCTGTAGTCTTGTCACATGAGTTTTTTCAATCTATATTGTATACCAATGAATTTAACACATTGTTACTTTACTTCTTGACATTTCTGCATTGCAGATCATGTATTTCAATGGGCTTTACAAGCATAAGGTCATTGGGCGGGGCTTATAAAGGTCATTATGACGTCAGGGGGAGGAGTTATACAAATGGGTGTGGTTTGAAAAGGGGGGAGTGGCTATGTTTCGACCTGTCGCCCCTCCAACTTGAAAAGTCACCAGCCGCCACTGATCATACCCTGCCTTCCAGACCCTTCAACCACATGGACAGCAGCCATTTTGGAATCATAACTAACTTGCAGTCTTACTGAGAGGAGGCTGAGTGTAGGTGATACTAGTTCAATAGGGAAAACCATAGCTAGGCTACTGTACACAGTGTCCAATACAGTCCTGAAGGACTCTTTTGATCTCTGCTGCAAGGACATCACCCCAAAAAGCCCTTTTTAGGGCTATAACATCAGTCTGTTGTTTTTGTTTTTTTCTGTCTAATCTAAGTTCATTTGCCTGCCTACTAGCCAGTGTGCGTGTCAGGCTCACAACTGATACTGTGCCCAGTGCAACCACTCCAATCTGGTGGTGTACCAGCAGTGTACATTTAAAAAACAAAACTTTTATTTTGTCTAATCTAAGTTCATTTGCCTGCCTACTAGCGTGTGTGTGTCAGGCTCACAACTTATACTGTGCCCAGTGCAATCAATCCAATCTGGTGGTGTACCAGCAGTTTACTTTTAAAAACCAAAACTTTTATTTTGTCTAATCTAAGTTCATTTGCCTGCCTACTAGCCAGTGTGTGTGTCAGGCTCACAACCGATACTGTGCCCAGTGCAACCAATCCAATCAGGTGGTGTACCAGCAGTGTACATTTAAAAAATCCAAAATTGTATTTTGTTAAATCTAAGTTCATTTGCCTGACAGCTAGTCTGTGTGTTTCTCAGGCTCACAACTGATACTGTGCCCAGTGCAATCAATCCAATCTGGTGGTGTACCAGCAGTCTACTTTTAAAAACCAAGACTTTTATTTTGTCTAATCTAAGTTAATTTGCCTGCCTACTAGCCAGTGTGTGTGTCAGGCTCACAACCGATACTGTGCCCAGTGCAACCAATCCAATCAGGTGGTGTACCAGCAGTGTACATTTAAAAAATCCAAAATTGTATTTTGTTAAATCTAAGTTCATTTGCCTGACAGCTAGTCTGTGTGTTTCTCAGGCTCACAACTGATACTGTGCCCAGTGCAACCAATCCAATCAGGTGGTGTACCAGCAGTGTACATTTAAAAAAAAATGGTATTTTGTTAAATCTAAGTTCATTTGCCTGACCGCTTTTCTGTGTGTTTCTCAGGCTCACAACTGATACTGTGCCCAGTGCAACCAATCCAATCTGGTGGTGTACCAGCAGTCTACTTTTAAAAACCAAGATTTTTATTTTGTCTAATCTAAGTTCATTTGCCTGCCTACTAGCCAGTGTGTGTGTCAGGCTCACAACTGATACTGTGCCCAGTGCAACCAATCCAATCTGGTGGTGTACCAGCAGTCTACTTTTAAAAACCAAGACTTTTATTTTGTCTAATCTAAGTTCATTTGCCTGCCTACTTGCCAGTGTGTGTGTCAGGCTCACAACTGATACTGTGCCCAGTGCAACCAATCCAATCAGGTGGTGTACCAGCAGTGTACATTTAAAAAATCCAAAATTGTATTTTGTTAAATCTAAGTTCATTTGCCTGACAGCTAGTCTGTGTGTTTCTCAGGCTCACAACTGATACTGTGCCCAGTGCAACCAATCCAATCAGGTGGTGTACCAGCAGTGTACATTTAAAAAAAAATTGTATTTTGTTAAATCTAAGTTCATTTGCCTGACCGCTATTCTGTGTGTTTCTCAGGCTCACAACTGATACTGTGCCCAGTGCAACCAATCCAATCTGGTGGTGTACCAGCAGTGTACATTTAAAAAACAAAACTTTTATTTTGTCTAATCTAAGTTCATTTGCCTGCCTACTAGCGTGTGTGTGTCAGGCTCACAACTTATACTGTGCCCAGTGCAATCAATCCAATCTGGTGGTGTACCAGCAGTCTACTTTTAAAAACCAAGATTTTTATTTTGTCTAATCTAAGTTCATTTGCCTGCCTACTAGCCAGTGTGTGTGTCAGGCTCACAACTGATACTGTGCCCAGTGCAACCAATCCAATCTGGTGGTGTACCAGCAGTCTACTTTTAAAAACCAAGACTTTTATTTTGTCTAATCTAAGTTCATTTGCCTGCCTACTTGCCAGTGTGTGTGTCAGGCTCACAACTGATACTGTGCCCAGTGCAACCAATCCAATCAGGTGGTGTACCAGCAGTCTACCTTTAAAAAACCCAACATTTTATTTTGTTAAATTGAAGTTCATTTGCCTGACCACTGGTCTGTGTGTGTCTCACAGGCTCACAACTTATACTGTGCCCAGTGCAACCAATCCAATATGGTGGTGTACCAGCAGTCTACATTTAAAAAAAAGCAACACTTTTTTCTACTTTCATTTGCCTGCCTGCCAGCGTGTGTGTCTTAGGCTCACAGCATATACTGTGCCCACTTGCCCAGTCAGTGCCACCACTCATATCTGGTGTTAAAGTCAGTAGTCCACATTTAAACAAAGAATACAATTTTTACTATAATACATTGAATAGCAGTTACTTGTCTGCAAGCGTGTGTGTCAGGCCTACAGAGTCTACTCTGCCAACTTCTGCAAGTGCACAGTGCCATTCATATCTGTTGTCACAGTAGCTTGCACACATAGTACCACTAATCTAAAAAAAAATGACAGGCAGAGGCATGCCAATCCGCAGGAGCAGGAGCAGTCGTGGTCGTGGTGCTGTGATTCCCTTTGGCCCTACAATAATGCCCAGTGTTCAGAGTCCAGTTACCCAGAACTCAAAAACTTCTGAGGACATAGTTGACTGGCTAACACAGGACACCCAATCTTCTACAGCTTCCACTCGGAACATTGACGCACCATCCAGCTTAGCTTCGGGCACCTCTCAAGTTACCACTCGCCCGCCTGCCGCCACCACCAACACTTGTACCACAGCCGCTTCAATTGATCAGTCAGAAGAGTTATTTACACATCAGTTTGAAGAAATGAGTGATGCGCAACCATTATTGCCAGAGGATGTAGATAACAGGGATATGTCTCAGTCAGGCAGCATTACACACATGTACGTACGGTGTGATGATGATGATGATGATGTACCCGCTGCTGCTTCCTTTGTTCAGTTGTCAGATACAAGTGAAGCGGGTGATGATGATGACGATGCGTCCGTGGATGTCACGTGGGTGCCCGCTAGAAGAGAAGAAGAATAGGGGGAAAGTTCAGATGGGGAGACAGAGAGGAGGAGGAGACAAGTTGGAAGCAGAGGGATGTCATCGCAAGGAGCTAGTGGAACAGTCAGACAGCATGCATCGGCACCAGGGGTCAGCCAGACAGCACGCCAATCAACGCATGCTGTTGCCACCACCAGAACGCCATCACTGCAGAGCTCAGCAGTGTGGCACTTTTTTTGTGTGTCTGCCTTGAGTCGTGGGAACTCCAACACCCACCTAGGTACAACTGCTTTGCGAAGGCACATGATGTCACATCACAAACGCCAATGGGATCAACACCTGAGTACAAGCAGCACACAAACTCAAAACCGCCATCCTCCTCCTGGTCCAGCATCTTCATCCACGTCAACCACTGCTGTCCTCCTTGCCTCCTCTCAACCATCCGCCACTCCGTCTCTCGCCTCTAGCTGTTCCTACTCATATCCCCACATTCAGGTGTCTGTCAAGGGCATGTTTGAGCATAAGAAGCCAATGTCACAAAGTCACCCCCTTGCCCGGCATCTGACAGCTGGCTTGTCTGAACTCTTAGCCCGCCAGCTTTTACCATACAAGGCGTTCAAAAAATTTGTAGCTATTGGGACACCGCAGTGGAAGGTACCCAACAAAAATTTCTTTTCACAAAAGGCAATCCCCAACCTGTACTTGATTGTGCAAAAGGAAGTAATGGCATGTCTGGCACACAGTGTTGGGGCAAGGGTCCATCTGACCACTGATAACTGGTCTGCAAAGCATGGTCAGGGCAGGTATATCAACTACACTGCGCATTGGGTAAACCTGCTGACGCTTGCCAAGCATGGAATGCGTGGCTCTGCAGAGGAGTTGGTGACACCGCCACGACTTGCACACAGGCCTGCTGCCACCTCCTCTACTCCTCCTACTCCATCCTCTTCCATAACCTCCTCAGCTGAGTCCTCTTCTGCTGCTGCGTCTTGCTCCACATCAACGGCACCCCCCCCCAGCTCCCCAGATACTATTCCACATCCCGGATACGGCAGTGTCACGCCGTCTTGGAGTTGACTTGCCTGAAAGCAGAGAGTCACACCGGGCCAGCACTCCTGTCTGCCCTGAACGCACAGGTGGATCAATGGCTGACTCCGCACCAACTGAAGATTGGCAAAGTGGTTTGTGACAACGGAAGAAATTTGTTGGCGGCATTGAATTTGGGCAAGTTGACACATGTGCCGTGCATGGCACATGTGTGTAATCTGATCGTACAACGCTTTGTGCACAAGTACCCAGGCTTACAGGACGTCCTGAAGCAGGCCAAAAAGGTGTGTGGCCATTTCAAGCGTTCCTACACAGCCATGGCGCACTTTTCAGATATCCAGCGGCGAAACAACATGCCAGTGAGGCGCTTGATTTGTGACAGGCCCACACGTTTGAATTCAACACTCCTAATGTTCGACCGCCTGCTCCAACAAGAAAAAGCCATTAACGAGTATTTGTATGACCGGGGTGCTAGGACAGCCTCTGCGGAGCTGGGTATTTTTTTGCCACGTTACTGGACGCTCATGCGCAATGCCTGTAGGCTCATGCGTCCTTTTGAGGAGGCGTCAAACCTTGTGAGTCGCACCGAAGGCGTGCCCTGCGAAGAATGTTGGATCAGGCCGGAGATGAGCGTGACAAGGAAGAGGAAGAGTTGTGGTCACCATCACCACCAGAAACAGCCTTATCAGCATCGCTTGCTGGACCTGCAGCAACGCTGGAGGAGGATTGTGAGGAAGAGGAGTCAGAGGAGGAATGTGGCTTTGAGGGGGAGGAGGAAGACCAATCACAACAGCCCTCCCAGGGTGCTCGTTGTCACCTATCTGGTACCCGTGGTGTTGTACTTGGCTGGGGGGAAGAACATACCTTCAGTGAGATCACTGAGGACGAGGAACGGGACATGGGTAGCTCGGCATCCAACCTTGTGCAAATGGGGTCTTTCATGCTGTCGTGCCTGTCGCAGGACCCTCGTATAAAAAGGCTAAAGGAGAACGACCTGTACTGGGTGTCCACGCTACTAGACCCCCGGTATAAGCAGAAAGTACCTGAAATGTTAATGAATTACCGCAAGGCAGAAAGGATGCAGCAGTTCCAAATGAAATTAAAAAGTATGCTTTACACTGCGTATAAGGGTGATGTCACAGCACAACGGGAATCTAACAGGGGAAGAGGTGAAAGTAATCCTCCTCCTCCCACGACCACGCCGGCAAGGACAGGACTTTTAAAAGACGTGTTGTTGATGGAGGACATGCAGAGCTTTTTCAGTCCTACGCATCGCCACAGCCCTTCGGGATCCACCCTCAGAGAACGACTCCACCGACAGGTAGCAGACTCCCTCGCCTTAACTGCAGATATCGACACACTGAGGAGCGATGAACCCCTTGACTACTGGGTGTGCAGGCTTGACCTGTGGCCTGAGCTATCCCAATTCGCCATAGAACTTCTGGCCTGCCCCGCTTCTAGTGTCCTGTCAGAAAGGACCTTCAGTGCAGTAGGAGGTATTGTCACTAAAAAGAGAAGTCGCCTAGGTCAAAAAAGTCTAGATTACCTCACCTTTATAAAGATGAATGAGGGATGGATCCCGAACGGACTGACACTGGGCGATACATTAGACTAAAAAAGGGCTGATGAGATGAGCTGCCTTGAGCTATGGTCCACAAGCTGCAGTATTTTATCTTTGAATGCCGCATGACTTGCGTTACTTATCCGCCACCAACTAGGGTTCAAGACGCAATGTTTTAGGGCAGTTTCTGCCTGGGAAACAAACGTAAATTTTTCTGCAACAGCAGTGGCAGCAACAATACCTAATTTTTGATAAGTGCACGCATCCCGGGGAGTCAGCGCTCGTTGGCATGTATCAGCTCTCTAAGTCCGACAGTTATCAAAGTAACAGATGGAGCGATCAAAGTAACCAGTCTAAAACTGATTAAATGAGCAATTCGCAGTTTCACGGTACCGGCTGTGTGTATTTAAACGTGCATGGCTTAATCTTTGAGGCAGGATCAACCAGGTAGCCCGACGAGGGGGCGCCCCCCCGGCCCTGTGACAGTAGGAGGACCGACCCAGCATCTTTTTCCTTCTCCCAGTTCCAAAAATCCAGGCCTTATAGACGCCCCCTGATAGGTGACGTAAAAGGTATTAAACTGATAAGAGTAGTACTTACAAACACGCCACTCCTATCTGGTGGCACCTTAGATTGCACGCGCCGTGCCCCAAATTTGAAGTGATACGACCAACCAAGTATCTTTTTCTATCTCCCAGTTCCAAAAATCCAGGCCTTATACACACCCCCTGATAGGTGCTGTAACAGGTATTAAACTGATAAGACTAGTACTTACAAACATGCCACTCCTATCTGGTGGCACCTTTGATTGCACACGCCGTGCCCCAAATTTGAAGTGATACGACCAACCAAGTATCTTTTTCCATCTCCCGGTTCCAAAAATCCAGGCCTTATACACGCCCCCTGATAGGTGCTGTAACAGGTATTAAACTGATAAGAGTAGTACTTACAAACACTCCACTCCTATCTGGTGGCACCTTTGACTGCACGTGCCGTGCCCCAAAATTGAACTGGGAGGACCAACCAAGCATCTTTTTCCATCTCCCAGTTCCAAAAATCCAGGCCTTATACACACCCCCTGATAAGTGATGTAACAGGTATTAAACTGATAAGAGTAGTACTTACAAAAAAAACACTCCTATCTGGTGGCACCTTAGATTGCACGCGCCGTGCCCCAAAATTGAAGTGGGAGGACCAACCAAGCATCTTTTTCCATCTCCTGGTTCCAAAAATCCAGGCCTTATACATGCCCCCTGATAGGTGACGTAACAAGTATTAAACTGATAAGAGTAGTACTTACAAACACGCCACTCCTATCTGGTGGCAACTTAGATTGCAGGCGCCGTGCCCCAAAATTGAAGTGGAAGGACCAAACAAGCATCTTTTTCCATCTCCCGGTTCCTAAAATCCAGGCCTTATGCACGCCCCCTGATAGGTGCTGTAACAGGTATTAAACTGATAAGAGTAGTACTTACAATGTCGCCACTCCTATCCGGTGGCACCTTAGATTGCACGCGCCGTTCCCCAAAATTGAAGTGATACGACCAACCAAGCATCTTTTTCCATCTCCCGGTTCCAAAAATCCAGGCCTTATACACGTGCCCTGATAGGTGACGTAACAAATATTAAACTGATAAGAGTAGTACTTACAAACACGCCACTAATATCTGGTGGCACCTTAGATTGCACACGCCGTGCCCCAAAATGTAAGTGCGAGGGCCAACCAAGCATCTTTTTCCATCTCCCGGTTCCAAAAATCCAGGCCTTATACACGCCCCCTGATAGGTGCTGTAACAGGTATTAAACTGATAAGAGTAGTACTACTTAACACACCTTATAATAATGCAGACAGAGGCAACGCAGTGAGAGGAGTCTGAAGCAGAGGAGGAAGGTGGCTTTGAGGAGGTGGAAGACCAAATACAGCAGGCGTCCCAGGGGGCTTGTTGTCACCTTTCGGGGACCCTTGGTGGCTGGGTGGAGGAAGAGACCTTCAATGACATCAGTGAGGACAAGGAACGGGACATGGCTAGCTTGGTATCCAACCTTGTGCAAATGGGGAGTTTGCGGTTGTGCAAATGGACTGTTTGTGGTTGTTTGCGGTGCATTAAGCGGGGAGATTGGTCTGTCACTGTGAAGCGGGCCTAACCCTTACACTACCTGATCGATACAACATCATACCTGATGTTTTAAAGCATGTTATTCCAAACAATTTAGGAATGTTAGGTAATTTATGCCCTTTATGGATTAAAACCAGACTCTGCATCAACTATGTAATTTTCCGTGGGAGTTTTGCCATGGATCCCCCTCCGGCATGCCACAGTCCAGGTGTTAGTCGCCTTAAAACAACTTTTCCATCACTATTGTGGCCAGAAAGTCCCTGTGGGTTTTAAAATCCGCCTGCCCATTGAAGTCTATGGCGGTTCGCCGGATTCGCCGGTTCGCGAACATTTGCAGCAATTCGCGTTTGCGTTTCGCGAACCGAAAATGTTATGTTCGCGACATCACTAGTTATTACATGTAATAGAAATTGCATGGACTAGAATATTATATTTATTGATTATTTCATATTGCATTATTTCTGGAATGCGAGTCCGATCATAACTCGGACGTAATGATGGAGATCTCTTTTACTATTGGCTCCGTCTAAAGCCGTAACCACGGGTTTAACTAATTGATCATGTTTACGGATTTTGATGTCGGCCACGTATATTGCGGGAGTCTAATTTAATCGCTCTGTAACAACGCCAAATTTCAAGCCTGCAGGCTTTGTGGCCGTACCACGGCCGCTGCAGTGCTTCTAATTTAATGGGGCCCCAAGCTTGGATTCTACATGGGCAGACAAGCGCCACAACAAAAACATTCCACTTAAATAAATTATTCTATACAAATAGCTTTTTGTAGACGGGAAATTATACTTAATAACTTTATAAACTAACACACATAAGGAATAATTAGATGGGAAACTTTGAAAATATTACTATTTAAGAATAGCCTCAGTTGAGATTCACTAAAATTGACGGAGCTCATGGAATAATTGCACTTGGAAACATTTGCAACAGGTGATTTAGTCAGAATATTTTTCCATTGATGTAAACAGTTAAGTGACAGACTCTTTTTGGTGGATGCAAGTGACCGGTTTAAGATGAAGTAATATGAGTTAATTTAATCAAATACCGTATTTTCTGGCGTATAAGACTACTTTTTCGCCCTGAAAAAAATGCCTCCAAGTGGGGGGGTCGTCTTATACGCCGGGTGCACTTCAGTTGGGATAGACATAGCTGCCCATAGTGGCTTTCCGTTACTCGCCCGGTGCCCATAGTGGCCTCCTGATGCAGACCTACCTCATTCTACGGCGGGTCATAAGAGTGGCTACGGCGAGCATCAGCAGGAAGGGGGCCAGCCTTTTCGGCGTGTCCGGCCCGTTCTGATCTGCGGGAAGAAGCGGCACACCGGCCTGCCCCTTGTCTACGCAGAGCTTGCACATGCGGACTAGCGCACTAGTGCCGGTCACAGGGAGATGCAGGAGCGGGCCGGAGGCGCTGCGGTCGCGGCCGTACAATTGTGACAGTGACAGGTACTGTAAAGGTGTGCGGAAGAGGGGGTAGTCTTATGCGGCGAGTATATAACAAACTCTATATTTTGAGTGGAAATGTTGGGGGGTCGTCTTATACGCCGGCAAATACGGGTACATAATTCTGTGCGTTTAGTACCTGATAATCAAGTAGCCCCAGGACCAGATAGGATTTGTATATTTAGTAGAAACTAAATTTTATTTTACTCCCTGATTGTTTTGATTTTATTTGACATTTATTTGTTTTTATTTAGTTTTTGTTCTGTTTTTATAGAGTAATAATAAAAGTTAAATTTTAACAGTAGTTTTGTTTGTCCCTTTGCGTTTTTATTGTCCCAGATTGTGCCAGGGCTATGAATAGCAGTGCTGCCATAATAAGGGTTTCCCTTTTCTCTTTTTTATGATTTATGCCTGAGAGAGACAGAGAGAGACACAGAGCGAGAAGAGAGAGAGAAAAAGCTGGGGATTAGGCATTGAGAAAGAGAAAGTTGTATCCTAACTCTATAATATGGCTTCTCATTCAGCTCCTACACCCAGCACATGTTACACTCCTATTAGTTCTCACAAAGATGAATGGCACAACCTTACTGGTTCACAAATTACCATTTGATTGTAGTTTCTGCTGGTGGTCCAGTGGTTAGGATTCATTGCTTCCACCACTGGGTTCGATTCCGGTCAGGGAACCAAAAGGTCACTCCGACCTGAAGCTATGCAGTGTTGGGCCTGGTCAGTACTTGAATGGGAGACCACCTAGGAATACCAGTGGCTGTATGCTGTGGCCTACTTGAGAAGGAACTGGCAACCCACTCCAGTGTATCTGCCATGAAAACTAAGTGGATCAGCACGACCATAGACATAAAGATGTGCCTGATGTGTTATGGTCCTTGAGGTCATGGAGAGTTGGAAACAGCTGTCACACACAACTTTCTTCATTAACCTGTTTAGGTATCTACAACTATAGCATAATTACATATCTTGTTGTTGTCTTTCAGTAGTGTCCAACTCTTGGTGACCCCGTGGACCGTTGCACGCCAGGCACGCCTGTCTGTGTTTCTGGTTGTGCTTATCCATATGGTTTTCGTGGCAAAGTGGCTTGCCAACTCCTTCTCCAGTGGACTGCAATTTGTCTGACCTCTCTGCTATGACCCTACATGGTATAGCTCACAGCTTCACTGAGGTACCAAAGCCCATTCACCACGACAATATAGTGATCCAGAAGGGGTAATTGCATATAATTGCCATTAAATAAACGCTTGTTTTTTTTTTTTACTTTTAAGTTCTTCTGAGTTTGCCCCATTATGTTTTTCAAATAGTTTAAAAAATCTGGTAAAAAAGTGGAGTCATGAATTATATTAAATATCACTGCTTAATTAAAACATTTAGCTGCTGTTGTTAACATGTTACATTGGTCCTTTTTACCTTTTCTAGATCATCTTTAGCACTTCTTCTGGCTTTTGTGGTATCTGAAAACCCCACAATGTCTCTAAGATTTTGTAAGTTTTAGTCCATATGTGGGGTATTTTAGGACAGTCCCATAGCGTGTGCATTAAAGTACCAGTGGCGTTGCATTGTCCGTCTAAGGATGGTTTTTATAAGCTTCATTCTTACAGGAGTTAGATAGCACCTTGTGATGGTTTTATATGTATTCTCTCTAAGGAATGTGGCATTTGTAACTCTTTGGAAAGTTGCCGTTCCGGATCATTTTGCAAAATATTGTATTTTGGCCCGGAACGAGTACTTGAAATTAGTTTCTGTGGAATTTCTGAAGGTTATTGCATGAATCCCACCTATTCATGCGTGTTTGATGAACTTGGTATTTTTAACCCTTTGTAAAATCACCATTCAGGCTTATTTCATCAAATATTGTATTCTGGCTTGTTAAAGGGTTAATAAAACATACTATCAGATGGATTAAATATAATTAAATATAGTTCTCAGTTATACTTAATACATCCCAATGATTTTAGCATGAATTCCCTTTATAAAGAGTGCGTTCCAGCCTAATTTGGCCTGTTTCGGGTGTTATTTTGGTTTTTAAAGGGTTAATAAAGTATTATATTGAATTGGTTTCGGTATCGTTCTCAATAATATCTAACACATCCCAGTGATATTGGTATTGATTTATTTTATAAATTGCCTGTACCAGCCAGTTGCGGGTTTTACACCGTCCCATTTCTCTCTACCACCTCTACTGGAAGGCTATTACACTTATCCACTACCCTTTCTGTAAATTCATTATCATGTTATGATGGGGAGGAGAAATAATCGGGGCTTGTGAGTGGAAATAAACAGAAGCAGACAGGAAGAATAAAGACATGTGCAGCTTTAAATGTAATTATAATGTAAATGTAATGCTTTAGGCTCTGTATAGACATGTCTGTGCATATAGATACAGCTGTGAGAAATGCTACTCCCAGCACTCATATAGGCATAGGCTTCATTGACCCAGGAAGAAATACATTAGTGCGTGACTGAGAAAGAGACATATGAGTCTAAAGGCCACGAGGAAGTGAAACTAGAAACTTCAATGTGATGAAACTGTTCAGTCGCATTATTTCATAGGGCCAACACTTGAACCTTTGAGGATTTAGAGAGACGCACGGGATCAGGAGGAGATTGGAGTACAAGAGGGTGCAACAGAGTCTTTATTCGGTAACCTTTTAATTAATAATAGTAGTGTAACCTGGATGTTTTTTTGTTGCTGCCGACTCACTATGGATTACAAATGTTTGGATTAAGGCAATGGAGAAATGTTACATTTGGTTTTCTTTATTGTTCAGGTCTATGTTTGTCCTAAGTACTTCAATTATATTCAAATGAAATGCTGTGATTTATATATAGTAAATTTATTTACTAAATTTACCTATTTGTAAGTAATACGTGCAGGAAGCATTGTTGTGAAGAGCTGACAATCTGTTTTGATGTTCCTGCAGCATACAATGTAGGTTTTCAGTGCTGTGGAGCTGCTGTGTGTCAGCAATGTGTGCAGTGTGTAGTGTAAATAGGCTGCGTGCGCGAGGGGAAGCCGTTAGTGTAGCTGTGTACTTCCGCATTCTGTAGGTTAGTGTTGTAAAATGGCGGCGAATGTGTATGTGATAGGCGGGTTTGTATGATGAAGCGTCCTTGCTTATGGTGTATGCTGTAGGTTGTACAGGTTTTTGTAAAAGCTGTATTTGCTTTATGGAATTTAGCGGCTTTTGGGGTCGTGTTGCCTCGTTTTCGTTTTTTTCGGTGGTCATTTTTTCTCTCGCTTAGGGGATTTTCGAGTGGCTAAACTTAGTAAATTTGACAGAATTCAAGGTTTAAGCAGTGTTGCAGAGGTCCTGGGTGTCCCCTCTTGCTGTGGGTAAAGTTTTTATTTTATTTTTGTGTGTATTTTTGTGTTTTGTAATGTTTGGCGCTGTGCGCGGGTTGTCCGTTAAGGTCGTATTCTTGCGAGTCCGTAGTGGATTTTTTCGAAGTCCCGCGGGTTGTAATTGTTTTTGTGTAAGTCCGCAATTTATTATGTTCTAAGTCCCGCAGCTGGTCTATTTTTGTGTAAGTCCGTAGTTAGTCATTGCCTGTTTATGTTTTTTTTTGCAAGTCCCGCTTGTGTGGTGGTTTGTAACCGGTTGTGAGGCGCCGTAGAGCCTCCACCTCCGCAAATGCGGCCTGAAAGTCGTAGGGGGTTGGAGGGATGAGCGCCTATGGCGCTCATCTCCACCAGCGCAAGAAGCGCCTTTGGCGCTCCTTGCCAGTAACTGCGGCCCTTGCTTTGCGAGGGCCGCAGTTGCGGCGGGCTCGCTACGCTACCCCGCAAAAGGCAGGCTCGCTATGTGAGTCCGCAAGCGTTAGCAACAACCCGCATGCTGACATCTATATATGTGATTACAATGATAAAATGATCAGTATTTCTCCTATGATTTTGTTTAAGAAAAAAAAACAGTATTGTGTTTGGCGAAGTCATACAACTGCTGGGAAGATGACCCAAGCATGATCCATTTAGGCTTATATAAAATGATTGACACCACACCGATTTTTTGGGAGAAAACACAGGCCACAGCTTTATTATAAATTAACCATTTAACATAACTTAAACCCTGTATATATTATAAATAATAACATAAAGGGGGAGGAGCCCGGCCACGGACAGTGACCTCATGCCTTGGGGCCTGACCTAAACCCCAATGCTTATCTTAAGCACGCCCTGTGAGGTAGGGCCAAGCCCACTTAGGCCAGAGGGCCGGGCAACTCGCCTCCCACCTACCCAACAATACAACCATACATCATAAGAAAAATTGCCACTTCTCCAATAACACTCTTACTCTTTACTTATATAATTATTATTATTTTATTTTTTCTGCATAACAATACCATAACATCTTTTTACATACAATTAAATTTAGGGTTGGAGGGAGGGATTTTCCATGGAGACCGCGCCAAACTGACTCCCAGTGGGACCCTCCGCGTCATCAAAAAAACTCCCATCTGGACTTCTGCATTATTTAATGTTTCCCAACTCACTCAGCTGTTATTACCAAGCTGCAATATGAAGGTGAAGGAGCTCTGCGTTATCTGCCTCTGGTATTGTGAATATATTATTGTAGGTGAGTCATAAGCTTTATTAATAATGAGTGCAGTTCTATATAAATTGGTATAACTTTCTAATCTGATATCTGACAGTATGCTTGTTGCATAGTCTGAGACTGATTTATATATGTGTGTATATGTAGGTATAGTGTATATATATATATATATATATATATATATATATATGTGTCTGTGTGTTTATATATGTAAGCGTGTGTATGTATGTATATATGTATGTATGTATGTGTATATATATATATATATATATATATATATATATATATATATATATATATACATATAATGAACAGTGTGAGACTGTCAAGCACCTAAGTGAGATGTAGGGCTGTATTTACTAAATGATGGTTGTTAAATCGGTTACAATCAAAACAAAGAAAATGTAAATAATTTAATTTTTAAAACCAGTTAACTCTACTTATGAGCTTATTCTTCCTTGTTAACCCAAGGTTTTAGCAGGTATATTTATTAAATGAAGAACAAGTGGGTTCAAGCAATCTTAGAGATCATTTTCACTAGCAATGTGTTTTCTACACGTGTTTCTCTAATAAGGTTAAAGTATGATAAAGTAGTTATAATGTTTTACAGAGCTTATTTATTAGAGTGCTTGATGTTTTGCAGCATTTTAAAAAGGAAAAAGGGGGAATAACCAAAACACCTCATTTTCAAAGATTTTGTATCAACGTGTGACCTTTTGAAAAACACAATTAGTATGGATTGTTTATGTTTTGCAGTGTTATTAATTACACTTCTTTTTGTGTTTGTGTCTTTATATATCAGCTTTCATTAAAATAAATGGTAACTTTATAGGTATCCAAGGACCACTTGTTGTTTAAAAATCATGTAAACGAAGCAAGCCTCCCTCAGCTTAATTCCATATATCAGTTATTATTAGTTAATATTGTATGGTTTAAGTTGGTTAAAATAGTTTAAGTCATCCGAATGTCATACTGTAAGCATGGCTCTTCCTCAAATAATATCCTATTCTAAGGATCCTATTTGTCAAATATGGTAAATGTTTGTTAGGTAGGTATTAAATATTATATTACATTATTTATTTTTAAAATATTCTGGCCATTAATTCTATATCTTTCATTCTGCATCCTATAAACAAATTATATATATTCCAGAAGTATACATTTCAACCACTGACTATATGTTTATCTTGGGCTGCAAATAAATGCATAAATACTATTCTATGTTATACAACTTACTTTGTATTTGATGTTCTAAAACTAATTAGTATTCTGCAATACACATGCAAATATAGCAGTACAGAAACCCAGAAACAGGTGCAAATCTAAAAAAAACTCATATTGAAATTTTCTGATGCTATTTTAACCAAAAGAAGGTAGATACGGGGGGGGGGGGGGGTATTTACTAATCTATTGCAGGTGCTTTGCTGGCAATTTTCTAAAAACGATATATAGCAATTTGGAGAAGAGAAACGAAGTAAAGAAGCTAAATAAATATCTCACTAGTACCCTGGTAACAAAATCACAGCGTCTTATATCTCTTCTCTCGTCAAAATACTCCCCCAACCGCCCTATTCGTTCTGCTGATGATCTTCTTCTTTTCGCCTCTCATTACCTCCTCTCACTCCCACCTTCAGGACTTTCCTCGTGCTGCCCCGATACTATAGAACTTGCCTCGCTCCAGTAGACTATCCTAAAAACCTACAAAAACTCACGAAGACTCATCTGTTTAAAGAAGCGCATCACCTCCATCCTGCATGCATACTCTACAGTACCATTTACACCCACATTATACAGTGTGACACCTCTACTTGTATCAGCCTATTGTCTGACACACTGCCATCTTGCATCTACCACCCTCCTGTATCACCCAAACTCTTTAGATTGTAAGTTTGTGAGTTTTCAAACTTGTGTCTGTGCTTTGGAAACATGCTCAAAGACAGGGCCCTCCATTCTTGTACTATATGTTATTTATTTATTGTAGCCTTGCCCCTCTATAGCGCTAGAGAAAAAAAGAAAAAATGGAGGAAAGAAAAAAGAACGCCAAATAAAGGAAAATAATAATAATAATAATAATAATAATGTGTGCGATGATCATCCAGATTACATGGAATATTATGTGCACTATTGTGTAGCACAGCATAGATAAACACGGGACACTGTTGTTCAGTCATGTCCAACTTGCCATGATCCTTTGGACCGCAGCACACCAGACACTTCTGTCAGTCACTGCCCCTCTGAGCTTCATCAAACTCATGTTTATTGCTTTTATGACCTGATCTATCTTTCTTCAATCTTTCTCAACATCAGAGTCTTCTCTAAGGATTCCTGTTTTCTCATGATATGGCCAAAATATTTTTGCATCAGCCGCATGATCAAACCTTCAAGTGAACAGTTTGTCATGATTCCCTGAAGTTCGGATTTATTGGATCTTCTTGCAGTCCAAAGGCATCAATTCTACGTCTTTATGGTGCAGCTCTCACATCCGTATGTTACTACTGGGAATACCATAGTTATAATTATACAGCTTGTCCAAACTTGCAATAGCTTTCCTCGCTAGGAGCAAACATCTTTTTATTTCATGGCTACAGTTACCATCTGCAGAGATCTTGGAGCCCAAGAAAATAAAACATTTCACTGCCTCAGCTTCTTCCCCATCTATTTGTCAGGAAGTGAGATTGCCATTTGCCGTGATCTTCATCTTTTTATCGTTGAGCAGCATGCAAGCTTCTGCACTCTCATCAATAGGTCCTTTAGTTCCTCCTCACTTTCAGCCATCAGAGTAGTATCATCCGCATATCATAGGTTGTTGATATATCTTCAAGCAATATTGAGCTACTACCAACCGGAAATCAGGGTTAAATAATAAAAAAATGAATGTGTGATTTTCTGGCCCCTCCACCTATGAGCCCACTTATGGTGCCTCTATATATAACAATGCAGTAACTATGGCCTCTATAGTAAATACATAGATGCACATTTCAGCCACTTCCGATACTTCATAAATTACCCGAAATGTGTTACAATACCCTAGTAGGTCTCCAACTACAAACACTTACATTTTTCACTAAATTATTTATTAATGAGGTCACTGGGCTCCCCCAGAGAACTTACTAGCACAATAGCTGCATCAGATGGGGTTAAATACATATCATATATATAGTTGTTGTACTGCGAGTTGTCGTCACGCTTTGCGGGCTTTGCAAAGCAAGGGATGTAGTTATGGCCCGCAACTCGCAGTTGATAGGCTGCAATGAGCTGTAGCGCTCATTGTAGGCCCCGTGATAAGCGCCTATGGCCCGCACGACACTACAGCGGTGAACGGGTGTTCCCCTTACCCTCCCCCTGATGCGCCGACAGGGGTGGGACTCCATTGAACAGGTACAAAAGGAGGACAGAGAGAGCATCAGTGGGGCAGGGGGAGGTAAGAGGAACACAAAAGGGGGTAGGGGGAAAGAGACAGGGGAGGGAGAGAGAGGGCAAAGAGAGACGGGGAGAGAGGGGGCAAAGTGAGACAGTGGAGGGAGAGAAGGGGCAAAGAGAGACAGTAGAGGGAGATATGAGTCAAAGAGAGACAGGGGAGAGAACATCAGTGGGGCAGTGGGGAGGTAAGAGGAACACAGAAGGGGGCAGTGGGGAAAGAGAGACAGGGGAGGGAGAGAAAGGGCAAAGAGAGACAGTGGAGGGAGAGAAGGGGCAAAGAAAGACAGTGGAGGGAGAGAAGGGGCAAAGAGAGACAGGGGAGGGAGAGAGGGGGCAAATAGAGAGGGAGGAGGCAAAGAGAGACAGGAGAGGGAAAGACGAGGCAAATAAAGAGAGAGAGAGAGAGTAAAAAGAGACAGGGGATGGAGAGAGGGGGCAAAGAGAGACTGGGGAGGGAGAGGGGGTAGAATGAGAATGGGGAGGGAGAGAGGGGCCAAAGAGAGATTAAGGGTGGAGAGGGGGGTGAGAAAACTATTTAGAAAAATCCATCATGCCGCCATTTTTGACGGGCAAGTCACTAGTATGAAATAATGGGGATCTCCTGCAACCCCCAAAAATCTCAACATAGAAAAGTAAACACCTTTACTGCCACAAGGATTACTATTTAAAAAACCAATGGTGGATCGGTTTAAGAGCAGTGGGTTGTAGTGGGGTGGACATATATAAATATAACTTATATGAACCGCTTTTACAACCAGCGTGGTATAAGAGCACCCGATCCCAGCTGGGGTCTAAGCTGTGGTCTCCTTCTTAGCGGCTCCACATCCAACTGGTGTATTGGAGTTGGGGGGTAACTATGTTATTAGCACCTAAGCTTATTTAAATTTAAAACAAATTTTAAATTTAATTATTCTTTTGGTGTGTGCAGATCACATGTCTGCAAGTCGTGATGCTGGGTAGCCACGTCTCAGGAGTGGACAACAACCGTTTACTTTAGGTTTTACACACAACAGTAGATGATTTCAGTGAAAGATTTCTATGTATTGCAGCCAATTGCAAAAGGTCTGATTCTTAGTAAATCTCTAACTGTTAGGGGTTGCTGATGATTTTTTAATGGCGCAACAGGCAGTTCTTTTGAACAATAAACAATAAAATTTGATGCCAAAAACGGCATATCATGTACATGATCTATTTTCATTATATATATATATATATATATATATATATATATTAAATATTAAATCATATTTATGATTTCCAGTGCTCTGTGTATAATATATGTATATTTATAATTATAGCAAAAGATACCCTATGTACAACAACAAACAAAACCTCTAGAATTTTTTATTTTTTACTTTTCATGGAATTTTTCTTAATATTGTTTTTATTTATTCTTTAAGGTTCAGTCAAGGTAATAAGTGTGGAGCATGTATCAGCAGCAGTTGGGGGCAATGTGACATTTCAATGTCAGCTGAGACCCAACACAAATGTGCTCCAGGTAACCTGGGAGAAAGAGTCAGGGAATTTCACTGGACCCATGGCGGCTTACAGTGCAAGTTATGGAACCAAACTACTGGGAGAGTATTCAAACAGGATGGTACAGTTTACTACAGTGGGACAAAATGCCTCCGCAATAACACTATGCTCTGTGAATCCAACAGACCAAGGATGCTTCAAATGTATTTTTAATGTATTTCCAATAGGAGCAACTACAGGGAGAGTCTGTCTCGAAGTTTATGGTAAGGAATGGATTGATAGCATTCTGCTGATAATAATGTTATGATACATATCAAATTATCTTGAAAATATCAGCTCAATATATAATTGAAGAGTGAAGTCGCTCTAAATGTCCAATAATCTAGTAATCTAGGAAACACTTCACTAAAAGTGAAAAGCCTGCTATAGTAAAATGGAGTGATCATTCTGTCTAAAATGGTGTCCAACTGGGCAACAAAAACTGTCTTAATTGTGCTTTCTTATTGAATGTCTGTGTAAATTCATCTGCAAGTGCATTTTTTGGCTGGTTTCCACAATATAACAGCCTGTGTCACATAAAGTACATTGTATTATATAAACCACATTGGAGGATGTGCATATATATTATCCTTTGATGTTATAGGTCTTGTTGTTATGTGTGGCTGTGCCATCATTATAAATGTGTTGACATAACTAACAGGTACTTTTGTTACAAGTTTTACTTCCATTTTCTCTTCATAGTTGTTCATTGGCCAATCTTCTGCTGAGAAGTTTTTGTTACAGGTTTGTTAATTGTTTAAATGTAAGGATGGGAGGATTATGGGAAAGGATTATATACATGCACATTCTCCAGTGTGGTTTATATAATATAGTACACTGTACTTTATGAGAAATAGACTGGAGAAACCAGCCAAAAACTGCACTTAAGGATGAATTTACACAGACATTTTAGCCAGAATGATCACTCCATCCAATATCAAAAGGAATTTTACTTATTTTACAATAACATGCTTGTCACTCTTAGTGAGATTTTCCTCCAACATGAAGGATATCACTGTGGATTACAGTACTCTGTTTTTTCATGCATATATTGATGTATGTGTGTATATATTATGTGTATATATGTTTCCTATACCATGTTGTGTTGATTCCCCCTTATATGTATTCAACTGATGTTGTCAGATACTATATTCAATCTTTGTGCATTTGCTGTTTTTATTCAAACTGAGGGTTCAATCTCATGTCAGTTTTGCTTCAGACTGGATAGAGAGAGGTCAGACTTCTCGAAAGCGCGTCAATATAAATAAGGCTTTTGTCCAATACAAAAGGTGTTACAATATACTGCAATACTCATTATTTTTATATATATATATATATATATATATATATATATATATATATATATATATATTTCACCACAACAATCATTTATAATATGGTGGGCAAAAGAGCGATAGAAGCGCTCCACTGTACGCTAAATAAAAAGTACATCTGTGTTCACATTTGAATGTCTAAAACAAGTTAAAAAAACTGCTTCCAGCTCAGAATTCCGAGAAAAACAGTTATTACACTGCATTCTGGGAAGCTGAACTGGAACATGCAAATGTACCAACAAATGCCTCGCTCTTCAATCCATAGCCATTTTCAATGTATTACACAGCTTTAATGCAGAGCTAAGGCTGGATTTTACACAAGCCGAGAATCCTATCCATATACACCTGTTTCATATATATATATATATATAATTATAGTATATAAATAGTACATTTGTGTTCAAAATTGAATGTCCAATACAAGTTAACTACTTGTTTCCAGCTCAAAATTCTGAGAAATATAGTTATTACACTGCATTCTGGGAAGCTGAACAGGGACATGCAAAAGTGCCCAAAAATTCCTCGCTCTTCAACCAATAGACTATTTTAAACATGGCCTCCTTTAAACTTATGCCCGCTGCATTACACAGTTTTTATGCAAAGCCAAGGTTGGATTATACACAAGCTGGGAATCCTACCCACGGACAGCCGTTTCAAAGTTACTGCCCATCATCAGCATAAGGCGAGATCCCAGCTTGTGTAGTGAATATTTTGAGTAAGTAGTTCACCAGAACTATAATTTAATATATAATTACTAAATTACTATAAATATATAAACAGTGATGGACGTTTTCTGGGAAATGTTAAACACCCTGTTTCTGATACAACAAAGATGATACGTGTTAGTGTTAATATTAACTATTGTATTTAATTTGCTTTACTGGAGCTGCAAGTTGCTTTTGTTACTAACAGGGACAGCCACATGGTAGAGATTTTGCATGTTCTGTCAGTAAGATCTCCATTCTGTTCTTTTGAAAAACTGTCACATAAAAATGTAACTTAATAGGATTAACTGGAAAAGTAACTCCCAGTACAATCACCCTTCTTCTGTAATGACTCAAAATGAAAGCAAAGAATTAGATTGTAAACATATTAACCAACATGGACACATGAGTAAACAAAACCAAAAAATGTACATTTCGTAAGGGGAGAGTATTACAAATGTGTGTTGGGAAAAAAACATTACTACATAACTTAATGGAAAGTACTCAGAATATTTCTTAATTCTGAGATATGTGGGTGTGTAGTATTTACTGTATTGGCATAGAAGTAGATTTTCAAGTCTAACAGGGATTTCCCATTGGAAAAGCACCTTGTTCTACTCTTCTTCATATTACTTCTGAGTATCCTGAGGGTGTAGTCACCAAGCCAGACAAATGAATAATGAACTATTATTATAATAGCACAGCATACAAACAGGCTTATGCAATTACCTAAAACAATACTGATTGCCAGTATCTGTTGTCAGAAGGGAATTTTATTTGTTTTTTGTTCTATTTGCCTTCCTCCTAGTCAGTGAACAATTAAACATTAATCCACATAGTAAAATAAACAGAGGAGTTCTAGAAAAATTGATAGTTATGGACTAAAGTATTTTTTTCAACCTCAAATACTATGTAACTATTTGGAGAACCAGCATGTGCACACATACAGCTCCAGGGTTCATATAGTATCCGTCTTCTAGTGCCCCATGGGCAGAAGACCCGCAGCCCACCAGGCCTTACTGCACAGACACACGCTTACCTGGCCTTCTTCTTAATCTGGTTCACTGGACCATCAAGAACAAAACTACCTCCAAACAGTCCTCTGTGTTAATTAGGGGCAGAATTAGTGCCCCTCCTTGCCCCCGCCACTATATATGTATTTGGAATAGATAAATAGACAAATAGATAGACAGATAGATAGATAGATATAGATAGACAGATAGATAGATAGATAGATATAGATAGACAGATAGATAGATAGATAGATAGATATAGATAGACAGATAGATAGATGGATAGATAGATATAGATAGACAGATAGATAGATAGATAGATATAGATAGATAGATAGATAGAGATAGATAGATAGATAGATAGATAGACAGATGATAGATAGAGATAGATAGATAAATAGATATAAATAGATAGACGATAGATATAAATAGATAGATAGATATTTTGAGATAGATAGATAGATATAAAAAGATAGATAGATAGACAGACAGACAGACAGAAAGATGATAGATAGATAGTTATTGATATAGATAGATATAAAAAGATAGACGATAGATATAGATAGATATATATAAATAGATAGATAGATATAAATAGATAGATAGATATAAATAGATAGATAGACGATAGATACATATAAATAGATAGATAGATAGATATAAATAGATAGATAGATAGATAGATAGATATTGCTGTGGATAGACATTGTTGTTGTTTAATCGTTCAGTGACCCTATGGACCACTGCATGCTGGGAACATCTTGTGTCTGGTTGTGCCATAAGGTTTTGCAACCACTGTGATTTGTATGACCTCTCTGCTATGACCTGCCAATCTTGGGTCAACCTACATGGTTTAGCTCACAGCTTCATTGAATTACAGAAGCCCCTGCATGACAAGGTAGTGATCCAGAAGGGGATATATATATATATGTATGTAAGTATATATATGTTGCACCGGAGCTTTTTATTTATATTTAACACAATTTAATTATTTAATATCCAGAAACACAGATATCTCAGACAGTCCTGGAAACATATCCAATGGCCAATACCGAGAGCTCAGTGGAAACGTATGTTGTGAGCTGTGCAGTTACCGGTAAACCAGCACCGGAAATTACCTGGAATCTTACAGACAGCCTGCTAGTGACACCTCATCTGTACAGCATCCATCATCCTGACCAAAGTGTCACCATCATAAGCAACTTCACGTGGACACCAGGAAGACTGCAGAGAACAGAAGTGTCCTGCGTGGTGCGACACCCGGCTCTCAGCTCCGAGAAAGTGCTCTCTGAATTCATAGGTAAATATATACGTTTATGAGAGTATGAGATAAACCATATTACTGTAGAAAACATTACCCACAGCGTATTTAATCACATTTTTCTAAAGTTTTTCTAAATAGCATGAAAAACTGTATTATTGAGAAATTCAGTATTATTTGTACCGCATTTGAGTGACTCCTGAACACTAATGAGCTGCTCTGATGTTCAAATTAGCATTGCAGTCTGCTTGTCTGTCCAAAACAATGACTTCCAATGTTGTCATGCAGTAAGAACCCCTCCCGCACCCTTATCAAGTACCCTAAGCCACCACGTAGTATATTAAAATGCATATAGCGGCACAATAAATATTGTTTTATTTCTCAGGAATGATTTACTGTAAAGAAAAAGATGACTCCAATGTATAGACTGTTTTTCATGCTCTTAAGATAAAACCAACTTCCTGTTGGAGTGCCAGTGTTCCTTTAAAAGACAACTGTGTGGCTAAAACAATAGGGTTTAATTTTTCTTTTAAATGACTAGATGAAAATAAGTATTTTTTTAAAAGAATTCATATAAGCATTCGATTTTACACCGAATAGGGGTGGAGAGAAGCACATATGCTGGAATCTACAATTATAATTTAAAATTATTTTTTCTTAAAATGTTAATTTTATTGCTAATGAGTATTTTTTTTTAAGGTTGATCACTTGTGAGAAATCTTACCCTGAAAATTATTGTTTTTAGCTTATTCTTTAGGCTAAAGTACATCTATTAGTTCTTTGCCTTAACATGAATTCTTATAAATGTTATCATATTTGATGTGCATCCCCCAGTTGTCAGCCATTTAAATGACGTGTTCTATGTGGTTGTAACATGTTTGTACTTGACCTCTGCCGGCAGACGCTTGTATAAACAAAGACCATGAGGCATTATTGTTCCTCACTATGGGCCTCATTCAAATGAGATTCGGCCAATTGAATAGGGCTCTATATAAGCACATAGCATTTTTTTACAGAAGTTTTTAGTTAGTGAACTTCTATCCAAAAGCAAGGTCTTCACTAACTAAAAACTTCTGTAAAAAAATATGCTTTGTGCTTATACAGAGCCTTATTCAATTGGCCAAATTGCATTTGAATGAGGCCCTATATAAGTCGTGTGTTGAGGTTCAATATTGAGATATTGGTGTGCTAGGATACAGGCTGCGGGCTGTATTTCTTCTACTTTGCTTCCACTTTTCTTAACACTTTAAATTGCTTTGACTTTTTTGCCAAGATCTCTCATCGCTCTTGGTGATGAAGGGGATTCTGTGGCAAGATGCATTTTCTGTTCTTTCATTGTACAAAATAAGTTGATCTAATTACATCTAATGCATCCTATTTTTTGTTTTTTTTTCACTTAGGGCGAGACACAGAGAGTGACATAGTATGGATACGTCTAGTGATTATTATTTTCCTAACCGTCATCACCTTTGTTGTAGTGTTTCTTTTATGTTATCTACATCGCAAGAAGAAGGCAGATGAAAAAAAGTAAGTTGTTTTTATGGCTGCTTTTTGTCTTATAAGCTGGCATGTCATATTATTGATGGCTCAGGATATAACAAGCCCAACCACCTTTTCAATGCCGACTAGACAGAGCATGATTTTGGTTAATACTGTGTGAATACAGATGAAACAATTAATATTCTATAGGCCATGGAGACTATTATTGTCTCTCCTGTATTCAAACTGTGTTTAACCAAAAATCATGGTCTGGGGGCCTCGAGGAGAGGTTGGGAATCACTGTGATATACCAAATAAGAAACTCAGTTATAAAAATTTGCATTTACAGTGCTACTAGCAGGTGTTTAACCCCCTTGCGAGTCCTCTCTAGCACCTGTAGGATTTTCTTCTACATTTGCCGTTTACAGGTGTGAGTACAATTGCGGGCTTGAGGAATTGTAACAATTGAATAGCGATTTGCGATTTCAGCCATCGTAACATTGAAAGATCAAAGGCTTAGCTGGCTCAGAGTTATGATTTTACCAACCGCAGTGATTTTCAGCCTGTAACCCGCAAATCCTTTACGGGTAGCTAAAAGACGCCATTTGAATAGCAAAATAATTTACGGGCTACATTACGGGCTCCTGTAATTTCAATTTGGCCAACTGAATAGGGGCCACAGTTTTCATAGAGGAATGTGCAATATTCAGCCAATTGTAATAAAAATGTGTGTTGTATTGCTTTGTATAGCTATAAAATGGAGTTCTTTATTGCGTACTCATTTCTATGTTAGCATTCTCTAAATATATATATTTAAAAACACAAATGATAAGAGTCATTAATAGTGGCTTATTAGTTTCTTGTTAGAAAATCTTTTTTTTTTTTTTACTAGGTATATACTATCCCTGCGTATCTATTTACTTTTATGTACTTTGTTTTATTAAGACGTGATTATAAGCTCTGCCTATAATCAAACAAACAGTTCCTGTATGGGTCTGCCCACTGCAGACTCTGTAGGGGTGGATGTGCAGTGTAGTGTATATCAGGGCCCACGTCTCAGCAGCATGTTGCTGAGAGATGATCATTGAATGGTTAGTAAGAGGCACAGCACACCAAGTACTCAGAGCATGTGTCTTCATTAGGTGTGGAGGGTTATTTGTCTGATTTTAGGCTGTGACAACAGAGTTTATAAGCACTTCTTAATATCATAAAGTACGTAAAAGCAAACAGATACACAGGGATATTATATACCTAGTAATTGTCATCTTTCTATTTTTTCTTTTCTATTTGTTATTCTCTAATATTTTGAATGATTATTAACTTTTAAGCTAAATAAAACGAGAAATATTGTGTTCTTTTTCAGGATTCCTTTTTTTATAAGCAAGAATTATCTGCAAGCAGATCCCACCCATTCCTGCTTCCACTGGTTTCACAGAGGGAGGAAAATCATATCTACGTCAGTCCTCTAATTATCAGCTAATGAAGAAGTTCTCTTGTCTGAGCTTCCTATATGCAGCCACACTTTATAATATACACAGCACAGTATGAGAGCACTGTATAAAGCTCTGGCACCAGCCCCATAAGCCGACACGGTCCTCGTCACTAAGCTCTGATTATTTGCTGCTCAGCACACAGTTAGCGGATATGAAACACATATTATAATTGTCGAACTGTGAGATGGCGTCACGCTTTGCATTGTGCGTACGACTTTGGCGATGAGCGAGGTGAGCAGTTGAGGCTGTAAAACTCACAGCACTTAGGCGATGAACGCCAAAGGTGCTCATTGCCTGCGATCCTCGCGTAGCGGTGAGCAGTTGACATTAAAAGTCAAAACACTTAGGTGATGAGCGCCAAAGGCCTTGCCTTGCGAAGCGAACACTGGAGGCATTGAAACACACATGACTTAGCCAGAAAGGAGCACCAAAAGAGCTGCTGCGAGCCTCGTAAAGCAAGGCGAGCCATTGAGGCATTGAAAAACGCGGGACTTAGCCTCCAAGCACTTAGGAAACGCGGGATCGCCTTAGACTGCAAGCAGTTGACAAACGCGGGACATAGAAAAAAAAATTACGATACGCAGTATTTAGAAGAAAAAAAATTAGAGGTAGGAAAAATACAAAGTTAATGGCCGAACCACGCAAAATGAAAAACACGAAAAAAATAATACAAAAATACAAAAAAAAAACATCACACACAGCACGGGGGGACAGCCAGAACGTCTGGGACTCAGGTTGCACGCAAATTTAAGTCGATAGTACATTGTATAAAGAGTTTTTAATGCTCTTTAAAATTAAAACAACTTCCTGTTGGGTCACAGAATACATTTTAAAATGAGTACAATTCTGAACTACGTTTGCATGTCTCTACCCAGAATTCTTAGAGGAAGTTTAAATTTGAGGAAGGCATATCACCAGGCCTTGTTGGGCTTTGTAGATAATCTTGGATTGTTTTATTTTCCCTTAATGGATAGACAGTGGAGGGTTTCTCAGGCACCTTATACAGCAAATGACAAATACATAGAAATGCACACAGAAGTGTGAAAGTGCACAAAACACACTTAGGCATCCAAGTGCAATATATTTATTTTATATAGGATAAAATGTGTTTATTTTAATGTTTTATGTTTATTAAAATGTGAACAGTTTGATAGTAAATGTTAAAAGCCCCCATGGGTGCTAGTCTTTAAATCTACTCTTTTTAAATATGCCAAATGTCTTCAGAAAATGAAAAAATGTACTGTATCTAATTCACATTATCCTAAAGGAGCCACACAAACAATGTACGTTTATTATTAAAGGACCACAAAAGTCCCCTATATGTGCTCTGGGCCATTAGATAGAGGGTGAAAAGGCACATACAAAAAGTGTTTTCATTTTTAAAATGAATGCAGATTTGATGGAGTCATAAGCAGCTGAAGTCAGGCTATTTCATTGTGTTGCTTCTGCCTGAATGAATATTGAGCTCTGTACCGCACATAATGAATAATAATTAGAATCAGTTGTAGAAGTTTTGTATGAAGTAGTAGTTGCGTCATTGTAACTACTTCATTATATTCTAGCAGCTCATTCTGTAACTGAGTATGTGGCAATTTGCTTGTGTTGCTCTCTGTGCAGAAGCATGTACTGGGTTCAATTCCCACAGAAGGTGATTTTTTTTAAATCCTTAGGGCCTCATTCTATTATCGGCCGTAAATCGGCCGTAAGGCTGCGATTCCTTGCGAGGGTTCAGTTAACTCGCGATTCTATTATACGGCCCCGCAAGGATCTCCTTTTACGGCCGGCCGCATATCTTGGAACCGGCCGTAAACTGTGAAATATAAAAACTGAAAAATAAATTCAAGCCTGCACTGTACAGCTCTGTAAATGCTAGGGATCATATTGGGGGACATGAGGATTAAAAGGAACCCACTCTCAAGCTTGCACATCAGCCCAAACCCGAGTTCAAATTAACTGTTTATTTTCCGGCTGCGGCGTGGGCGTGTCTGAGGTGCTCCAAGCACTCTGGACTTTTTACATGGATATTTTACGGATATTAAAAATAAAATATTTTACGGATTTGAGTACAGGATAATTATGTGCTATTTTTTCTAACACCTAAAATCCCTTTATAGTCTTCTCAAAGTGCAGGATGGCTTTATTTGAGCTATTTTATGTGCTTAATTGGTGCTAGCGAGACCTTTTTCCTGCAAGTAACTGCAGCTCGTTTTTAGCCTTGCAGAGAGGTTTCCCGGAGCAATTGAATTGCAAATCTCTTGCGGCCGTTTTAGATCAAAGGCTTTCCTCCGGCGCGATCGGCCGCAAGAGATAGCAAGGCACCGGCCGCAAGCCTGCCGGAATCCCCGGCCGTAAGGGAATAGAATAGCCGAATAGCTTGCGGCCGGTCCTTGCGGCCCCGCAACGGCTGCGGCCGATAATAGAATGAGGCCCTTAGTGTTTAAAAAATCAGAAATATGCTCTTTAGCTTATATGACAAAGCATATCTCAATTTGAGGTAACGGTTTTGTTTTTTGTTTATTTTAAATTAAAATATTTCAAAAATTTTGTGAACTACTTATTTAAAAAATACACATACATATATATATACTAGCGAATTGTAAGGTAGCTAATGTTGTTTTGTGTGTACTACTGAAATATATAATACAAATTAATAAATAAAATACTTAACCTATTTTGAAGCATTGTTGAAGAGCTGCTTTGATGTTGCTGCAGCATTAGTGGTGTGGAGCTGCTGTGTAAGCATGCTGAATGTGTGCAGTGTAATAGTGTGCGGGCGCGAGACCAAACCGTTAGCGTAGTTGTGTACTTCCGCATTGTTCTAAAATGCCGGCTAATGTGTGGTATGCGTCTATAGTGGAATATCCGTAGGTGTTTTGTGGTGTTTTGCGAGTTTCTTGTGGTGTTTTGTGTGTTTAGAGTGCTGTAGCCTCGTTTTCGTTTTGTTCGTCGGCCATTTTTTCTGTCGCTTAGAGAATTTTTTTGTGTCTAAACTCTTTTATTATGAGTTAAATGAAGGTGTAACTTCATTTTTTGAGGTCCTGGATGGTCCCTCTTGCTGTAGGTAAGCTTTTTATGTATGTGTTGTGTGTATTTATTGTGTTTTTCATTTTTTCATGTCCGCGGGTTGCGGGCGATTTTTGCGAGGTTGTAATGTGTGGTAACGTGTCTGGTATGTTGTTTGCGTTGCGACGTAAAGTTTGCGAGGGTTGCAGTTGCTTCGCGAGGGCCGCAGTTGATACACACACAATAAATACACACATTATATATACACACACAATACACACACACGATATACAATATATATAGAGCTGGAAAGCCAAGAGATTATTGGATATTTATTTTTTTAAATAAAAACCGCATATAAGAAAATACCAATGTAATGTATCACATTATGGCCCCAGTGATGGCTGGAGATGTGACATCTCAGGGCCCAGCCTGGCACGCCTCACCTGCTCCTGCAGTGTGAGGCCTTTTCCCCTGTGAGGTCCCCACAAACCAGCCCAGGACTCCCTTCTATCTCACAACCCTCCCCCAGCTCCACTCACCGCTTCACCACCCCAGTTTTAATCTTGATCTGCCTGACGCGTGGGTCTGCCATGGTCCTGGAGCTTCAAAATAGAGCGACGTCAGTGGCAGGAACAGATGCGCACTCACACAGACTCAAGTCGCACACTGCAGTAAGAGCGGAAATGGGCATTGCGAGGGCTGCGGGCAAGGGCTGCAGGCAAGGGCATTGCGAGGGCTGCGGGCAAGGGCTGCAGGCAAGGGCCTCAAGCGTGAGCAACGGCCCGTACGCTCACAATTATATATGTGATAACATTTGAAATTGTTCACATCATTTTTAAATATATATATATATATGTATATAGTTCAAATAATGAAATTAGTTTTACACATACAGAGTGTGTTGTTCTAGTGGAAAGTGTTTCATAAAATGCTTTCATTAGCAAGTGTTTGGTTCTGACCTAGGACTTACTAATGAAAACAATCTTTACAACGTATCACTTACCACTAAACCAACATAATCCCCTTCTTGATCGCTACCTTGTCGTGGTGAAGGGGCTTGTGTACTTCAATGAAGCTATGAGCTATACCATGGACAGGTCATAGCAGAGAGGTCAGACAAATTGCGGTCCCCTGGAGAAAGAACTGGCAACCCACTCCAGTATCTTTGCCATGAAAACCTTATGGATTAGCACAGTTAGACACAAGATGTGCCAGGCATCTTGAGGTCCATAGGGTGACAGAGAGCTGCTGAAGACTAAGCAACAACAACAATCTATAATATAATGTATAACAGTTACATACTCCAGTTTTCTTATGTATGCAGATTATTGTGGGGGGGCTTCTAGGGCTAAACTAAAATTACAATATTTATGTAATTTCTTCATATTCTTGATCAATTTTAAAAATAAAAACATATTTTCCACATTATTTTCCACCCTTTAACTGATGGTGCAGAGCAGATATGGCAGCTTTTGTGGTCCTTTAATAATCAATAACTAATTAAAGCATCATGTTGTTACAACACCCCCGAGCCTGGCTGCTCCAAAATAAGTTTTATACAACGGCATGATTAATTTGGATTGTTTACCAATGCACAGCAATGCACACACAGCATTGTGGGAAATGTAGTTCTCATTCACTGCAGTTTAACAAAGCACTAAAGATACTAACTGGGATTTTGGAAAATTTAGATTTTCCTAGTAGAAATATGTAATAGACTATTGAATATATTGTCCAGGGGCTTAATATAAATGTGAATTGTATTTTACATATTTTGTCTCGTAGTAGTTGTCAGGGAACATTTATCGATCTTTACATGTTTACAGTAGATGAATAAATAAATTCCCCTTACCTGCCTTCTACTGCCAACCCAAATAAACCACAAAATAAAACGTGGGAGCATGAGTTTGTAATACAGGTACTAACCAAAAATAGATAAGCTTTACCTCCCAAAATCTGAAGTGGCCAAAAAAAGTAAATACACTTCTATATAATAATGTCATTCACCAATAATAGCATCATGGATATTAATGTTATAAATGTAATGAATGTTATGATTGTACTTAATGTTATTAATTAATATGATGAATGTTATCAATAATATGACTGTTTAATAATGATCTGCTCATCCTGTTTTTTTAAATGACTATCCTTGCACGTGCGTTAGAATATTTGTTTTTTTTTTATCTTAGGATATAAAACATGTAATGTTTATGACTTTTAAAGGTGAGAGTTTTCATGCCCTTTTCTATATGAATTTATATTGGTTCTATTTTTCTTTTTTTTTTCAAGTATTTTTATTGTAATTAAAATGAAATACAAATAATTAACAATGTAGAAATACAGACATTTCTATGCTCTTTTATTAAATTTTTCATAATATTAAAATTGATAAATAAAATTAAAAAAATAGTTGGGCGAAGGTGAGGAATAGTGGGATAATTTAAGAAATTATTATATTGGTTCTATTTTTCTTTTTTTTCAAGTATTTTTATTGTAATAAAATGATATACAAATAATTAACAATGTAGAAATACAGACATTTCTATGCTCTTTTATTAAATTTTTCATAATATTAAAATTGATAAATAAAATAAAATAAATAGTTGGGCGAAGATAAGGAATAGTGGGCTAATTTAAGAAATTATTATATTGGTTTTATTTTTCTTTGTTTCTTTGCTGTTGTCGTTATTATTAAAATCGATGTTGAACATTTTTTACTGACTTTTCTATGCCATAATGTTGAGCCAAACAAACTAACTGACACTCAGCACAGTGTAATGCAGCATCTAATTGAGAAAATAAGGCAAATTATATGTTTCAAATTAAATAGGGCATAAAGCATGGGCATAAAGTATTTTTGGGAAAATCTGTTTGAAGATTCTGTTTATGGCTATAGGGATCCATTTTGTGTTTGTTGCATTACATAGGGAGAGATGAAAGATGGGAAGGTATGTACTTATTAGTGGAGGGTGGAGTGGAGAAGGAGAGAACATACAGAAGTCCAGAGCCTTTGTTTGCTAATTGTATAAGATTCAACATAACAACACACCCTTCCTAATCCCTGGCCCAGATGTAAGATGTTGCATCAAAGGATGCATCCATAGCTCACCAGAAATGTAAACGACCCCTCTCACACACACAGACAAAAAATTACCAATGTTTCGTGGATCCCGCCAATGTCTTGCAGAGGCAATAACATTTTTTTCTATTTAAAAAATATCTATATGACTTTTTACTGCTTAATTATGCTCTTAAGCCAGACTTAAAGTTTTCCAAACATTTTTTTCCATCATGCAGTGGTCTTTTAATTGTAAATATGGCCAAATGCTACCCCAATAAACAACAAAAATGAAGGATGGGTGTGTATTAGTCTGAATTAGAAGTATTAGTGGCCAACGAAAGCAGATCTACTTTTATGTAATAATGTTATTCACTAACAACAGCAGTATAGGTATGAATGTTATTAATGTTATGAATGTTATTAATGACTTGCTCATCCTTCTATAGCCTTTTTATAAGACAGTGCTGACATGTGCGTTAAATATATGTTTATTATGCTGGGAAATAAAATGTTGTTCTTTTAAATCTAAATGTGAGTGTTTCAGGCCCTTTTCTACATGAACTGATATTGGTTTTATTTTTCTCTTTGCTGTTGCTGTTAATATTATAATTAAAAGGTATAGTTACCTCCCAGTAGTTGCTCTGCAGCATGTACAGAGGAGGTTTGTTAGGAGAGAGAAAGATCTTTTTTTTTCCAGGGTAAATAAAAAAGACCATGGGCCTCATTCAATTGAATTGAAATTTGCTATAATTACAGAGCGATTCAATTGAATAAGCCCACAGCTACCTGGCCAAAAGACTAAACAGTAAACCACGCACCCATAAGTAGTATTTCAGAGCGTGATCATGACCAATTAAGCAAGGCGTTACTACCCATTTTGAAACAGCCAATAGTAACTAAGACCATCATCATGACATCAGTAAAACATGGAGGTTAAACGTCAATCAATTAGCGTTTAGGGGTCCAATATGCGATCAGACTCGCAATCCTGCAATGTACAAAATAATAAAAATGAATGCCGATACTGTTCTAGTCCATGTGGGTGGCCTGATATGTATTAACTCCTTGATTCACGGAAATGAAACCTAAAAATAAATGATTTTTGATTGCCGATTTGCGAGCTTGAGACTGTTGTGCAATTAATCCTAATGTCTTTCATCACTCTCCGCGTCTTTAAAAGTGCAATATTGATTTTTTTAATTGCATTTACAGTGCTACGAACAGGTGTTTACCCCTTTGTGAGTCCTATTTGTTACCCTATTTCGACATTTACAGATGTGAAAACATTTGCGGGCTTGAAGATTTGAAGCAATTGAATAACAATTTTAACTCTTGCGGTCTTGATCAAAGGCTTAGATGGGGTGTAAGTTACGGTTGGAACAACTGCAGGGATTTTCAGCCTGTAACCAGTAGACCATTTGTGCATCCCAAAGAGATGCAAATTGACTAGCAAATTTGTTTACGGGCTCCATTCTGGGCTCTCGTGAGCTACAATTTCTCGATCGAATGAGGCCCTCAATTGAAGTGCAATACTAATTATATATAATATAAGGTTTTATTGTCTTTTTGTTCCACTGCTTTATTGCTGCCTTAGTGTTCTACAACAGGGCTAAAAATGATGAATCTCAGAGAAATGGAACCCATAGCTCTGTTTATAAAGTACCACCAAGATCCACAAGAATAAATATGAGGGAGATTCCAAAACCACTTATTATTATGTATGGAATAGCATAGGATTTCTAATCAGAAATATTGTTGAAACTCACCTATTTGTATTGCATCCTACTTATGGCTGCATGGAATAACATAGGAAGAGATAGTGTATCCCTGCAGAATGTCCTTATCTGACACAGGCTGCAGCTTTCGGTCCTATCCTGTTATGGTAGCGCAGCACAAGGCAGCAGCAGTGGCAGTGAGCATCCGCTAGATGGCGCGGCCAATATTCCGGTGCTAAGGCTCAGGTAAACTGTTAGGGTTAAGGTTGGGGTTAGGGTGAGGGTTAGGGTTAGGCTAACATTATATGCTTAGAACTTCTCTCACATATCGGCAGCTCTGCACAATATCGGCAGCGCCATCTATCAGTTGAAGACCGCACTTCAGCGGCGGACCTGTCCCGACACCATAACAGGATAGATCCCAGCTTTCCACTGGTTTAGGGCAGGTCATTGTGTAGAGGGGCTGCTTTTGGTGCTTCTAAAGACAATTGCTGAGATACAAGCAGATCAGGAAGTGCAGCCTCTATCCATGTTGTCACTGCTGTGCTGGGCACACACGAGACTCGCAACGGCTGCGGGCTTGAAATTTGGCCGAGTTACATAGCTATTAAATTTGAACAGGCTGTGAGTTACGGGCTTGAGACGAAACCCTTAAACAATTTGTCAACCGTTGGATGAGTGGCCTTGAACGTGATCAATTAGTCAAACCCGTAGTTACGGGTTTAGATGGAGCCAATGGAAACAAAGATCGTCATCATTATGTCACAGAAAAATGGAGATTGGATTTCAAAGTTACGATCGGACCCACATTCCAGATATGTTGCAATATTAATAAAGCTGTAAATATGATATTCTATTACATGCGAGCTACATTATATGTCGCATTGTCACATTGATGGCCGCGATCGATATAACACAGAAATCAAACATGAAATAAAGTATTTTTCGGGTCCGATTTGCGAGCTTGAGAATGTTGTGCTATTAATTCTAATACCTAACACCACTTTCCCTGTTAATAAATGTACAGTAGTGTGGTTATATTTGTATTTAAAATGCTACGGATTGGACTTTACCCCCCTTTGCGAGTCCTCTTTAGCACTCGTTGGCTTCTTGGCTCCATTTGCATGTTAGGGGGTTGAAGGCAAGTGAAATTGCTGCAAGTTAATAGCTAAATTGGAAACGTAGCGGTTATGGGCTTGAGAGAACAAAGGATTAGCCACGTCCCGTAGGCTTTTTTCGTGTCAGGGAATCACAAAGAGAGGAAAACCACTGATAGATGAGAATACGTTGTGTAAGGTAATTAAATCATAAAATTATGTTCCTTTCCCCTCTTAGCGGAATATAATTGTGCCAGCTGAAAAAAATAATCACTTAGGTTCCATTTTATAATGCATCAAGAAGCTCTTTGTGCACAGACATTTCCGGAAGAAATTAGTAAAGTTATATAATTGGTAATTAAGATTATGAAGAAAGACTAACCAAATTAAACTTATTTTCTCTAGAAAAAAGGCATCTAAGAGGAGATATGATTACGTTATATAAATACATCCAGGGTCAGTATAAAGATTTGTCAAGGGAGCTTTTTGTGCCAAGAGGTTTTCAACTGATAAGAGGACATCCCTTGAGATTAGAAGTAAAAAGATTCCACCTTAAAGAAAGAAAAGGGTTCTTCACAGTAAGGGTGGTTAATCTGTGAAATTCTCTACCAGAGGAGGTGGTGACAGCGGATTCGATAGATAACTTTAAAAGGGGATTGGATTTATTTCTAATTAAAAAGGGAATTCAGGGTTATCATGGATAATTAGAGAGGCAGTATTGCTCCAGGGAGAAGTCCGATCGCCGGTGTCTGGGATCAGGAGGGATTTGATTTTTTTTTTTTTATACAACTAATTAATTAATAGTTAATCCACATATTGCAGATCAGAGGAGATCTTAAAAGGTTGAACTTGATGGACTGAAAGTCTTTTTTCAACCTTGAATACTATGTAACTATGTAATATCATATTTACGGCTTTATTAATATTGCATTATTTCTGGAATGCAGGTCCGAACGCAACTTGTAATTGTAGCCCGTAGGACTTTGAAATCTTTTTTAATTTTTTAATTTTTAATTTTCCAAAACTAGGACTTTGAAATCTAACCTCCCCTTTTTCAGTGACGTAACGCTAACAATCTCTTTTTCCATTGGCCACATCTAAACCCGTAACAACGGTCTACACTAATTGATCGTCCTCTCGGTCGCAAATCCAATGTTCTACGAACAAGCTACGATTTGCATCTCAAGCTCATAGCTTGCAGCCGATTCTAATTTAATAGCACCGTAACTCGGCCACATTTCAAGCCCACAGCCCTTACAGGCTTCACGTTGGAGATACGGGCTTCAGATTTAATAGGGCTGGTAGATACAGACAACTTGCAGAATCTGATATCCAAACAATAATGGTAAAAATTGTGATAAGGTAGAGATCTAGAAGTGGAGATAGTAGCAGAGTATTATAATAGTTGTCTGAAATTAATTATTGATCTAAATAATCCAAGGCACTATCTCTGGCGTTATACTGTTCCAAATACATATAATAAAACCCTGATGCAATTTCTTTATTATTTGCATGAAGACATTTAGGTTAATGTTGTATATATAAAGGTATCCACAGAGACATGCTAGACAATATCAGCCTTATTAAATTGCAATTCCCGCAAATTCTAACGGGCTGCATATAAGCACAGAGTATATTTTTTTACAGACGTTTTTAGTCAGTAAACTTCTATCCAAAACCAAGGTCTTCACAAACTAAAAACTTCTGTAAAAAAAATATGCTCTGTGCTTATATAGAGCCCTTTAGAATTAGCCGAATTGCTATTTAATAAGGCTGTATATATATATATATATATATATATATATCCCCATTAGTCCGGTGAAATATTTGGCATACTCTTACTTCCAAATCAGCATACCACAGATATAATAAAATACATGTAATAACTATTATCTACTCATTTTAATATAGTGAATATATCTCCTTAAGATACAAATGTGATCCTAAATATGGCTAGGGAAAAGTACAAAAAACAAAGATATATATGTAACGAAACCACTTAAAGGTGCATATATATATATATATATATATATATATATATATATATATATATGTGTCAGTGCTCGTAACATTTGGTATGTTGGTAATGCAGTTGCATCCCTCGAAAAGCGAGGGCGCAACCGCGAACCACGCAAAGCGAGGCGATCCAGCGGCGCCATCACACATGCAAGCCTCTCAAAGCGAGGCGAAGTAGCAGCACCAAAGGTGCTCAGAGGAGCAAAAGCCTCATATTGTGTGGCAAGCAGCCCTGCCAGCCTTACAGTTTTAATCCCGTCATTTTTAACGGGCAAGTAGCTAGTATATATACAGTATATATATATATATATATATATATATATATATATATATATATATATATATATATACAGTGGATATAAAAAGTCTACACACCCCTGTTAAAATGTCCGGTTTCTGTGCTGTAAAAAAATTAGACAAAGATAAATCATATCAGAACTTTTTCCACCTTTAATGTGACCTATAAACTGTACAACTCAATTGAAAAACAAACTGAAATCTTTTAGGTAGAGGGAAGAAAAAATATAAAAATAAAATAATATGGTTGCATAAGTCTGCACACCCTTAAACTAATACTTTGTTGAAGCACCTTTTGATTTTATTACAGCACTCAGTCTTTTTGGGTATGAGTCTATCAGCATGGCACATTTTGACTTGGCAAGATTTGCCCACTCTCTGCCATGTCTCCCACTGACTTTTCTATCTCTGCTTCCTGTTTCTCCCTCTTTCTCCCTCTTCTGTCTGTCTGTCTCTTTCTGTGTCCTTTCTTTCCCTCCATACAGTCTATATCGCTGTCCTGTCTCTCTTGCTCTCTCTGTCCTGACTCTCTGTTTCATGTCTCTCTATGTCCTGCGTCTCTCTCTGTGTCCCTTCTCTTTCTTTCTGTCCTATCTATCAATCTCTGTTTCTGCCCTGGATCTTTCTGTCCTGTCTCTCTCTCTCTATGTTCTCTCTCTCTCTGTCTGTCCTGTCTCTCACTCTCTCTTTGCCCTGTCTCTCACACTGTCCTGTCTCTCTCTCATCTTTGTCCTTTCTCTCTCTCTGTCCTGTCTCTCTCTCTCTTTATCTCTATCTCTCTCTGTCCTCTCTCTATATATATCTCTCCTCTCTCTCTCTGTTTTCTCTCTCTCTCTTTGCACTGTCCTGTCTCCCTCTCTCTCTCTTTATCTCTATCTCTCTCTGTCTCTCTATATCCTCTCTCTCTCTGGTCTGTCTCTCTCTCTCTCTCTCTCTCTATCCCTTCTCTCTCTGCCCTGTCTCTCTCTCTGTCCTGCCTCTTTTTCTCTGTCCTGTCTCTCTCTGTCCTCTCTCTCTCAATTAACTGTCTCTCTCTCTCTCTGCCCTGTCTCTCTCTCTGTCCTGTCTCTGTCTCTCTGCTTCTCCTCTCTCTCTGTTCTGTCTCTCTATCTCACAAACCTCTGTCTCTCTCTCTGTCCTGTCTCTCTCTCTGTCCTGTCGCTGTCTCTCTGTCCTGTCTCTGTCTCTCTGTCATGTATCTCCCTCTGTACTCTCTCTGTCTCTCTGTCCCCTCTCTCTCTCTCTCTCTCTCTCTCTCTCTCTCTCTCTCTCTGTCCTGTCTCTATCTCCTAACTCTCTGTCTCTCTCTCTGTTCTGTCTCTCTGTCTCTCTCTCTCTGTCCTGTCTTTATCTCCTAACTCTCTCTCTCGCTCTGTCCTGTCTCTCTCGCTCTGTCTTCTCTCTCTATGTGTCCTGTCTCTATCTCCTGACTTTCCCTCTCTCTCTCTGTCCTGTTTCTCTGTCTCTCCTCTCTCTCTGTTCTCTTTCTCTATCTCCTGACTCTCTGTCTCTCTCTCTGTCCTGTCTCTATCTCCTGACTCTCTCTCTCTCTCTCTCGCTCTCTCGATCTGTCCTCTCTCTCTCTCTGTTCTGTCTCTCTATCTCCTGATTCTAACCTCTCTCTCTCTCTGTCCTGTCTCTCTCTGTGTCCTCTCTCTCTGTTCTGTCTCTCTATCTCCTGACACTCTCTCTCTCTGTCCTCTCTCTCTCGCTTTCTCTCTATCTCGCTCTCTATTCTGTCTCTCTCTGTCCTGCCTCTTTTTCTCTGTCCTGTCTCTTTGTCCTGGTTCTCTGTCTCTTGACCCTCTGTCTCTCTCTGTCCTGTCTCTCTCTGTCCTGCCTCTTTTTCTCTGTCCTGTTTCTCTCTGTCCTGTCTCTCTTTGTACTCTCTCTCTGTCCTGTCTCTCTTTGTACTCTCTCTCTGTCCTGTCTCTCTGTCTCTCTATCTCCTGACTCTCTGTCTCTCTCTCTCTGTTCTGTCTATCTCATGACTTTCTGTATCTCTCTCTCTCTCTATCCCTTCTCTCTATCCTGTCTCTCTGTGTCCTGCCTCTTTTTCTCTGTCCTCTCTCTGTCCTCTGTTCTCCTGACTTTATGTCTCTCTCTCTCTGTTCTATCTCTCTCTCTGTCCTCTCTCTTTGCCCTGTCTCTCTCTGTGTCCTGTCTCTGTCTCTCTGCTTCTCCTCTCTCTCTGTTCTGTCTCTATCTCTCTCTCTCTGTTTTTTCTCTCTATCTCCTGAGTCTCTGTCTCTCTCTGTCCTGTCTCTCTCTCTCTGTCCTGTCTCTCTCTCTGTCCCGTCTCTCTCTCTGTCCCGTCTCTCTCTCTGTCCCGTCTCTCTCTCTCTGTCCCGTCTCTCTCTCTCTGTCCCGTCTCTCACTCTGTACTCTCTCTGTCTCTCTGTCCTCTCTCTCTCTGTCCTGTCTCTCTGTCTCTCCTCTCTCTCTGTTCTGTCTCTCTCTCTGTCCTGTCTCTCTCTGTCCTCTCTCTTTGCCCTGTCTCTCTCTGTGTCATGTCTCTGTCTCTCTGCTTCTCCTCTCTCTCTGTTCTGTCTCTCTCTCTCTCTCTCTGTTCCTTCTCTCTATCTCCTGAGTCTCTGTCTCTCTCTCTGTCCTGTCTCTCTCTCTGTCCCGTCTCTCTCTCTGTCCCGTCTCTCTCTCTCTGTCCCATCTCTCTCTCTGTCCTGTCTCTCTCTCTCCTGACTCTCTCTCTCCTGCTCTGTCCTGTCTCTCTCTCTCCTGACTCTCTCTCTCCTGCTCTGTCCTGTCTCTCTCGCTCTGTCCTGTCTCTCTCGCTCTGTCCTGTCTCTCTCGCTCTGTCCTGTCTCTATCTCCTGACTCTCTGTCTCTCTCTGTCTTGTCTCTTTGTGTCCTCCCTCTCTGTTCTGTATATCTATCTCCTGAATCTCCCTGTCTCTCTGTCTCTCCTCTCTCTCTGTTCTGTCTCTCTCTCTCCTGCTCTGTCGTGTCTCTCTCGCTCTGTCCTGTCTCTCTGACCTGTTTCTCTTTCTCTCTGTCCTGTCTCTATCTCCTGACGCTCTGTCTCTCTCTGTCTTGTCTCTCTGTCTCTTTCTCTCTCTCTCTCTCTCTATTCTGTCTCTCTATCTCCGGACTCTCTCTGTCCTCTCTCTCTCTGTCTGTCCTGTCTCTCTCTCTGCCCTGTCTCTCTCTGTGTCCTGTCTCTGTCTCTCTGCTTCGCCTCTCTCTCTGTTCTGTCTCTCTCTCTCTCTCTCTCTCTCTTTCTGTTCTTTCTCTCTATCTCCTGAGTCTCTGTCTCTCTCTGTCCTGTCTCTCTCTCTGTCCTCTCTCTCTCTGTCCTGTCTCTCTCTCTCTGTCCCGTCTTTCTCTCTCTGTCCTGTCTCTGTCTCTCTGTCCTCTCTCTCTGTCCTGTCTCTATCTCCTGAAATCTCCCTCTCTCTCTCTGTCCTGTCTCTCTGTCTCTCCTCTCTCTCTGTTCTGTCTCTCTCTATCCTGACTCTCTCTCTCCTGCTCTGTCCTGTCTCTCTCGCTCTGTCCTGTCTCTATCTCCTGACTCTCTGTCTCTCTCTGTCTTGTCTCTTTATGTCCTCTCTCTCTGTTCTGTATATCTATCTCCTGAATCTCCCTCTCTCTCTGTCCTGTCTCTCTGTCTCTCCTCTCTCTCTGTTCTGTCTCTCTCTATCCTGACTCTCTCTCTCCTGCTCTGTCCTGTCTCTCTCGCTCTGTCCTGTCTCTCTCGCTCTGTCCTGTCTCTATCTCCTGACTCTCTGTCTCTCTCTGTCTTGTCTCTTTATGTCCTCTCTCTCTGTTCTGTATATCTATCTCCTGAATCTCCCTCTCTCTCTGTCCTGTCTCTCTGTCTCTCCTCTCTCTCTGTTCTGTCTCTCTCTCTCCTGCTCTGTCCTGTCTCTCTCACTCTGTCCTGTCTCTCTGACCTGTCTCTCTTTCTCTCTGTCCTGTCTCTATCTCCTGACGCTCTGTCTCTCTCTGTCTTGTCTCTCTGTCTCTTTCTCTCTCTCTCTCTCTCTCTTTCTGTCTCTTTCTATTTCTCTACATTCTGGAATATGCTGCCATTCACCTCAGTTACTCGGTCAGGTTTGTTCTCCAATCATTTTGCTGCCATCTAGTGGTTACATTGTAGACTGCACTGACAGTCATTTCTATCATTTAAAGAGACACTACAGTAATAAAACATCTCTTGGCTGCATTTCCTAAACAAACCGTCCTTTTCTGTCCAATGTGGTTGGAGTGGTCTCATCCGGAGCTGCAAATAATCCGCCCTGCACCTCTGTTTATAATTATTAATTCCTGGATAACAACCTTTCAACCTCGATACATCCCATGTAGTAATTATATTAGAACTAGCACCTTTATGTCTTCTCTGTATCCCCTCTCTCTCTGTGTCCTGTGTCTCTCTCTCTCTCTCTCTGCCATGTCTCCCTCTCTCTCTCTGTCCTATATCTATCTCCTAACTCTCTGTCTCTGTCTCTCTCCCTGTCCTCTCTCTCTCTCTCTCTCTCTGTCCTGTCTCTATCTCCTGACTCTCTGTCTCTCTCTCTCTGTTCTGTCTCTGTCTCTCTCTCTCTGTCCTGTCTCTATCTCCCTCACTCTGTCTCTCTCTCTGTCCTGTCTTTATCTCCTAACTCTCTCTCTCGCTCTGTCCTGTCTCTCTCGCTGTCTTCTCTCTCTATGTGTCCTGTCTCTATCTCCTGACTTTCCCTCTCTCTCTCTGTCCTGTTTCTCTGTCTCTCCTCTCTCTCTGTTCTCTTTCTCTATCTCCTGACTCTCTGTCTCTCTCTCTGTCCTGTCTCTATCTCCCGACTCTCTCTCTCTCTCTCGCTCTCTCGATCTGTCCTCTCTCTCTCTCTGTTCTGTCTCTCTATCTCCTGATTCTAACCTCTCTCTCTGTCCTGTCTCTCTCTGTGTCCTCTCTCTCTGTTCTGTCTCTCTATCTCCTGACTCTCTCTCTCTCTTTCTCTCTATCTCGCTCTCTATTCTGTCTCTCTCTGTCCTGCCTTTTTTTCTCTGTCCTGTCTCTTTGTCCTGGTTCTCTGTCTCTTGACCCTCTGTCTCTCTCTGTCCTGCCTCTTTTTCTCTGTCCTGTCTCTCTGTCCTGTCTCTCTCTGTACTCTCTCTCTCTCTGTCCTGTCTCTCTGTCTCTCTATCTCCTGACTGTCTGTATCTCTCTCTCTCTCTCTCTATCCCTTCTCTCTATCCTGTCTCTCTCTGTCCTGCCTCTTTTTCTCTGTCCTCTCTCTCTCCTCTGTTCTGTCTCTCTCTCTGTCCTGTCTCTCTCTCTGTCCTGTCTCTCTCTGTCCTCTCTCTTTGCCCTGTCTCTCTCTGTGTCCTGTCTCTGTCTCTCTGCTTCTCCTCTCTCTCTGTTCTGTCCCTCTCTCTCTGTCTCTCTCTGTTCTTTCTCTCTATCCCCTGAGTCTCTGTCTCTCTCTGTCCTGTCTCTTTCTCTCAGTCCTGTCTCTCTCTCTCTGTCCCGTCTCTCTCTCTCTGTCCCGTCTCTCTCTGTCCTGTCTCTCTCTCTCTGTCCCGTCTCTCTCTCTCTGTCCCGTCTCTCTCTCTCTGTCCCGTCTCTGTCTCTCTGTCCCGTCTCTCCCTCTGTACTCTCTCTGTCTCTCTCTGTCCTCTCTCTTTGCCCTGTCTCTCTCTGTGTCCTGTCTCTGTCTCTCTGCTTCTCCTCTCTCTCTGTTCTGTCCCTCTCTCTCTGTCTCTCTCTGTTCTTTCTCTCTATCTCCTGAGTCTCTGTCTCTCTCTGTCCTGTCTCTTTCTCTCAGTCCTGTCTCTCTCTCTCTGTCCCGTCTCTCTCTCTCTGTCCCGTCTCTCTCTGTCCTGTCTCTCTCTCTCTGTCCCGTCTCTCTCTCTCTGTCCCGTCTCTCTCTCTCTGTCCCGTCTCTGTCTCTCTGTCCCGTCTCTCCCTCTGTCCTCTCTCTCTCTCTCTGTCCTGTCTCTCTGTCTCTCCTCTCTCTCTGTTCTGTCTCTTTCTCTGTCCTGTCTCTCTCTGTCCTCTCTCTTTGCCCTGTCTCTCTCTGTGTCATGTCTCTGTCTCTCTGCTTTGCCTCTCTCTCTGTTCTGTCTCTCTCTCTCTCTATTCTTTCTCTCTATCTCCTGAGTCTCTGTCTCTCTCTGTCCTGTCTCTCTCTCTCTGTCCTTTCTCTCTCTCTGTCCCGTCTCTCTCTGTCCTGTCTCTCTCTCTCTGTCCCGTCTCTCTCTCTCTGTCCCGTCTCTCTCTCTCTGTCCCGTCTCTGTCTCTCTGTCCCGTCTCTCCCTCTGTACTCTCTCTGTCTCTCTGTCCTCTCTCTCTCTCTCTGTCCTGTCTCTCTGTCTCTCCTCTCTCTCTGTTCTGTCTCTTTCTCTGTCCTGTCTCTCTCTGTCCTCTCTCTTTGCCCTGTCTCTCTCTGTGTCATGTCTCTGTCTCTCTGCTTTGCCTCTCTCTCTGTTCTGTCTCTCTCTCTCTCTCTCTCTCTCTCTCTATTCTTTCTCTCTATCTCCTGAGTCTCTGTCTCTCTCTGTCCTGTCTCTCTCTCTCTGTCCTTTCTCTCTCTCTGTCCTGTCTCTCTCTCTGTCCCGTCTCTCTCTCTGTCCTGTCTCTCTCTCTCTGTCCCGTCTCTCTCTGTCCCGTCTCTCTCTCTCTCTGTCCCGTCTCTCTCTCTGTCCCGTCTCTGTCTCTCTGTCCCGTCTTTGTCTCTCTGTCCCGTCTCTGTCTCTCTGTCCTGTCTCTCCCTCTGTACTCTCTCTGTCTCTCTGTCCTGTCTCTCTGTCTCTCCTCTCTCTCTGTTCTGTCTCTCTATCTCCTGAGTCTCTGTCTCTCCCTGTCCTGTCTCTCTCTCTGTCCTGTCTCTCTCTCTGTCCTCTCTCTCTGTCCTGTCTCTCTCTCTGTCCCATCTCTCTCTCTCTGTACTGTCGCTGTCTCTCTGTCCTGTCTCTCTCTGTCCTGTCTCTCTCTCTGTACTCTCTCTGTCTCTCTGTCCTCTCTCTCTCTGTCCTGTCTCCATCTCCTGACTCTCCCTCTCTCTCTGTGTCCTGTCTCTCTCGGTGTCCTCTCTCTCTATTCTGTCTCTCTGTCCTGTCTCTCTCTCTGCCCTGTCTCTCTCTGTGTCCTGTCTCTGTCTCTCTGCTTTGCCTCTCTCTCTGTTTTGTCTCTCTCTCTCTCTCTTTCTGTTCTTTCTCTCTATCTCCTGAGTCTCTGTCTCTCTCTGTCCTGTCTCTCTCTCTCTGTCCTCTCTTTCTCTGTCCTGTCTCTCTCTCTGTCCCATCTTTCTCTCTCTCTCTGTCCTGTCTCTGTCTCTCTGTCCTCTCTCTCTGTCCTGTCTCTATCTCCTGAATCTCCCTCTCTCTCTCTGTCCTGTCTCTCTGTCTCTCCTCTCTCTCTGTTCTGTCTCTCTCTCTCCTGACTCTCTCTCTCCTGCTCTGTCCTGTCTCTCTCGCTCTGTCCTGTCTCTATCTCCTGACTCTCTGTCTCTCTCTGTCTTGTCTCTTTGTGTCCTCCCTCTCTGTTCTGTATATCTATCTCCTGAATCTCCCTCTCTCTCTGTCCTGTCTCTCTGTCCCTCTCTCTCCCTGTCCCTCTCTCTCTCTCTCCCTGTCCCTCTCTCTCTCTCTCTCCCTGTCCCTCTCTCTCTCTTTCTCTCCCTGTCCCTCTCTCTCTCTCCCTGTCCCTCTCTCTCCCTATCTCTCTCTCCCTGTCCCTCCCTCTCCCTCTCCCTGTCCCTCTCTCTCTCTCTCCCTGTCCCTCTCCCTCTCACTCTCTCCCTGTCCCTCTCTCTCTCTCCCTGTCCCTCTCCCTGTCCCTCTCTCTCTCTCCCTGTCCCTCTCCCTGTCCCTCTCTCTTTCTCTCCCTATCCCTCTCTCTCCCTGTCCCTCTCCCTGTCCCTCTCTCTCCCTGTCCCTCTCCCTGTCCCTTTCTCTCTCCCTCTCCCTGTCCCTCTCCCTGCCCATCTCTCTCTCTCTAACTGTCCCTCTCCGTGTCCCTCCTTCTCTCTCCCTCTCCCTGTCCCTCTCTCTCCCTCTCCCTGTCCCTCTCTCTCTCTCTCTCTCTCCCTGTCCCTCTCTCTCCCTCTCCCTCTTCCTGTCCCTCTCTCTCTCTCTCCCTGTCCCTCTCCCTGTCCCTCTCTCTCCCTCTCCCTCTCCCTGTCCCTCTCTCTCTCTCTCCCTGTCCCTCTCCCTGTCCCTCTCTCTCCCTCTCTCTTTCCCTGTCCCTCTATCCCTCTCCCTGTGCCTCTCTCTCTCTCTCTCCCTGTCCCTCTCTCTCTCTCCCTGTCCCTCTCTCTCTCCCTGTCCCTCTCACTGTCCCTCTCTCTCTCTCTCTCCCTGTCCCTCTCTCTCTCTCTCTCTCCCTGTCCCTCTCTCTCTCTCTCTCTCTCTCCCTGTCCCTCTATCTCTCTCTCCCTGTCCCTCTCTCTCCCTGTCCCTCTCTCTCTCCCTGTCCCTCTATCTCTCTCTCTGTCCCTCTCCCTGACCCTCTCTCTCCCTGTCCCTCTCCCTGTCCATCTCTCTCCCTGTCCCCCTCTCTCTCTCTCCCTGTCCCTCTCTCTCTCTCTCTCCCTGTCCCTCTCTCTCTTTCTCTCCCTGTCCCTCTCTCTCTCTCCCTGTCCCTCTCTCTCCCTCTCTCTCTCCCTGTCCCTCCCTCTCCCTCTCCCTGTCCCTCTCTCTCTA